>CM061065.1:169721005-170321005 GCA_030762895.1 Sophora flavescens | reverse complement strand
CAACTGCAACAAAGAACCACAAAAAACCCACATCAAATTTAGAACTCAATAATAAAAACATCAATAACAACCATTGGATTGAACTTATAAATATGTACATAGATAAAACAATGTCAGATTTAGTAAGAATGAAAAAATTAAAATAGAACCGCGTGTGCGAAGAGAATGAGGGACCAGGGAGAAGGGGAGGGCGGTGACCGCGGTGGTGGGGGTCGGACGGTGGTTGCACAAGAGGCGATGGTCGCACAAGGGGTGGTGCAGGGAGCCGTCGCCGTAGAGAATAGAGAAATGGTAGAGAGAATAAGAAAGGGGAAAGTGAGGAGAAAGAGTTTGCTGTTCTGATTTATAATGAACTTTTCTGACGGACATTTTGCATTTCCGACAGACGTAGAGAATAAAGAAATGGTAGAGAGAAGAAGAAAGGGGAAAGTGAGGGGAAAGAGTTTGCTGTTCTGATTTAATGAACTTTTCCGACGGACATTTTGCATTTCCGACGGACATTCCATTGGTATTCGGAGACTTCATTTCCAACGTAAAATTACGTCGGTAATTCAGATTTTTGAATTTCCAACGGAAAATTTCGTCAGTAATTCAAAAATCTGTATTACCGACGAAATTTTCCGTCGGTATATGTAGACTTTATTTCCAACGGCCTTTCCGTCGATAATTTCATTTACACTTACCGACGGAAAAGCCCGTCGATAGTGTCTCGTGTCAAAAATTTACTCTTCCCACCAACATTTACGACGGACTAACCGACGGAAACTTTACCGACAAGCTTTTTGTCGGAAAAGCCATCAGAAACTTTATTGACGGGCAAATTCCGTCGGTAATGTCATAATTACCGATGGCCATGGAGTTCGTCAGAAAAACTCCGTCGGTAAATAAGTCTTTTCTTGTAGTGATGAATTTATGGCATTCAATTCAAACAAACTTTTTTGGTTCAACAATTTTTCCAAATTCCTAAGACGTTTTTGTGATGATGGCGATGCCCGCTTAAGCTACTTCCTACCTATTGATGTTTTTCAATTAAAATAAAGATTAAGATTATTTAAATAAATTGCAGGCCTAAAGACACCCCTATAAGTTAAGGGAATCCACTAATAATGAAGAATGTTTTGGCCATGTCCTAGAAAATGGCATTTCTCCACTCCCTCAAATTCCTGCTGCCGTATATAAGTATTTGGTACAAATTACAAACCTATACTTCAACTTAATGGGGAAAAAACAATTATATAGAGGATTTATTACTAAGTGTGATTAGCAAATCCTAACAGAGAGATGATCAAGATAATGTTCGTGGTAGGTAATGTTTTAAGTAGTGCAGATGATAATGATTATCTTGGATAAATATAAGTTGATGAAGATAATGAAGTACGATGACTCATTACTGTTGAAAATCCAACCAAAGGAAAGTAACAAAAGTCTCACATGGTTGAATGCAATGGTTGAAAAGCTTTCAACCTCCAACCACTTACCATTCAATGCATCTCTTTTTGCTTCTATAAATAGAAGCATTTGAGATGAAGGAAGACACACCAATCCTCACTAAGAAGAGTGAGAGATAATAGAGAGAGAGCCTCACAAGAGAAAGTGAGAGAAAAATAGAGAGAGTTTTCTAAGAGAGAAAAATAGTGAGCCAATTTGTGAGAGTGTTATCCACAAATTGAAGATACAATATTCTTGTATTTTGTATTCCCATTATTGTTATAGTGGAGGTTTAAGCGGCATACGGGTCCCGTGGTTTTTTCCTTGCTCACATTGAGGAGGTTTTTCCATGCTAAAAATTGTTTGATGTTATTATACTTATTTTTACGCTTCCGCTTAGTGCCTATTTTTGAGTTCACAGAGGAGGGAAATTATGCTGGTATTTCCCAACAGTGGTATCAGAGCTCTCAAAGCTCTGGAGTACTAGGTACCGGATTTATAAGAAAATTCTTAGTATGCTCTGTGACTGCAGCATTGTCTGATCTTCCACATCAGAAAAGAATTATTCTTGTTGCTGGAAATAAAGTGTGGTAGTGTGAAAGTACATGCTTAGGTAAGTTCTGGCTAAGGAAAGACTTGGTATTTAAGAGTGTCTTTTGACCCACCTCTCTTTCCTGGGAACTTCCTCGATACGTTTTTCACCTAGTACAATAAATTCCAGCATTCGGTCCTAGTCTCCTTTTTTCCGTCGGAACCCAATTGATTGGAAGAGCTATTGGCCTGTGTAACTCAAGATGGAGGGAGCTGTCACTCATGATGGAGTTATGTTCAAGCTAACTGCAGATAACTACTCCTATTGGAAGACGATGATGGAAGATCATCTATACTGTAAAGATCTGTATTTGCCAATCACCCAGAAGGAGATGCCGAAGGATATGCCAGAAGCGAAGACTGATAAAGATTGGGAGCTTCAGAATCGGAAAGCGGTGGCTATGATCCGAAAATATATGGATCGAAGCTTGTTCGAGCATGTATCAACTTATACCAATGCGTATGAGTTGTGGACGAAGCTTGAATCCTTGATTCAAAAGAAGACGCCCAGGAACAAAGCCCACCTTGTCAGAAGATTGGTAAAGCTGGAGTACATGAACGGTCAAAATATGATCGAGCATCTGAACACATTCAAAGGCATTGTTAATCAATTAACAAAGGCAGGCATGAGTGTTGATGATGAGTTGCAAACTCTTCTACTCCTCAGTTCTCTACCTGAGAGTTGGGACACGCTAGTTGTCACTCTCAGCAATTCTGCTCCAGACGGAAAACTTAGCATGGATTCTGTTACAGACTGCTTGCTAAATGAAGAGTCAAGACGGAGGGAGAGAGGCTTGAACAGTCAGTTCGAAGCCAATGTTGTTGAAAATAGAGGAAGGAGTAATAATCGTGGAAAAGGAAGCCGTGGAAAATCACAAGGTAGATCCAAATCTCGAACCAGGCTAGGTTGTTATTACTGTGGTAAACCAAGTCACATAAAGCCTGAGCGTAGATTCTTGAAGAGGGATCAGCAGGCTGGAACAGTCCACCCTGACCAGATTGATCCAAAGAAGAAGAAAGAAGATGGATCAACTACTGCAGTGGCCTCGAATGATGAGAATATATTTCTTGTCGGGGAAGAAAATTATCTAAATATTGCATCCGATGATTGCATATGGATAATTGACTCAGGAGCATCTTTCCACGTCACACCTTATGAAGAATTCTTCTCATCATACCAAAGAGGAGATTTTGGTACGGTGAAGATGGGAAACCATGTCACAAGCAAAATCGTCGGTATTGGCGAAGTATCTTTGATGAAAGAGAATGGAAACAAGCTTGTGCTGAAGGAGGTCAGACATGTACCTGAGATGCATCTGAACCTTATCTCAGTTGGAAAGCTAGATGAAGTCGGGATGATAAAACAATTTGGTGCCGGCAGATGGAAACTCAGCCAAGGAAGCATGACTGTTGCTCGCGGCCGAAAGGAAGGCTCCTTGTATATCATGCAGGGAAAGATATGCATGGGGGAGACAAATGTTGTGCAAGACGCAAGCATAGAATTGTGGCACAAACGCTTGGGTCACATGAGCGAAAAAAATTTGGAGATCCTCGCAAAAGATCACCTTCCAAAAATAAAAGGGCAACCATTTGAATCCTGTGAAAACTGCTTAGCAGGCAAGCAACACAGAGTATCTTTCAAAAGATCAGATAATGCAAGAAGAAGAAAGCAGATTCTGGATCTTGTCCATTCAGATGTTTGCTCAACATCTGAAAAATCCCTTGGTGGTGCTCAATACTTCGTTACCTTCATTGATGATCACTCCAGGAAGTTGTGGGTGTATCCATTGAAGACGAAAGATCAAGTTCTTCAAGCTTTCAAGGAGTTTCATGCTTCAGTAGAACGAGCATCTGGAAGAAAGCTGAAATGCTTGAGAACAGATAATGGCGGAGAGTATCTTGGCCCATTTGAAGCATACTGTAAAGCTCATGGGATAAGACACGAGAAGGTTCCTCCCAAAACACCTCAGATGAATGGTGTAGCGGAGAGGATGAACAGAACGATTGCAGGGAAAGTCAGGAGCATGCTTTCTCACGCAAAACTCCCAAAGTCATTCTGGGCAGAAGCAGTAAGTACTGCTGTTGATTTGATCAATCTAACTCCTTCAAGAGCGTTAGATGGAAAGATACCCGATGAGGTATGGTCTAGAAAGAAAGCTTCCTACGGTCAACTGAGAGTCTTCGGATGTAGGGCATTTGTTCACATTCCGAAAGATGAAAGAGCAAAGCTTGATGCTAAGACGAAAGAGTGTATATACTTTGGTACACCAAGAGATGAACTTGGCTTCAGATTATGGGATCCTGCAAACAAGAAGATTGTTCGAAGCAGAGATGTGGTGTTCTTTGAAGATCAGACGATCCAAGACATCAAGCAATCTGAGAAGCCAAAGCACAGAGTGATTTCTGATTCAAGTCCCATTGTGATACCCAATTCAGGGGGAGAGATTCCTCAAAGAAATGATGAACCTGATCAGACTGAGCAACCTGACAATGCAGAACAGACAATGCAAGAAGAATGATGGAGACTGATGAGGTAGAGCAAGAACCTCAAATCAGAAGATCAACGAGAGCCAGACAACCATCAAGAAGATACTATTCAGATGAATATGTCACTCTCACTGATGAAGGGGAACCTCAAAGCTTTGTGGAAGCCATTGAGATGAATGATAATGATAAATGGTTGCAAGCTATGGAAGAAGAGATGCAGTCCCTAAAGGAGAATCAGACGTATGACCTGGTGAGATTACCAGACAGGAGAAAGGCATTGAAAAACAAATGGGTCTTCAAGCTCAAGACTGAAGAGAACAACCCAAACCCCAGATACAAAGCAAGGATTGTTGTAAAGGGGTGCAACCAGAAGAAAGGCATAGATTTCGAGGAAATCTTCTCACCAGTGGTGAAGATGACATCTATTAGAGCAATTCTCGGTCTAGCTGCAAAACTAGACTTGGAGATTGAACAACTTGATGTAAAAACAGCATTCCTACATGGAGACCTAGAGGAGGAAATCTATATGGAGCAACCAGAAGGTTTTGCAGAACCAGGCAAGGAACACCTAGTGTGTCGTCTGAAGAAAAGCCTCTACGGTCTGAAGCAAGCTCCGAGGCAATGGTACAAGAAGTTTGATCTCTTCATGACCCAACACAATTTCAAGAAGACCTCCACAGACCATTGTGTGTTTGTGAAGAACTATGAGACTGGTGAATCCATCATACTTCTGTTGTATGTTGATGATATGCTAATTGTTGGGAAAGACAAGGCGAAAATAGCTGCTCTCAAGAAGGCATTGAGCAAGACCTTTTCCATGAAGGATCTGGGTGCAGTGAAGAAGATTCTTGGGATGGAAATCCCTAGAGATCGTTCTAAAAGAATGTTGTGGATGTCACAAGAAGACTATATCAAGAAAGTTCTTGAAAGGTTCAACATGCATAATGCCAAACCTATGCATGTTCCATTACCTGGTCATCTCAAACTGAGTAGGACTCAATGTCCAGGGAATGAAGAAGAAAAAGAAGAAATGAGCAAGGTGCCCTATTCTTCTGCAGTGGGTAGTCTTATGTATGCAATGGTTTGTACAAGACCAGACATTGCTTATGCTGTCGGAGTTGTGAGTAGATTCCTATCAAATCCAGGAAAGGAGCACTGGAATGCGGTGAAATGGATACTACGGTATATCCGAGCTTAACCGCCAAAAGCTGCTTGTGTTTTGGCAATGGAAATTTAATGCTTCATGGATACTCAAATGCAGATATGGCAGGAGATGTGGATTCCAGAAAGTCTACATCAGGATACCTGATTACTTTTGCAGGGGGAGCTATCTCTTGGCAGTCAAGACTACAAAAGTGTATTGCTTTAAGCACTACAGAAGCAGAATTCATCGCAATCACTGAAGGTTGCAAGGAGATCTTGTGGATGAAGAAGTTCCTACAAGAGTTAGGCCAAGATCAGGAAAGTTATATTCTTTATTGCGACAGTCAGAGCGCAATCCATCTCAGTAAGAACTCGACATTTCATTCAAGGTCGAAATACATCGACGGAAGGTATCACTGGATCCGTGAAGTGTTGGAAAGTAAACTGCTGCAAATTGAGAAAATACACATAAAAGATAACGGGGCAGATATGATGACAAAAGCTCTACCAAAAGAGAAGTTAGAAGTCTGTGAAGAAGTTGCAGGCTTAGTATCAACCCCAAACTGATCCAAGGATATTTTCCCTTTGGCTGGAGGGGGAGAATTGTTGAAAATCCAACCAAAGGAAAGTAACAAAAGTCTCCCATGGTTAAATGCAATGGTTGAAAAGCTTTCAACCTCCAACCACTTACCATTCAATGCATCTCTTTTTGCTTCTATAAATAGAAGCATTTGAGATGAAGGAAGACACACCAATCCTCACTAAGAAGAGTGAGAGATAATAGAGAGAGAGCCTCACAAGAGAAAGTGAGAGAAAAATAGAGAGAGTTTTCTAAGAGAGAAAAATAGTGAGCCAATTTGTGAGAGTGTTATCCACAAATTGAAGATACAATATTCTTGTATTTTGTATTCCCATTATTGTTATAGTGGAGGTTTAAGCTGCCTACGGGTCTCGTGGTTTTTTCCTTGCTCACATTGAGGAGGTTTTTCCACGCTAAAAATTGTCTGGTGTTATTATACTTATTTTTACGCTTCCGCTTAATACCTATTTTTGAGTTCACAGAGGAGGGAAATTATGCTGGTATTTCCCAACAATTACTACTGTTACATTTATTCAATGGTATTTAATTTTGACGTAAGCTATAAAGGGCTGAGGCTTGCATTGGATAGGAAGAGAGTATGGGCCAAATAGCAGAACCTACAAAGTGTCAAAGAGAAACTAAGGATGAAAAACCATTCTATCGTATTCCAAATGTCTCTATCACTTTAGCATTGATCTTTCAATGCTTTCTTTATCATGCATCTATTAGCATGCAGTGGTGATTAATAATGCACATAAATCTTTTCACTAGTGCAAAATATACTTTTAATATTAGGTTTTAACATCGGTTTTCAAAAAATCGATGTGAAAAAGAAGTCGGTGGTATTTTTGAAATTAAATTGAAACTTTTTAACATCGGTTCTATACTAAACTGATGTTATAAAGGTTTTAACATCGGTTTTTAAAAACCCGATGTAGAAAATTGAACCAAAAATTAAAAAATGCATAATTTAACACATCGGTTTTTTTCATAACCTATGTGGAAATGTTTATGTTTTAACATCAGTTTTTTTAAAACCGATGTGGTTAAACGAATAAAAAAATTAAGGAAATGAATAATATAACTTTTAACATCGGTTTTGTTAATAACCGATGTGGAAAACATTATAACATCGATTTTTATGTTAACCGATGTGTATTGTTTATCTGTCATTTTTAATTCCCTCATCCTCCTTTGACCCAAAAAACCCCTCTTGCATGCATGTGCTCACTCTCCCAACCAGAAAACCCCATTCCTCACCTCCATTACCACGAAAACAAGACGTTGCCGCCGCCCTCCACTCAGTAAGCAAGGGAGGAAGACACCGCCCTACGACCTCGCCCCATTACCACGGTAACAGGTCACACACACACACTCACTCGCCCCATTAGCGTACAAGAGAGGGAGACCAATTGAGAGCGAAAAGGGGACGCTATATTTCATGAATATTAGTGGGTAACTAACTAGTTCTTCTCTTATTGTTGTTGTTTGTTTGCACTGTTGTTGACAACTTAGTAATATTTGGCTTTAATCGATTCAATGGATTTAGTTTTATTTAAACTCTTGGAGATGAAATGTTCGATGAAAAGCCTAAGCCTTAGTCATGCTGTGGTGGGAATTAAAATATGTGTTTTGATGGGCCTATTGCTCCGTTATTTCTATGTATAATCATGGTTTATGTTGTTAAAGATGCTTAATTACCTCACTACTGCCTCTGTTGTTAAAGACGTGTTCCCTTCTTCTTCTTCATCTTCTTTGTCTTGATGCAATGGATAGTTTAGTTAGCCAACGATGCTAAGGTATTGTTGTTGCTCGCTCTTTTGTAGCTTCATTACAATGGCACTGGCAGCAACACCTATACATATTAGCAAAAGTTGTAAATGTTTTTTTGATGTGTAATTTCATAACTGCTACTTGCCTCTTTATTTGATTTTGTGAGTGATACATACATTTCATATGATTGCTAGACTACATAATAAATACAATTTCTGGGATATACTCTCTTTTTAAACTTTAAACCAAGGAAGAAGCTACCCATAAATGCATAATTTAAAAAGTTTTTCTACTTGAGTGTAAAATGAGGACTAATTATTTTGCCTAAGGGAGCAACCCAAAAAGTCTCTCAAAGTCTCCCTATTTTCGAGCCTAAGTGCTCTATTTATAGATTAGGGTAACTTGAATCCCAAGCAATCACAAATTCAGATCAAATCAGCTTCTAAAGATCCATATATTGCGCGTCACGGCCGTGATGACATCACAGCCAGGCCGTGACGGATTCTGTCTTGGAGGTTGCTTCACTGGTTGGTCTGTCACGGTCGTGACCACCATCACGGCTAGGCCGTGATCAGTTCTACCTGTGAGGGTCTGGTTCAGTTGGCATGTCACGACCGTGATGGACATCACGGGCTGGCCGTGACCAGTTCTGACTTTTCCATTCTTTCTTTTCAGCTCTACTCGATCATGGTCGTGATGGCTGTCACGGCTACGCCGTGATGAGCTCTGTTTGGCTCATTTTCTTCACTTTTCAAGCCTCATCTTCATGCAAGCTTCATCATGGTTAATCTTGAGCATTTTAATCCTTAATTCCTGCACAACAACACCACAAAACCGCCTTACCCGTTCCAGGGTAAAAACTAACCAAAATCAAATTAGAAATGCATAAACTATATGAAAATGCATGTAAAATGTCAATGAAATATGAGGTGAAATCACACTCATCAGTGCTTTATTTGTCATCATAGTTCTTCTGTATTTATGCTTCTATACTGATCAAGCTACATAATTGTTATTGAAACTATTTCTTATAGGTACACTTGCTGTTATTGAAACTATTTCTTATAGGTACACTTGCTGTTATTGAAACTATATATTACGGTACAAGTTCCGAGCAGAATATTCATTATTCATTACGGTTTTCGGCTGAGTGTTCTTCCCACATCCGGTAAGCTTTCTCCTCTCCATTTTTCTCGTTTGGTTTTTGTTTGCATTGTACTTGAGGATTGGAGTGTTTTATTATTTTTAATAATGTTAATTAATTAGTAAAGCCTTAGTTTCCCGTTTGAGATGCAATACTAATGAGCACACGTGTATGTGCTTAATGTACCGCTCATTGTGTTGGATCTTGAATTGTCCAAAGTTGGACAGTTTGGGAAAAAACTTTTTCTTCATTCAGTTAAAATAGTTATTCATTAATTCTAATGTTATATACTTGATGAAAGTTCGGATTGATACATTTCCTTTCGTTCTCTGGGTGCATACTTTATCGTGGTGGATGTCATCGCGTTCAAGTCGTGTATGTCGGAGACCGAAGGGAATTTCGAGCATGAGAGTTAAGGACTAACTGTTAACCGAATGTTGAAAAAGTTTCTTCTCGAATGGGATAGGGCCATACCTTGTCATAAGAAGTGGTTGATGAATATGTTGGAGTAAGTATGAAGTTATTGGTTTAGTCATGGATAGCGGTTGGATGAATGGTAGATGGACAAGTGATGAGTATGAGAGTGGAGTAGAATATTTTCTACTGTTTGCAAAAACAAATGCTACTGATAGTGGTAACGGAAGGTTTTATTGTCCTTGTGTTAACTGTTTGAATGAGAGACGATTAGAATTTGAGGAGATACGTGATCATCTTATTTGTGAGGGGATTTGCAAGAGTTATACAACATGGATATGTCATGGTGAATCATTAGACAGGCCGAGGGTGTCGGATAGAGAGGAAGTTGATGACGTGGAAATGGACGATGGACTAGAGGACATGATCCGTGATGTTGGGCACGAGTCTTTTCGGCGCGCACATGTGTATGATACTCTGTGCAGTGATATGGAAGTGGCTTTGTATCCGGGGTGCACTAATTTCACACGGTTGTCAGTGGTGTTAAGATTGTTCAATGTGAAGGTGATAAATGGGTGGAGTGATAAAAGCTTTACCGAATTACTTGAGTTGTTGAAAGACATGCTTCCAGAAGGCAACACATTGCCATCTCGAAACTATGAGGTGAAGAAGATATTGTGTCCGATGGGTATGGAGTATAAGAAAATACACGCTTGCCCCAATGATTGCATATTGTACAGGAAAGAGTTTGAAGAGATACACGAGTGCCCCAAGTGTGGGGTATCACGCTACAAAGTGAAGGATGGTGATTCTAGTTGTGATATGGTCACCAAAGGTCCTCCTGCGAAGGTGTTATGGTATCTTCCCGTGATTCCACGGTTCAAGCGATTGTTTGCTAATTTAAATGACGCAAAGAACATTAGATGGCATGCAGATGAGAGGAAGTGTGATGGACAACTTCGCCATCCAGCCGATTCTTTGCAATGGAAGAGAATTGATAGTTTGTTTCAGGATTTCGGCAATGAGCCCAGAAACCTCGGGCTTGGACTTGCTACCGATGGAATGAATCCATATGGAAACTTAAGTAGTATTCATAGTTCATGGCCAGTTCTCCTGGCAATTTACAACCTGTCTCCTTGGTTGTACATGAAGCGCAAATACATTATGTTAAGTATGATGATTTCGGGTCCTAAACAGCCAGGAAATGATATTGATGTTTGTCTGATTCCCTTGATTGAAGACTTGAGAATGTTGTGGGATGAAGGCATTGATGTGATCAACGGGTATTGCCGTGAGACATTCAGATTGCGTGCCATGTTATTTTGCACCATCAATGACTTTCCAGCATACGGGAACCTATGTGGGTATAGTGTTAAGGAGCATAAAGCATGTCCAATATATGAAGAAGGCACATGTTACCATCAACTGCAACATGGAAGGAAGACAGTTTACCTTGGGCATCGGAGATTTCTCCGACGTAATCATCCTTATCGTAGAATGAGAAAAGCTTTCAATGGACTTCCGGAGAATAAAATTGCTCCGGTGGCCTTGACTAGAGAGCAAGTTTATGAAAGGGTGAACAACACTAATGTTATCTATGGGAAGACCCATAAGAAGTCTACCGAGAAGAAAATATGGAAGAAGATGTCGATCTTCTTTGATCTTCCATACTGGTGCAAGCTTGATGTAAGACATTGTATTGATGTGATGCATGTGAAGAAAAATGTGTGTGACAGTTTAATCAGAATGTTTCTCAACATTCAAGGCAAGACAAAGTATAGTGTGAATGCTCGTCTGGATCTAGTTGCGATGGGTATACGAGAGCAGTTAGCTCCACATAAAGTGGGGATAAGAAGACTTATTTGCCCCCGGCATGTCATACTTTATCAAAAAAAGAGAAAAGAAGTTTCTGTGAATGTCTACGGGGAGTCAAAGTGCCACAGGGTTACTCTTCAAATATCAAAAGACTTGTCTCAATGAAATATCTCAAATTAGTTGGCTTAAAGTCTCATGATTGTCATGTCTTGATGCAACAACTACTATCGGCGACCATTCGTGACATGTTGCCTAAAAAAGTCAAACATGTCATTACTAGGTTATGCTTATTCTTCAATGCTATATGTAGCAAGGTCAATGACACTAAATAGTTGGATGACTTGGAAAATGAGGCAGTCATTATCTTGTGCCAATTGGAGATGTATTTTCCACCTTCATTTTTTGACATCATGGTTCATTTGATTGTTCATCTAGTGAGGGAGATTAGATTGTGCGGCCCCGTTTATTTAAGGTGGATGTACCCGGTTGAGAGATACATGAAGATCTTGAAAGGATATATGAAGAATCCACACCGTCCCGAAGCATCTATTGTTGAAAGGTATGTTGCAGAGGAAGCTATTGAGTTTTGTACAGACTACATGTCAGAAGCAGAACCTGTAGGGCTTCTGAAGTCTCGTCACAAAGAAAGATATGATGGTAAGGGTACACGAGGTATCACTGTTAAGAGCATGGATCGGGAGGAAGTGCTTCAAGCACATTTGTATATATTGAATAACACCGATGAGGTTGAACCATACTTATGTGAGCACAAAAGCATCATCAACGAAACTTACCCTAGAATGAATGAAAAATGGTGTTTGAACAAGCATAACAAGACTTTCTTGAACTGGTTTAAAGAAAAAATTGCAAAGGATGGTATTGCTTCTGATACATTAAAATGGCTAGCACAAGGGCCTAACTTTGATGTCATATGCTGGAGTGGGTACGATATCAATAAGTTTTCCTTCTATACAAAGTCCCAGGATGACAAAAGTACTATGCAAAACAGTGGGGTTATGGTCGTCGCTATGTCCATACATTTCTCTAGTTCAAAAGATAAAAACCCTGTTATGGCATCCGTTTCATACTTTGGAATCATTGAAGAGATATGGGAGGTTGATTACACGAAGTTTAGAGTCCCTGTTTTTAAATGTCAGTGGGTCGACAGTAACAATGGTGTGCAAACCGATGAGTTAAGATTCAAATTGGTGGACCTTAATAAGGTAGGTAATAAATAAGAGCCTTTCATCATGGCATCCCAAGCAAAGCAAGTGTTTTATATCCGTGATCCTTCTAACAAAAGGTGGTCAGTGGTTCTCCAGGGAAATCAAGATTCAACTCTTGATATTTCTGATACTCCTTCTTTCTCAACACGGGTGCCTAATTTCAATGAGGAAATGAAGTGGATGATGTACATGCTACTCGTAATGATCACCAAGAAGGGTTATGGGAGAACTTTACTAATTGATCACAATGTAAGTTTAGTTTTAGTTATGTTTACAGTCATATTATATGTTTAATTACGTTGATATTTATAAGTTATGTTTACGTACGTTGATCAATATTTATAAGTTATGTTTGATATTTATCCTAACATACTAACAAGTTTTTTTTTGTTTAAACAGGTATACATGGATGATCGTGAGGATATCCCTCATTCATGCAGCGGGTCAGAGACGCCGTCTACGGGTAGAAAGGGTAGACGTGCCACACGAATGAGGAATTTGACTACCAACCGTGGTTCAAATCAAAGGATAAGAATAGACTTTGATAATAACCTCAATCCTATTGGGCCAATGGCAGAGCAGTTTAACAGTTTTGTGGCGACCGTTGCTAGAAGCAGGCCTAGTATACTTATTGATAATTGGAAAGATGTACCGGCGACGTGAAGGATCAGATATGGGAGAGTATTCTGGTATCTATACTTTTATGTCATGTGTTTGTCTATATCTACTTTATTTTAATCTTATTAATATCATACAGTAATTCGTTGATTCTTTTGGTGTTAATGTAGCTCACCTTTGACATACCGGATACGACGAATATGAAGAAGCGTTTGATAAAGTATGCTGGTGAGCGTTGGAGGGCTTTTAAGGTCAACCTGGGCAGATACTATGTATTCAATCCAACATGTGAAAAGAACCCACTTGAGGTGTACCCGTTTCTTGACCAGGCGACGTGGGATCGCTTTGTTCAGAGCCGACATGATCCCAAATTTTCGGGTTAACTTATTTGATTTGTCTCTAAATTTATGTAATTTCATTAATTTTATTTATTTATGTAATTTAATTGTCTTCTATTTATAACAGGAGAAGAGGAAAAAGGGGCAGGAAAACCAAAGCAAGAATGTCTACCCCCATGTCATGTCTCGTGGGGGATATAAAAAACTTGGTCAAATAATGGTGGAAGAGGAAAAGAAAGCACGTCAGGAAGCAGCATCTCAGGCGGATACTAACGCTGAAAATCGTTCAGAAGTTGTTGATCCACCTCCACCCCCACGCCATGGTAAATGGAAGAGGGCCCGACAAAGAAAAACGGGACAATATACATCTGAGGAGGCCCACCAAGTACCTGAGAAGATTGTAAGTATAGTTTGAATTGTAATTGTCATTTTAATATTGTTACCGAATTGTAATGTGACCTGATATTTTATATGTTATATGATGCCTTGGACGAGCAGGTAACCCAAGGAACCTTTGTTCCTAGAGGCCCCGATGATATCTTAGCTGCTGCCATCGGTAAACCAGACCACTCGGGCCGTGTCATTGGTGTTGGATGGGGCGTCGGCATTCGCCAATACCATGGTTCATCTTCACACCAATGCCACAGGGATGTTGATGCAGATAGAGCACGGCTAAAACAGGAGATTGCAGCTGAGCTTAGACAGGAGATGGCCGAGCAGTTTGCCCAGTAGATGACAATATTGACTTCTATGCCCCAGCAGATGACAGCCGGTGTCCAACCCTCTGTCCAACCCTCTGTCCATGTGAGCACTAAGGGCTCGTGTGATCCTCCTCATCAGCCTGAAAATGATGATGATGGTGATGATGATGATGACGACGACCCTGATAGGTGTGAGCTGTATGTTGATGATCATCATGATCGCCGCTTAGTGGCATTGGGGAGGGCACATAATAACTTAGGTAATACCATACACCATCGTTTATTACCGGATGATCAGGTGAGGGTCGTTGTTGAGATTATTCGAGATGCTGATGCTCGAGTCCCTGTGCCCACTGAGGAGGTTCAAACAGTGGGTCAGGCCCCCGGTAACTTCATCCCCTGGCCAAGAAGACTGGTAAGCTTTCTTGTTGCATCTGAGGTATTCAGTTAGTTGTGTTTTTCTATATTCATAGTTGAAATTATTTATTATTGTTTAAAGATAATGCTTTATTTTTATTCCTTATATGATGTTGGAAATGATATTCTGCCTAAAAGGTCGGATCCAGGAAGACCAGAGATGTATGCTCCTGCCAAGGTATTAATTTGACCATTAAATTAATTACGAATGAAATAACTTATCTGTGATTACTAATATATATCTTTGTTGTTTAGGGGATCGACAAAGGGGCACCTGGTAATGTTTTTAAACTTCTGGTTGTACAGGTTGTTACCATGGAGAATGGCGCAGCTTTGGTAAGGTTGGAACATGATGCCAGTCCATGTGACGAACTGTATATCCCAAAGAAGGAACTTATGGAGATTTTACTCGATAAATAAATGGCTAGTTCTTCACACCTATCGTTATGGTCCACGTAAGTACATTTTATTTATAAGTTAAGTAATTAAATTTTAAATATTATGATAATTAACATGTTTTTTCAATATATTAGGTATTTGCATCGTATGTTAGTTGATCCGGGTAACCTCGCCCTTTATGGGTTCATTGACCCCATGTTCATTCAGGGTGATGTTCTCATCAGAAGATCCGGTCACCACCATACGTGATATACTTGCCCGAGACGATCATCAATTCTACCTTGCACCTTATCTCAATAAGTAAGTACCAGTTATTTAATTATAACTATATATGACTTAGTCACTAATTGTTCTTCAAATACAGCAAGCATTGGCAACTGTTGATCTTGTACCCTAGGATGAACGTCGTGGTCTTCTTCTGCTCAATTGGAAATAAGCCAGCGAATGAACTGAAGACGATCATCGAAACGTAAGCATTAAAATACTTTATAATCAGTAATGCAGTTGTTTTAATTATCTGAAATCTATTAGACATACTTTAATTAATGTTTATTTTGTCATGATAGTTCTATTAATGCAAACCACATGTTGCATGGTGAAAGGCGTCGGGCTATCAGATGGATTATTCCTAATGTAAGATATTTATTAGTTCAAACGCTTCAAATGCAGTGGGTATAATTATTGATTTCTATTTAATTCCTCATATTCTAATTGGGTTTCATTTGTACGTAGTCACGTATACAACGTGGATCATGGGAATATGGATACTATGTGATGAAGTGGATGTTCGAAATTATCTCCTCCAGGATCACTGAAATATGGCACGAGGTAAATGTTAATTGGTAACAATTAGAAGTAACAGTTATCTGATTCCGACATCAACAACATAAGGAGGTGTTGGGCAACTTTCTTTCTTGAAGTGTACCAACCATAGTTTGTATATATGTATAGTTAGTTTAAAAACCTATCATGTACTAGCTATAGTGTACTTTTGACTGATCATATGTATTTTGATATGAAATCTATAATATATCATGTAGCTTTTTGGTTTCTAATTATCTTTGTTGTCTGAATGTAATTGAAGTACATATGTATTGTTCGTAATAAATTCAGTGTATATTAATAATATTTAGTGTGTTTTAGTTGTACAAAAGTGATTGTGTTGAGAATATTTAGAATATGTTATTCTGGTATTGATCTGCATTACTGAAACAGGGGAAAGGAATGATAGAAATATAAAAAAAAAAAGAGTTTTAAAAAAAATTAGACTTTACACATCGGTTTTTATGAAACAAACCTTATACATGTCAAACAAGAAGCTAAAATAGAACCTTATAAATATCAAATTACTTTCAGTGTTGAGGTTAAAATAGTGAAAAACTAAGCTGAAGCTATTTATCAGAGGCAACACTAAGCCACCATTGCAAAGGGGTTAACTAATGTTGATAGTAAACTACTATAAATATTTAAGTGAAATCTATGGAGCAATACCTGTATTCCAGAAACAGTAAAATATGGCATCTCAAATTTCACATGAATAGGAGTTTTTATCTCAGGAGTTGCTTCCTCATCTGTTATAGTGAGACGATACTATGCTCTTAACATATACTCCTTAAAGTATCAAAAGAGGGGAACCAAATACAATAAATCACAATAAAATTGAGGTATGAAAATGGGTGTTTTTCATGGGTGCCATACCATTTCCATGTGAACTCATTACTTGCCTCTAGGGAAGGATCTTATTTTCCAGATTAATGCATCGTTTTCAGGTGCACAGATGCAAATCCTATTGAAGTTCGAACATTTGGATTGGTTGCATAAACAGACATATGCAACTCAATCTCAACGCTCGTAGCAGTGCTGTAAAATAAATTCCATTAGTTGGAAAAGTAACATATATAAGAAAAGAAGAAATCTCAATACCTAAATGATGTTGTACTAATAGTGAATCAAAATATCAAAATATAAATTATAATATAAATTTTTGTGATAGAAAATTGAGCTTTCCTCTCGTTCTTATCCATTCCCAATCAGCTTAACACGGCCAAAAGATATATGCTATTAATCTATTTCACTTGATTTGATGTTAAAAATTCATACAATTATGGGAAATAATAAGACTTACATTGAAATTATGACGTTGGACAAAGATGAATGTAATAGCTAGCCTAAAGGGGTGTACATATGTGGATCTGCAAAAACTGTGCTTTTAACATATTGTTATTTGATAGCACAAGATTGAAATACCAGCTTCTTCTACATTGTATTTTTCACGATCTATTTCTATTCTTCTATGTTGTATTCTTCTATATGTGGATCTATTCTTATTCATATAATCCATAAATATGGCAGGAGCGTTGGTTACTCCAACCGACATCACCAGATACTCATAATGTCCATAGCGCGTTTGCAAAGCCGTCTTTGGTATGTCTTTTGTCTTCACACGGATTTGCTGATCGCCTGACCTTAAATCTATCTTGGAAAAGATAGAAGCTCCCCTCAACTGATCCATTAAGTCGTCTATTCTGGGTAGGGGATACTTATTCTTGATAGTGACTTTGTTCAGTTGCCTATAACCTACACAGAGTCTCGAGCTCCCATCTTTTTTCTTCACCAATAATACTAGAGCTCCCCATGGTGACACGCTTGGCCTAATGAACTGCTTGCTAAACAAATCCTCCAGTTGCTTCTTTAGCTCAGCCAATTCGGATGGTGACATCCGATAAGGTGCGATTGAAATGGGTCCTGCTCCCGGAACTAAATCAATAGAAAAATCTATTTCACATTCTGGGGGTAAACTGGTTATATCCTCTGGGAACACTTCAGGGAAATCCCGCACTACTGGCACATAACCTATGTCTGCGATCCCCTGTGCTTCCAAGGAACACAACAACATATATCCTTGAGCTCCCTCCTTCAAGGAAGCATCTACCTGGTTGGCAGTTAAAAATCCAGAATTCTCTACTTCAGGAAATATCAAAGTCTTATTTGTGCAGTCCAATAGGATATGGTTGGAAGACAACCAATCCATACCAAGTATGACATCTAGTTGTGAAAGGAAAAGGCAAATCAAATTCACTACAAAAGGTCTATTTTCAACTACAACAGGGCAACTTAAGAAAACTGAAGCAGTAGTAATAGGTTCAGAAGTAGGAGTGGAAACAATCAAATCAAAAGGTAAAGTAGAGATAGGTAAATTCAATTGTCTCACACGATCCCACGAAATAAATGAATGAGAAGCACATGAGTCATACAGTACAGACAAAAGTGAATCTGCTATGAGACACTTACCTTGAATAAGATCTTCAGACTGGGAGACTTCAGCTCCCTTCAGTGTGAAAACTCTTCTTGTCACCTTAGACCTGGGCTTCTGCACTTTGTTAGCGTCAAGTTCTGCTTTTGGACCGGTACAATCTTGAGCGTAGTGACCAGGCTTCCCATATCTAAAACAAACCGGTCCTTTGACAGGGCAATCTTTGACATTGTTACCCTTTCCGCATTTTGGACACTTCTGAGGAGTGGCAGAAGCTTGGCTTGATCCTCCAGTTGTGCCGCTTGTACCTTGAGAAGATCTATTACCCGCAGGATGAGAATAAGGCTTTCATTGCGGTTTGTTATCTCTCCTTGTGGATCTTGCTGGTCCAAAGTCCCGTGGTCTGACTTCTCTCGACTTCTTGACTTCTTCTACCATGCTGCTTCTCTCTAGCAATTCAGAAAAATCTCTGATTCTCAGAGGCACTATTGCTTCTCGAACCTCGTGTCTCAATCCATCCTCGAACTTTTTACACTTTCATCCTTCATCTAGGTGAAGTTGAAAATACTGGGAAAACTCGGACAGAGATTCAAACTTAGCTGCATATTCCCCTACCGTCATATTGCCTTGACTTAATCCCAGAAACTCCATTTCTTTTGTATGTCTCACACTGTCAGGGAAGTACTTGTCCAAAAATTTGGCTCGAAAAAGCTCCCAAGTAATTTCACGACCCTCGGCTTCCAGCAATCGGCGAACGCCATGCCACCAATATTCGGCATCTCACACCAACATAAAAGTAGCATAGGTGACCTTTTTATATTCAGAGCACGTCATCGCTTTAAAGATTTTCTCCAATTCTCGAATCCATGATTCAACTCCTTCAGGATCATACCCACCTTTGAACTGTGATGGATTATTCTTGCGGAATTCTGTGAGTCCTTGTGCGTCTGTCACGACCTCACCTCTCTGAGCATTCTAGACATTCTATTGAGCTTGTTGAGTCATGATAGTAGCAAGTTCTCGAATAGCTCGTAAAGTAGCATTCAATTCTTCCTGGTTCTGGCTCGTGTTATGCTCCGCATGTGCTTGTTCCCGGATAGTCTCTAAGGTGTCGTCCAATTCATTAGCATTCTGGCTCAAATTCGGTTGCCCTTGTCTACGAGTCATTACTTCCTACAAAAGCAACGCAATTAGTCTTATATTCATAAGACACTAAGCCGATATCAATCACAAATCAACTACTTATATTGTTTTCCCAAAAGAGAAACAATAATACAGAGAAAGCACAACACAAACATGACTAGACCACACCCTGGCCCCGACAAGACTCGACCAGCTCTGATATCACCAAATGAGACACCCCTTTTGTATCTCATTGAGTACCTGCGACCTGTTCTAATATTTAATATTAATTTAAATAATATCTGTCATAATATTTCCTGTGCCAACATATCATGTATATTCATTCAAGATCTATACCTTCCGGCTCCATACTTTTCTTAAGACTTAACTAATACAAAGAAAAATATACATAAACATTATATTACATTTTCACACATAATTTACATAAGGTTGTCCATAGTCCACAAAAGTCATTCTTAAACTTGGCTCCACAAAAAGCATTTAGATCCATAGATATCTACTTAATTATTTACATCTCCAGCCTGGTTACTTCATAATATAACATAATAATATATATAGAGCTGGTCCTGGTCGACTAAAAAACAAACCCCTTACTTCTACACTCTACTTTTAGTTCTCACTCGGGTCCATATCCATCTCTTATGAGTTAGAAGCAACATCGTCTACTTCCAACCAACCTATACCTCCGCCTAAGTTGGGGCAAGGAGGAGGGCCATTCACTGAGGACCATGAGGGAGCATGAAAAGTAGTAGCAAGAGTAGGAGGATCCCAAAAACGGGCTGGCAAACGAAACTTCATAATCCATGGAGCCGTAGTAGCAGAAGGAGGAAGTCCAACACACGTTTTCTCGAAAGTAACGGGTCCGTGGTATGTAACCAGACGTTCCATAGAAGGGAGATGCCTAATTGAAATTCAGTCTTCATTAGGAAAGGTGAGTGTCATTTCCCCCAAGTATTGTCTCCTTCCGGGGCCAGCCATGATCAAAATCTAATAATCCATACAATAATAACAACAGAATACATACAGATAGGAGGTAAGATGCATGTTATCCATTTTAGTGGAAATAGAGCAGGTATAATGTTTTAACATACAAGATAACAGATAAACAACACAAGCGGTTTTCATATGACTATGCATTAAATCATACATTCATTCAAAGTACTAATTATGTAGAAATAAGATAAGGTTTATACCAAAATACGACCCAGACTCATTATAATATCGGAGGAGTAAAAACTATATCGGAGGAGTGATCAGAAGTTAATGTTCCGTACTCATTAAGCCCATTTCGAGTACCTTTTTTATTTAAAAAAAAAGAAAGTAGATGCGCAATACGGCTTTGCTGGAACATTCCCCAATGACCCAGAGTAGTTTAGTGACTCGTCGGGATAGCTATGCGTGGGAATCGACTTACCACGGCACGAGGGAGCGACCACCCGGCCCTCTATGGAATTTCGCGTAACATGCATCCCCAAGGTCTGGTATGACCTCCACTATCGTACTCGCACCCGCAATTTAGGTGTGACCCACTCTTCAATAGAATTCAAGACTTGATACTTAAAATACATACTTGACTCAACTTTTATATGAAAAATACGTATCTATAATTAATACACAGTTAAAACAACATAATCAATATACAGTCTCAAGCATAGTTTCATCTATTCTATTATGGGTAAAACAACCACAATCCACGGCATAGCCATTCATATTCAGAATTCAACAACTATCACTCCATTCAACAATGACAGAATCCTCATCAAATCATTTCATGTTTTCAACAACCATTTGAAATCTTTCCCTAAGTCACAGAAGGTTGTATTTCATTATTCTAGTCTCTAAACTTATTTACAATGTAGTATTTCATCATTCTAGTCTCTAAGTTTATTTAATCTAGTAATTTTCCTCATTTTGCACTCTCATCACCGTTCCTATAAAAACTGTCATAATCTCACAAAAGGAAAATAAGAGGTTATGTTTAAGTCTTGTAGGTTCCGAACTATACTAATTCTTTCTTCCTTTAAATTCTGAAAACAATTGGAAACTTTGGCTACTTTGTCTTCTTAGATAATAATATTGGAGTGGATAGAAAAAAAAAACCCCACCATTTCAAAGATAACTTTTAGGGCTCCAAAAATTTGCCCAAAGTTACATTTGTGAAGGATTTAGGTCATCCTTCAAACCATATCAAAACAAAATCCAGAGATCTAAACTAAACTAATGAAAATGCACCAAGCAGAAGTTAAAGACTGAAACTAAGAACAAAGAGGAAATTGGGGTTTTTCCTCTAAATCATAGAAACACTATTCTACTCTAACCACCATGGATGAAACTCTTCTTCCTCCCCACCTTGTATGGATGAAATTCGTCCAAGCTAGAGCAACACCAACACTCTATCTCTTCCTTCTTCAAGTATACAGACCCAGTGGCAAAGCAGAAAAAGAGGGAAAAAAATCAATACTTAATCAAATTTATGAATTTCGAAAATAGGTTTTTAAGAAAGGAGAAGGGGATGATAAACAAAGTAATATATTCTTACTTTTTGGCCTGAATTTCGTGAATCCTCTTTGGATTAGAATCTTGTAAAGTCTCAAATCTCAAACCCTAGAATTCGAAATTCATGAAGAGAGGTTATAAATCTGAATTTTATAGAGAAATTCAAAAATAATGATGAACAAAGAAGAAGAGGAAGAAAAGAAATCAGAAGAGAAAATCTGATTACCTTGTTAATGTTTATGTGCGAAAAATCCGAGGTGATGAAGCAGAAGAGTGTAGTTCGTTGTTGTTGTGTGAGAGGGGAAAGAGAGAGATTTTCTGAAATCTATAGAATAACAAGATTGAACATGTTAGAATACTGTACATCTTATGTGGCTTACGGTCCATCATTTATGGAAGTTATATAATATTAAATTCAATTATTGTTGGCATTTGATTTAATTTGTGGGGATTTTTTTGTGTTCATTAAATTGTTGTTCTTCCTTCTACTACACAGTTATTCAATGCATTGGTCAGACAAATTCATTCCATCAATTAACTTTAAAGAGAAGTGGGTAATAAATGAAGGGTACAGCTGTAGGCGTTGGGCTTTGTGTGACATGGGGTTAGAGGTGCAAAGCTGGTAGCCGTTGGATATGGGGATTTGGTTAGATTAACTAAATGTTTAGCTATGGTTTAAAATGGTGGTGCAGTCTATCTCTATAAATCTAAATTGAATCTAATTATTTCGTTCCCCAACTATTCCTTTCTCCAAAATTCATTTTTCCTTCTTTGCTACAAAGTTGTTCTCTCTCATACTCTCCTTCACTATACGGTTCCTTTTTGTCCTTGCACGCACGCTCACATTCTTCACTTTTCAAGGTTATTATACTGACCCATCCATCATTATTTCATTCCCCAATATTTCTTAGCCTTCTCTAGAAAGCTGTTCTCTATCTTACTACCAGTTCACGCTTTCTTCTACCCTTCTCACACTCAGTTTCTGCATTTATCATGGTTTCCTTCTACTTTATATGTCTCTGTGGTGGTGGTAAGGTGGTTATTTGAAGGCTGACATAATGGTGGTTTTGTGATACTTGTCACTATTCAGATCGGTACCGTCTAGCATAGATGAGCCCTAGGAGGATGCTTTTATCGATGGTTCTTGCTTTGTCAAACATAGTTGCTTTTTGACAGGATGAGGTGTTGTCTGTTTTGGGGTGTGTGTGTGCGTGTCTAGATTATGGATTATTTTGTGCTTAAATTCGAATTTTTTTGATTTGTGATTACTTAGGGTTGTTGGTTATATATACATTACATTGTAGATTATTATTATTAAGACATTATAAATACATAGGAATAGAAACAAAATTGGGGATACAGGGTATGGTGGTGGATTTGTTTATTTATAAAGCCTATGATTTTTATCTAACTCTGTATCTCATTTGGGTATATTGGAATGGTTGGGTTGCGTTAATTTGTGTTATCCATTTCACATGTCATATTACTGGCCCATAGATTATCAACTAACAAGTTATTAGGTTTATTATATTTTTAATTGTAGGATTGTCATCATTATTATAGTTGCTCAATTTCTTAGTGTAGCTTTTGATTTGATTACCCGGTTACTTGGTTATTATTTGGATGAGTCATATATTTTATTAATTTGATTGTTCATCTCTGAAATCTCTTCAGATTTGCATCTTACAACTCTGATTTAAGGTGTAAAAATATACATGATACCAAATTTCAAAATTTGAAATTGTTAGTTTCCCTCTCATTTTTGGAGCTAAATTTTATGTTTCAGTTGTCTATAAATTCCTTTGGCTGATTCTGTTGCTTCATCACTTTGCCTAAATCTTATTTCCTACTATTAAATTGTTATTGTTGTGATCTCTTTCGATTTCAATGGCTGGTTACTATGATCGAATTAGCTCACTATCTTCCAGAAGGGAGTCAATAAGGGTTTCTGGTTAGGGTGGTGAGGTTTTGGGTTGTTCCACTCTTTAACCACCCAAATCAAATAAGCTGTTTGGAGATGCTTTTGGTTGATGAACATGTAAACATCTATACCTTATTTTGCTTGGCTTTATATAATTGTTTGATTATTAATGTATATTTTTGTTTGTATGCGGAACTAATTGTCCTTTGTTTCTTTGTTGTTAGGGGGGTAGGATTCAAGCTATTGTAAGGAAGCCTCTCCTTCAAAAATTCAGTTGCCTGTTGGAGGAGGGTGGTACCTATAAGATGGTTATTTCAATGTAGTACCAAATACGGGTGGTTACAGGGCATCTGCACATGAGTTTAAACTGGTTTTTCTATTCAAAACTCTTTTTTTTAGCAATGCCACGGTGTGTGGCAAAGCAACATAGACGAAGAAGGAGAAGAATAATGGAGTACTCGCGAGATGAAATGAAAGAGAAGGATGATGGAGACGGGGACGATGTTGACAAAAGTCTCGGTAGTGGGTGTCTTCTGCATCTGCTGAAGGGGACAGGGTACACGAAGAGGTTGTCACATTTTCTAGGGTACAATATTCCACTAAGAAAGTAATTTTAGATGTATGGGGTGTATCCCAAATCTTTGGAGTGTAACTATTTCTCCCATGTTTGTTTGGACTCGAAGCCCATTATTTCATAAAGGCCATTTTCTTAATCCTCTAACTTCATGATTAGGCACAAAATAATTTATTGTATACATATAATTAGATATTAGTAATGCATGATCTAATTAATAATGTGATTTTTTTAAAGGAAATGAGGCTAATAATTTTGTGAATGAGGTTTCCTAAAAAAAAATTAATAATTGTTTTTATTTTTAAAAATTCATTTTTATTAACTATAAACAAACTTTAAATATCTTCTAATTTTTTTTGTTACAAAATATTTTCTATTTTTATAAAATTTAAAAAAAAATCTCAATCATAAAATATCAGAAACATTTATTATATTTATAACAAACTAATAAAAAGTGCAAAATACAATTTTCTATCCTCAATCTTCTTATTATATCGGTTAACAACCATCATTTTATGTATCATTATCAAAATAAATTTTTAACAGAAAATTTACCCGTGCATCGCACCGATTAAATTACAATAGAATGAGTAATAAGAAGAAAAGAAATGAGAACAGAAGAGAAGTAAGAGAAAGATACGTGTTTAGTGATGAGAAAAAGAGAAAAAGAAATGAAACGTGTATGGGTGTTACAGCGGCTGCCTCCACCGAGACCCCGCGGTTCTACACAGCGACAGCCTCTCTCCGACTCATAACCATCACAGCCCCAGCGTTCCTCTGTGCAGCTGTCGGGCTTCAGCCGCGAATGGCAGCTCCCTATGCCGGGTCCAAGCGCTCTCGTCGATGCACCAGTGACTGCTTCTATTGTGCCTCTGATGCGGCATTTCGCATCTTTGAGTTGTTGTACCTCCGTGAAAAGGAGGAAGAAAGAGGCTTTGTTCCCAACCGACAAAAACGAAGAGGCATAAGCAATAATCCAAAGACAGAGGATTGGAAAGAGAGAAACAAAAAAGCCTCTTGTTCACATTGAAGAAAACGAAGAGGCATAGAGAATAAACCCTAAGCTACAAAATTTACAATAATGATAATTAACAAAATGACTTATTAACCCAAAAATACCCCAGCGACCACCTTCTTTTAACCAAGTGACTAATTTTGATATTTAATAATTTAGAGATTGTTTTTTTAGATATTTTAAAGAAAAACAAAATTTATTTTGTATTTGTTTACAATCATAAAAATTATTTTTTAAAAAAATTAGTTAGTTATAAAAAATGATTTTTTTTCAAAAGCTAATTATTTTTCATTTTAACCCTAAAAATATTTTTTAAAATGTTTTTCATTATTTTTCTACAAAAAAAAATGTTTTTCATTATTTTTAAAAGCAAAAAACAAACACACTTAAAATTTTAAAAATTATTGATTATTTAGTTAAAAAAATGATTTTCTTAAACAAAATAAACAATAACAAACGCAATCTAAACCAAATGGTCATAAATTATTATATACTTTTACGTTTTTGGTGTAGCTTCAAATGTGATATGGTTTCACTTTTTCTTTATATACAATTACATATGAAGAGTTTTATTATTATTATTATTATTATTATTATTATCATCATCAAAAAGATCCATCAATATTATTAAAAGGAATGTGGTGGCTGGGGTAAATTTTGTAGCTCAGGGTTTATTCTCTCTGCCTCTTCGTTTTCTTCCATGGGAACAAGAGGCGTTTTTGTATAGAAAGGTTTAGTTCAATTAGTTAATAGTAAAGTCATTTTTATAATCTATTTTAACAGAATTTGAATATAATGTTTTTGAGCGTAAGGAAGCAAAGAAGAAAAATAGAAGCAAATTAAGGAAGGACAAAGCTGTGTAAGGAAGAGGATCTTCTCAAACTCTAACTCGTAATTAAAATAGTAACGAATTTTATATAATAATAATTATTAAACTTTTCATGAAACGCTATAAAATTTGGTAGATTGAAAAAGGGTAAAGATAGGAAGAAAACAAACATTTGCTAGCCCCCACAAAGTGACAGGGTGATCCTTTACGGGGCAATCGGAGGACATGAAGTTGTATGTGTGTTATTTTTTTCTTTCTTTTTTTGGTAATGATATTGTATGTGGGGGTGGCTATGTCTTTTTTACTCCCTCGGGTCCACGATATAAAAAATAAAATCCTAAAATATATAGACTAAGGAAATGTATTAGAATGGATTAATTATAATTAATATTCATATAAATTTCCAATAACATCCCTTCTAATTTTAATTATTATTCTGATGACTTATAATTAATGAAAGTAATTAATAAGGACAATGTTGAAAATTAGTATTTAATATGTGTGAAAATTGATACATATTTTTATATTTTAAATAAAAAAAATGATCAATTTTGTTTCTTATATTATGAATCGGATGGAGTATTTCTTTACTAGAGATATCCATCTCTTTCAACAACAAAAAAAGGAGAAACATCCATCTCGTTGGAATCGATCTTTTTTTTTTGGGGTGGGGGGGTGGGGGTGGGTGGGGTTGGGGTTGGTAAAACACAAGAAACAATTGTTACATGGTTGTGCTACGAATATTATTTGTGCCTTTGTTGGAGAAATTTTCCCACACCCGATTGCTAAAAGACTAAATTTTTGAAGTGCTGTCAAGTTGTTATGGCTATGTTTAGGAGTTTTGAAAGGGATGGAATGAAGTGGTTATTAATAGAATGGAGTTGAAAGGTAAAAGTATATCACTTCATTATTTTAAAGTTTAAGGAGGAAATCTCCAACCCCCGATTTGGAGGGTATAAAAATTGGGGGTTTGTATGGGATGAAGTGATTTGGATTATCATCCTAAACCATCACACTCCAATACTTTATAAACTCCCAAACAATGGGTTAACACTTTTAAACTACTCCACTCCATTACTAATCACCCCACTTCATCCTCCCAAACATAGCCTAAACGAGATCCCTCCTAATAATATTTTTTATACACATGAATCTAGTGATGGAAATCCAAATCCAGGATCACATACTTAAAGGATGTACGCTCCTTCCACTTGAATCAACATGCATTGGTAAGGGTGCGCAAAACCCGGTCCGACCCCAAAACACATCCTAACCCGTAGTGTTCGGGTCGGGTGTGACTTTAACCCGTAAAAGAGAAAGGACGAACATGCTTCCCATTTAGTGACCCGGTGTCGGGTCGGGGACAGGTTCGGGTTGACCTTCGGATTACCCAACCTGTCCCATATAATAAAAAATTACTTTTATTTTGATCCCTCCCTAGCTTACATTTCACATTTGATATATTTTGTGACTTTTGTAATATTGAAAGAATCTTGTTGGATGAAAGTATCATATTTTTAACAAGGAAGCATCCAGCAAAATGTCACAAAATGTTTGTTGATATTTTGTAACATTCACTTTTGGATCCATTTGGTGACACAAAATCGATTGATGGCTTTTAGGTAGCATCTTTTGCAAATATTTTGGCTTATAAAAAATAACATTTTTTCTCACTCACAGAAATTTAGTTTGCAAAGAATCTATTTAACTTCGGGTCAACCCGGTCCCATCTCATTTAGACCTAGTCTTAAACCAACCCACATATGATCGGGTTCCTTCAAGTTTATGGACGAGTTCGGGTTCAAAGAAACCCTACCAATGTTTAGGGCTGGATAAAAGACAACCAAAACTTGTCCAAAAGAGAAAAAACACACACACACAAGAAGAAGTATTCACATCTACATTAGGAGAACGGAGAGTGCTAATCAATAACCTTAAAAAAATCCGAAAAAACAAGTTTATATAAAAAGTGATGTGCGAAAAAAAAATGATGTGTTTTTTTATTTTGAGAAATAGTATATTTAGTTTATCCATAAAATTGTATTTATCATTAATGAATTATTACACATATCATATTATCATTGAAAAATAATATATCTATAGAATTGTATTAAGTCTTATTGTGGGAGAATTTAGAATTATCTTATGGTTGTCAACATTTTTTGTCCAATTTCGAAGGACAGTACTGTTCAATAGTCCGGCTTATGTAGAATGCACATGTGCCTTTTATATAGAAGTGCCCTAAGCATAGCTGATTTAAAAAAAAAAAAAACAAGACTTTTAGTTTTAGTGTAAAGTTTTTTACATTGTTATATGTCATGTTCCTATCCTTTATTGCTCCACTCTAACAACTGAGTTATATTGCTGCAAGTTTTCCATAAAAAATGTTGAACACTATTTCAACATTTTATTAGTTTCACTATTAGTTTTAGTTCTTTTCAATCAAAGCAATTGGTTTTGGTACCACCTCTAAATTTCTATTGTATCATGTAGTTGTTTCATTCTTTATTTTTGTTTAAGCTTGGGTTCAAATTTGGTTAAAAAAAAGTTATTTTCTAAGGTGCTGCAATAATATTTAGCATTATGGACCCTAAGGATTTAGGGTGGCAACTAATTCTGCCACATTATAGGCAATAGCCACTTTTAGTTCATATAGCAAATTAAAACTTTTACAATTTAATATTAAATCACCTATTAAGAAAGGAAGTATCTGTCTAATATTACAAATGGTTCTCATTCTAGTGAAACTTCCTATTTTCGTGTTTATGAGAATTTACCTATGGTGGTTCTGCCCATTTTCAGTCACAAAAGTGAAGTTCAAAAATCCACCTACATGTTATCATGTCCAAAAAAATGAAATTTAGTGCATAAATAACAACTTCAATATTAATTGAAAATTTACTATGAATTAGAATTAGAATGGCCTTACTAAATTTTGTGATTCTCTACTTGAGGAAGGAAAAGTTAAAGTTTTGTGTAACAGCAATTATTTAATAGCTTATTTTCAAGCTTTTTGTCATAGTTGTTTACTTTGTTTATTAACTGTAGTTAAACTGTACAATAAATGATTTTACTCATACCTAGACTAATAAGACATCTATTTGACTCTTTTATTGTTTGACTTGTACATCTTTTTCTGTTACACACTATCTTCTATTCACGAGAAGTCATTACTTCTGTGAGTAATCTATACTCAGTGAACCAATCCATTGTTGTAGCTACATATTGATTTTTGCATGAAACTATTTCTACAATTCTTGCTATTTATATTACATTATTCATAATGTGATCAGAAATAGTTGATATATTTATTAATCAGTCAACATGATGCTTTAAAAAAGTTCAGTTTATTGATCTATTAGTTTGCATGTATGTAACATCATTTAGTACAGCATATGCTACTGATGGATATTTTATTTTGTAAGCTAAAAATGTTTCTTCAACATGAAATAGTATTTGACCTATGGCTAATTTCTATTTTTTGGTAAGAAGGACCTTGGCCTTCACAAAACTTGCTCCTTATATAGGTGCTGGATCATTTGAAATTTTATTTAATCTTAGGACAAAACATGATTTGCTCAGTTTTGCTTGGTCCGAATCAGCATGGCTGCAAATCGGTACTCACATCTCATAGATAGGGAAGACATGCTATCCTATCCGACGATGCTTGACCTACTTTCAGTGTTTGTAGGTTTCTCATAATTAAAGATTATTCCTTGAAAATTAGATGTCTGCATAGTTTTTATAATTTATCAGATAAGTTGATTTTATCTTTGTATGCCGCAAGGTCTTTCAAGCAGAAAAGTTGGAGCAACTAGGTTTCCTCCTCCTCTTTCCTCTCCCTCCCAATTGGCGGTGATCCTTGCACATCTGCAAGCCTCAGAACTTCTTCTGCTATTCCTGTTGGTTGTTGCCCACTTGCCCCTTTTCCTTTGACTTTTCTCCTTCATTAGCTTTCTTTCATAAGTGCTACTCTTCCAGACAAACTCATCACTTACGAGAGTTATCAACAAGATAAAGTATTATTTTTAAGTTATTTTATAATTTCTCTTTATTACATTTAAGTTATTTAGTATGTGTTGTGTTTTATAAAAATATGGATGGTGTTTTATAAATAGAAAAAATTTTGATCACAAAATATCAACAACAAAAAAAAAACTAATGTTAAAAAAAAAACATTATAAACAAATATTTTCATACCATTTTTTATAATTTACTATAAAAATATGATTATTTTTACACTACCCAAACAAATAGATTATCTTAAAATCGTTTTTCAGCAAACATACCCAAACAAAAACAGATTCTAATTATAATCGATTATCAGCATGATCTTTTTTTTCCAGCTTTCCTAAACACACTCTAATACTACTATTCTTTCCTCAGCTGGTATTTGCAACTGTCTTGTCAGGGTGTCCATCTTTTAAATAATCATTACTAAATTCTGTGAAATTTTGCATTTAATAGCAAGGCCAAGAGAAAAATACAAAAAAAAAGTGGTAAATCAAAACCAATAAGCATCGTTGATAGACATTTCCAAATACGAAATTCAACCATTTTAATTGATAGTAATGTGAAACAATTCTTCTATTATCTTTCACTATTTCATACAAATGTAGTCTTTTGTTGTCAACTCATTTATTGTTAATTTATTCCCAATTTAACACTTCCATTTTAAAGAAAAATCGGAATCGCACAACGCACGGTACCCAATCTAGTTAATAATAAGAACAAATAGTTAGGTTTCATTATATTATTCATTATTGAAATACTCAACATTATCACTCCCATCAATCATTTTTCCTACTTATTAATACCATGAGTCGATTATAAAGATAATATTTTATTTTATTTTATTTTCTAAAATAACATAAATATTACTAATTTTTTATTTTTATTTTTAAAAAAATGGCATAAAAGACAGCGTAAACATTTATTATAAAATTATTATTTAACAAAGTACTTCACAATTGATCTGGATACCTATGCATCAACAGAAGTTTCTGCGTGACATTAAACTGCAATGAATATATGAGGTCCACTTAATCAATTATTGCGAGGGTATGGCAAGGGGAGAACTATTAGTCCATTATAGAAGTCATATGTTGAATTGCATTTCTCTCGTCTAATCAACCAATAAATTGTTTTGCTCAAACAGCCACTCGAGTTTCAATCATCAAAGGCGTGCAGCAGGGGTCACAATTTGAAAATCTTTGTTTAAGTGGTCATGATCTTCTTCAAACTTTCAGCATTGAATGGCATGCAATTGTTCATCTGGGTCCACCTCCAAGGGACCTGATCATGCATCACTCCTTCTCACCAAACTCATAATGAAGATAGGAACCAATACAATTCACAATCCAAAATAATTGGCTGCATGAGACATGAGTACATCAAACATTCAGACATTGGTTTAGCAAATCATTTCACTCAGATTACAATGAATCAGTTTAACTTTTTACTTTTACTGGTCACTTCACCACCGTTGTTATTATTATTATTTACAGACAACTTGGAATTGGGGAACCATTTACAATTACTTTCCCCCTGCCAACATCAATGTCAAAACTCAAGCACCCAGAGATGTGGTTCCATTTGGTCATCAGAGTTACCATCAGTATATTAGGTTGCTGTCATCACCGAAGTTGCCATTCCGTTTCCTCATTGCAGCATAACACAAAAACTGCTATTCCTACGGGACTTTGTTCCAAGGTCAATGGGACAAAAAAACTCCCAACGCCATACACTATGGTACTAACATAAAAATCTAATTTTGAATGTCATTGCCTATAATTCTTGTGTTCTATGATCCTCAGTAGATTCTTCCTCAAGTTCTTTAATAAGCCTTTCAATCTGCTTTCTATAAATTGGCATGAAATGATCACTGATCATGGTCTGTGAGAGTCTAATTTTACTATATAGAGACCTTGAAGTAAGGAAAATCCCAATCTTAGTCTCATCTGGCTGGCTATTGTCTGAACTTGTGGAGGTCGGGGTACTGCAATTATTTTCATGCTCAGCAGCAGTGTCGGTGTGGAATGTAACGATGTGCATTATCTTTCCGGCAGGGAAAAATCTGTGAACTTCTTTTATTTCTGATGCAGAGGTCTGGGTTTGCCCATCAGTTACCTCTGCTATGGCTGCTTCTTCTTCTTCCCTTATCTCCTTTACCACATCAACCTCACCTTCAGGTCTGTCATACAGCTCGTGCTCCAGTTGTTGCCACAATTCCACTTCACTCATCTGATCCTCATACCTGTCATGGTCCATCACATCCTCACTGTCATCGTGATCAACAACTCCCTCAGCATCTGGACTCCTTTCATCAGCACATTCAATTTCAGAAGACCATTCCTCTATGAATGAAGATACAGGAAGGTTCATGTTCTTTGCATTAATCCCCTTCTTGGGAGAACAAATAAGTGGATCAGAGCTCTCTAAGTTGGTAGAGGATGAAGATCTAGGGGAACTTCCTTCACCTGAGTTTGAATGAGTGCCCACGGCTCGGCGACGGGGTCCCATGCATGACCAAGAAGACAGGTTAAGGGTTGGACGTGTCCATGCTGCCTGAGCCATACTCTTGGCCCTCTTCATCACAACCTGCAGTTATTCAAAGTTCAGATCATGGAGTAGAAGCAAACTGAAGACAGTTATCAAATAAATGTGAAACAGTAACACTTGCATAACAAGATTGTACACATCAACCCTAACCTTAACGGAGAGCTAACAAGAATAAAACTTCATTCTTCAAAGTTATGCTTAGGAGTAAATATTACTTACTCTTTTGACATCTTGGATCGCAACACCAATAAATTTAGTTCACAAGACAACCAAAAAAGAGACCAAATTTTTTTAGAGTTTCAACATTGGATAGTTTATTGTGTCCTGCTTTTGGAGACAACATTGCTATCTTGTATATAAGGGAATCAATCTTATGTAATAGAAGGAAAAAGTACCTGGGTACCATTGGAAACTGGCTGCAAAATTGCCCCAGCCCCAGCAACTTTTGCTCTAGCAGTGGCAATGGATGGGAGGCGAGAACCCAATGCTGAAGCAGAACGATAGACAGTACTGAGTATTCTTGTTTGCTCAATTTGATTCCTCAAATCATTTATCCATGCTGAAGCTGTCACCTGAACATTGGAGAAAAATTAGTCTTGATACACACTTGATGCAGATTAGCTGAAATGAAACTTATGAACCACAAACACATTCATCCTGCAAACGACATCATAGCAAGTAACTAAATCAGGTACACTATGTGAAAGACTGACATCATTGGACTACTTCATAAAAACAAAAATATCCTACTACCACTTTTAATACACAGTTTAGAGACTACTTCAAAAAGTTCATGACCATGAATGAGACTTGATAAATTTAATAAGTAACCACTACAACATTTTTTCCAGTACCCAGCAGTTGTACAGCCGAGACTGCAGGGTTAATTACTTAATTACATTCCCCTAGTGTATCTCTTGCTTGAATCATCACTTATCAATAAAATAATTCTTCAATTAGTTAACTATAAAAATTTAACCCTAACAAAAAGCCTCGTCCATAGATTATGGCTCCCAGTTGATAGGAACCAGGTTTGCCAGATCTAAAATATCATCAAATATTGACCAATAAATCAAGATTACAAAAACATTTCCCAATACAAGATGCATAATTTTATCTTCAAAAACTTGAGGATTGCAACCTCAGAACGCAAGTCATCTACAGAAGCAGCTGAGAATGTCGGCACCAAATCAGCTCCATTTATAACAGAAGTTATAAAACTGTTGCCTGATTCTGCCAACTCCCATGTCATACAAGCAGCTGCATGAGTAACAAGATGTCAGTATAAAGCTACACCAATAAAAGAACAAAGACTCATTGTGTAAAAATATTAGTCCCAAGGTCTTCCAGGATACTACGAAAATATCCTTTAAATTTGAAAAACAAAATGCAGAATCATAGTTGCAAAAAATTTAGCCTCTGAAACAACATATATATAACAAAAAACTGACCTGGAGCAAATGTAACACACGTAGTCACAGACAGTTCCTTTTGTTCTCTTAATATATACGTTAGAAGTGCTGCTGTGCCACCACCCAAGGAGTGCCCTACAATCTATATAAAGGAAAAGGACCTTTAAAACGTAATCCAGAAAACCAGAGAAACATCATATTAAATTATTTAAAGCTTAAGATCCAATATAGAGCCAGAAAAGAGAAATTATATAGACAAACAGCATATTTACAAACTGAATGGTCTCAGAACTGAGAAAACAGCTTTGTTGTCAAAATATAGAATCACCAACTCTCTTATATGAATAACAAAAATAAGGGAGAAAAAAACATGACTGCAAACATCACAAGCATGCTTCATCGCAAGATTTGTTTTATTTAAAAAAAAAATGATATTTTGATCTAACAAGGAAGGCTGTACTAAAAGGATTGTTTAGGCAAAGAACAGGGTACATCATGATAAGAAATATCAATACCTTAACTTTATAGTCAGGGTGGTGGCCAAGAGCTTCAAGGAGACAAGGAGTCGCAACCTTTGCAATCCATCGGGCGGCTGCAACCATTCCACAATGTGCATAGCCTAAAACCAAATCACTAACACCCCCCTGATAAACTACAGTGTGATGAAAAGGTATCACAGTTCCTGTAACAGCTGTTAGAGTATCCTTGATACTGTGTGTGCCACGAATCAATAAAAGAAAACATCTCATGTTGTGATCAGCTATTATTGTAAAAGCTGGCTTCAAAATCTGCATGAAAAATGAACAGACAAGTTTACACAGATATCGTTTCTACCTAATGAAATACAACTGATATGGCAGCAAGTATTACTTATTCATTTGATTCATCTGAGTCATGGCCTCCTCTCGGACCCCTACCCCCACCCCCCGTCACACAAATAAGTATAGAAAAGGAAAGAAAAAGAAAACACTTCATAGCCTCAATTACCACCTTTTGATCCCTATTTTTTTCTGTCTAAAACAACATCCACCGTCACTCCAGCCTTCCATCCTCCCTCAAAAGAAAAAGTACGTAAACTACAGGGGTACAAATATTGAACTATTATCAGCAGACTTACTCCTGCTTTTGGTTCCTGAAGGAGAACGTTTTCTTCAGTGTAGCCAGTTTCTTCCAGAAACAATGGAAAGGGCTTCTTTGAAAAATGCCAACACAATGTCAACAAGTTTAAGAGATACTTAAGTTCAGCAGTAACCTCAGATCCTTTTAGCTGTAAACTGTCCTTACCACCAAACACGCTGTCAACATGATAGTTTCCCTACAAAGAATAAACTAGAAACTTCAACATCTAAAATATTGATGTTAAACTTACATTTGAAAAGAAAGAGAGAAGAAAAAAAAAGGGAAGCATGAAAACTACATACTACAAAGCCATTTAGAAGATCAAACACAAAGCTAATGTTCGGTGAATATCAATAGTCTAGTAACTGAGAGTCCATTTGGATTTAACTGTAAAAATTGTTTTCAGAATTTTCAATTTGTTTGGGTATTATAAAGTATAATTACTTGAGCAGTGTGATTTAGGGATATGTTTAGAAAACCACTAGGTCCAACTTGTTAAAATTAATTCTCTTTTGGTATTGCCTGTATTGCCTTTTAGGAAAACTACCATGTCCGATATCAAAAACAATTCTTCACCACAAAAACTACTCCTGACTCCTGAGGTAAACTACAAATACCGTAAGAATTTATATTGGACTCGCCAAATTGATATTAGAGGGTCCAAAATCTAAAACAAACACGACATCAAATTCCAAGCTTAAGTAATTAAAAAGCAGATACATGATTAATATGCTACAACTTAACTGAAACAACCAAGATTACAGAGCAACTTCTTATCTACGTAGCACTTGCATAAATCTAGCACGATGAAATGCAACAGTTCAGGATGATAAATCAAGATTGTGCCTTCCAAGGATGTCATGAAATTGATCTATCTTAAAAAAAAAAATTTATTAATATATGGTTTTTAAATCAAGAGCAAATAAAATAATGTTGCACTAACTATGTGTATTGGGAAAAACCCAAGTCACACATTGACTAGAGATAGTATCTAATAAGAGCTTATAAGTAGTGGGCAATCTTCATCCTATGAGCTAGCTTGTGGGATTGAGTTACACCCAAAATCTAATATGATATCAGAGTTTAGAGATAGTATCTAATAAGAGCTTATAAGTAGTGGTCAATTCTCATCCTATGAGCTAGCTTTTGAAACCGAGTTAGGCCCAAAATCTAATAATGTGAAATATCTAATTGTTCAGTAGGGGATCCATTTTAGAGAAAATGGTCCATTACTCCATTCTCCAAGCTATCTTAGACATATTACTCCCTTGAAAGTAGAAACAGAAAGTATATCATGTAAACCATAAAATGCAAATAGATAAAGGTGTGATATTTGGACACAATTTTGGTGTCTGCCACGGTATAATTGTATTACCAATTCTACTGGGCCCGGTTTTTAAATCTAACAAATATCACACTTTCATAGGCAGGTGTCGGATACGGTGTCCACTTTCGGATGTCAAAAAAATTTTACCGTAGGTTATAGTAACTAATAACACTGCTCCCCAAAAAAAAAATTATTGAGCTGGTGGGCATTAAATTGGCCTTCCAGCCATTTAATTATAGTTCTGCCTGAAAAACGTGCACCTAACTTTCATAATTCTGTATCCTACTTTGTACTTAACAATTAACATAGAGAAGTTACATTTTTCTTATGTCTTTTAGGTGACTTGAAGCCAAGGGATACGGACAAAGAAGCAAAGTCCCATTTGTCATTACTCATTACCTGCCTCTTCAGAAGAAAGCTGATACCAAATGCCAAATCTCCAATGGGCCATTTCCCAAGTGTCTCCGAATAAGTAAACCTGAGAGTCTCTGACAATGTTGAAATTGTCTCCAACCATGTAGCAGGGGCTTGGATTAATCTATGAGAAACACGGTCAATACCTAAAGGCACATTTGTGGGTGCATCACTGCCATGTTCTTCATCATCATCTTCATCAATTGTGCGAGACTGCAACTTCTTATTCAATGTGTAGTACAAAAGAGCAGCTGCACCTGCTGCAGTAGCCATGGTTGCAGTTGCCATAATTTTACTATCCCTATAACAACAATCCCAATTTTTCATTAAAAAAAACATTAGAAATGGTTCTTAACAAAAAACCGTGATACATTTCCTAATATAAGCCAACTTCAAATCCTTCAATTTCCATTCTATCAGTGACCAGGTCAATCAAACGAACCAAAATGGATTTTTTTTTCATCAACTTGAGTTCAAATTACGATCAGAAAAAAAAAAACCCTACAATAAGTTGTGTGAATTTTTTTTAGCTTTTCTAGATTATTCAGAAGGGAAATCTCGCGGGTTTCAGTTGGGAATGGAGCTCGAACTTTGAAAATCGATTCAATCGGACTAATGAATTAAAAATAAACGAAAATTCAATGATGGATTCAATTAATTGATGAAGAAGATGAAGAAAGACCGAAACCCAAAACCCTAAAACTCGGAGATCAGGAGAAGAAGAAGAAGATAAGGGAGAAACGAACAAACCTTGAGAACGTGATTTTAGAGGGAATTGAATTGAAGAAACATAAATAGTTATAGGGTTCGAAGGTATCACAGATTATTATACTGAAGCATCTAACTCCTTCGACAAATCCTTTCACGTTTGTTTGTTTTTTCTGTTCGAAGAAACTAAAAACTGTTGCGCGGTTTTCGTTGATTCTGGATGAAGCAATAACAAAGAGACTTTCGTTTTTTATTATTATTATTATTATTATTATTATCAATAAATTAAAAAAATGACATTTTTTATGGACTTAAAGCACACGTGGCGGCTATAGATTTTGCAAAGTAGGAGGTAGCAGAAACCTCCAGAAGTCAAAGCTCAGGAAGAGAAATCGGTTCGAATAACTTGATCAAAAAAAAATTTAATTGTCTGATGATCAGGATAATTTAATTAGAGTTTAATTTTCATGCATAGTTGGTGTAAATATTTTTATACTAAGAATCAATAAGAAATTATGAAATTGACGACTTTTAAGATGGTTAGGATAAGAATTAAAGATTTGTAATGATCTATTAATTTTTGATTGGTTGACTTAATAAAAAAACTTTACACTATCAATACATATCAATTAAATTCATTTAATTAACATGATTCATTTTAATATGTTGTACTAATTTATTTATTTATTTATAGAAAAGGAATGTATGAACTAAGAAACCAGATGAAGGGCGGGAATCCCATTACAATCATTCAAAAGGTATGAATTCAGCAAGAAATTAGCTGAATGATAATCAAAACCACATTTAGTAAGAAAATATGCACACTTATTAAACTCTTTAGGAATATGCAGGACAGAGACTAGCCAAGAACTAGAATAAAGCCTCATCCGAATTTCCTCCAACAAAGTATTGCATATGCTGTACTAACTGTTATTGAATCAGGCAATCTAAATAATGTTGGGATTGATAGGTCACTCTTTAATAGGTTTAGATTTTGAATTGTAATTATTATCATAATATTAAAAATGTGAGGCTTATTTAAAAAATATGAAACTAGAAATGTGATATTGATTGGTTAGTGACGGAAATAATTTTTTTTTTAATAAAGTGTGAAAAAAACAAACAAACTAACAAATAGCTCGAGGAATGATATAGCTGATAGCATCTCTCTCGACATCAGAATCAAAGAAGGCAAAGTCCTGTAACAACAAAAAAAGTTCAAGTGAAATGACCCTTGTTGGTAAGAAGATTTGTACAGTGTTTGGCTTCACGATAAACATGAAAAAATAAAGGCTTGGTTAGTGAGGGAAATGAATTTTTGGAATAACGGAATATGGTCATGTTGGAGAGAAAAAGATACGAGGATGGTTCTATGGTACACTATCCTCATTTTATACCCCTCATTACACCATTCAAGATGGTACCATCTCTATCAATCAATTTGATACATGTATATCTGACTTTTTAACAAAGTCAGACCTTTACCACCTATATTGTATTAACATACTACACCATGTATTTATGTATTTGCTTGTATACCCCTATGTTAAAAAATAAATAAAAATTACAAAGGAGCACATTTATTATGTCTTGCTGAAGCCATTTTCTCTGAACTAAATCGAAGGAAGACATTTTTCACGCCATTGTCTCCCTCTTCGTCACCTTTAGGCGTCCTCCGCCACAGACGGTCGATGTAGCAAGGATGAAACTTCCTTGCCGGTGACCTCGACCGGCCACAAAGTTGTTAAGTTCCTCCTGCAACCGGTGCATGTTGTTCCTTCTCATCCCATTATTGTCGTGAAGCTCCCCCTAGCAAAAGGAGGAAGTAGTGTATCGTGGTCGTTATAGACGCCACGGTACCTCCCACTTAGGCCGCTCTGATACCTTTTCTGCCATTTTAGGTGGTATCAAAATCCCCAAAACCCTAAATCCCCAAATCGTTAAATCCTGACCCTGAATGCCAAAAATCATCAGTTGCAAATCCGAATCTACCACATTTTGCAGTCTTTGAGTTAGGTAATTTCCGATTGTGCTGGATTTTATGGTTGAATGAACCGATGTGAAGAATTAGGAACAAATTACAGGTTGTTTATTTTGCTAATTTATCTGTCTTGCAACAAATTACAGGTGAAAGCATTCATCTTGGAACCTTTCTCACGCACCAAGGACCAAGAGAAGGAAGGTACGAAGCCTACGTTAAACTTCTGATAATAGTGGAGCAAGGTTTAGCCACACTTTTTACCCCTATGTAATATTCATATTTTGGTTTAATTGTAAAAAAAATAATGAATAAATACTTGTGATTTAGTAATGTTGCCGGTGTGGTGCATAAGGGCATCCACACCTCTAGTTGGACAACCGGATGTGGAGGGTGGCCATTGTGCTTCTATTGCTTTGGTTGCATGCATGCATCTTTTTCCTTCAGTTGATTCGAGTTTAGTTACTTCCTGATTCTGAGTTATGCTATACACCTTGGTTTCTTCTGTTTATTGGTTTTGTTTGTCAAATTTTAGTGTAGTTTAGACACCGTTTTAGATGGAGGTGTGTCAATGGTGTTTGTTATAGCTCTATATGTGTGTTTTTTGAAGGGTCTTTCATATTTTGAGATTGGTTTGCTTTATCCGTAGGTTGATTTTATAGGTTGTTATAGAGAGAGGCATGCAATATTTTTTTAAAGGAAGCATCTATGTTGGTTGCTTTGTGATTGTTTTTCTTACTATAAATTGTATTCCTTGAATTTAAACTATGGTATGGTTCTTTTAATTAAATGGTGAGTATTCACTTAATGGTTATTTGGAGATAGAGGGTTGGAGAAGAGAGGATTGTAAATGTCTAAAGTGGTCCATCAAATTTTTCGAGTAGTCTCACGTGGTCACTGAAATTTTTTTTGTGAATTTGGTCCCTCAAGTTTTACAACGGGGACATTATGATCCTTACGAAGGGACAAGATTATCCCCCGTTATAAAATTTGAGATACCAAATTATCCCCCGTTTTAAAATTTGTTGGTTTAGAAGGTGGTTAGCAAAGATACTTGTTACAATTCTTTTAAAAGAATGCAGACTATTAAAACATAGTATCAGTTGTGAACCAATGTACACTCATCGATTGATTTTGAAAAATATATATGTATATTGTGAAATTCACTGGCAAGTCAATTCATAAAATCATAGCACACTGTTTACAACTCACGGTTTCACGCATAGAAACATATTCAGGTTTGGGAATGTGTGCCGGACTAAATTTTTAGTACCAAATAATCCTATCAAGCGGATTCTCAATGGGTGGAAGGATATAGTCCGTATCTTTCTCTTTTAAATAACACAAATCCAATGGTTAACATTATGTACAATCTTAAATACACCACTTTAATGGTTCACACAACTCCGAACCTTCGAAAATTAAATACACCACTTTAATATTGGACCATTCTTTCAACCTTAACCTCATACGAGTGAGTATATAAGTAACTAGCTGTAGTCATATTTCTTACACCAACATATGTTTCTAAAATGAGTCACATAAACGAAAGAGTCTATTATGTAGTTCTTGAGGGAAGGTTGAGGGGAATTTATTCTAGGTGGCTTGATTGTGCTGCACAAATTCACGGTTGGCGTGGAGCTGAATACAAAGTATTTACTAAATTCAGTGATGCACTAACTGCTTTCGAGGAAAATAACAAACAACCAACCCTCCACGAATCGTTTCAATGTAAGAGCATGTCTAAAGTGGGACCATCTTCATCATCGTCTGGTTACAAATGTGCATATGACGATACCCTTCCCATCGATACGTTCAAATTAGCGCCAGACACTGCTTCCGAAAATACACTACTAAGGTGGAGTATGCAAGTGGAGTTGGGACGAGCCGCAAATGTTTTGCGAGTTGAAGAGCCACGATACACACGTGCTGGCGACATAACACATGAAGGGCAACACTATATGCGATATTATGTGGCATTTAACTCCCGTCTTATTGGACATCCTCCAGTGACGATGGGCCGTTACGCTAGAACTGGTTACTTAGCACGCGAGGATGCTGCTTACTTAATGTTAACGCGAGTAGTAGCGGGTAGTGGTAAAACTATATTGGATTTTAACTACACCAATCCGGAGGTGTTGCAAAGTCGTGTGACGAACTTGGAGATTGAAAATCATGATTTGATTTATGAAAATGCATTATTGAAGGCAGAGTGTCGAATGTTGAAGGACAACTTGAAACTCTCATAGATAGTGCCATCTTTAAAATTCATTGTAGTTCTGTCAGTTTATCACATGTTTAAGCAGCTCATGTTCTTAGTTTAAACAAATACACTAAAGCTATAAATCTATCAGCTAAATAACCATTGTTATATTTTTATCCTTAATTAATTTTGATTTCTATATTTAATCATTTTTAACTCTATAAATGGGGAGAAGCATGGATGAGGTTTAATTATTTTTAAAATATTTATGCCCATTTATTTAAATAAATAGCTGTTATTTCTTAATCTGCTAATAAATTAAAAAAATATTAACTTACATTTTATTATTTATGTAAGACGGCTGGTTTAAATAAGTAGATACAAAACTAAACAAGCATAAAATCAAATTATAGCTAATCACCAACCATTTGTTAAGTACCATATTCCATTGATTAACCATAAACTAAGGACAAATTAACATACTAACTAACAATTGCACTTCAATAGACAAAAAATGGAAACCGCAAATAACAACCCGATCATGACATAAATGTGAAGATCTTACGCACCATCAAATATGGTTATGCTAACCAGTGCCCTTACCATGTGTCGGCAAGATCTAGGCCGTCGAAATGTGTCGGCAAGATCTGCAACGTCGAAATGTGTCGGCAACATCTGGGCCTTCGAAATGTGTCGGAAACATCTGGGCCATCTATCTTACCTAACCGCCCCTTTATAAATATGACTATGCTCCTCATTTCTACACATTCCAAAACTCTTCCTTCCCCGTTTTCATTCGACTCTCAACCCAAGTAACACTACGACTCTCAATAATGGAGCTTGATCTTGTGCCATTAAATCCTACCCAAGAAGCGGAAATGGAACCGAGTCATGATAGCGAGCTTGCTTTTGTTTACTTCAATGCCCGAATTATAAACGGTCCCGAGGGCATCAAATCCCACTGCTATCACCCAAGGCGCATCCGTATCAAGGAGGACATATCTCTGCAGGATTTGAAGCAGATGGTGCATGCCAAGCTCCAAGCTGATAGCAAAAATATTGCTGATCTTTACTACCGATGTCCTCAGAAAACACCACGGGGAGGTTTCCATTACAGTAAAATGACACTAACGGGGGATGATGACATACGCCACGTGTTTACCGTGTTTAATGAACATAGGAGGGCTAGCCCTGTTGAGTTGTACGCTCATTCGGGACGGTCGGCGGACGAGATATTGGCTCTGCTGAGTGGGCCATCTGGATCTGGTGGGTCTGAATGACTAACAAAACACTATGTTCCTGCCAGATTTATCTATTTCTTTGTTGTTGTGTGTTTCCGTTTTATAACTCTATTTGCTGTGTAAGCAATAAACCGTCTCATGTGCATTTGTTATAAAAAGTCAATTGATTATGAAAGTTTAAAGTTAATTAATTTCTTAATCCACTCATTAACATGTTAATTAGCTAACTTAATATAACTATTTAAAAACATTAAAACTAGTTTATGATTTTGGTTCTTGATATTATTTCTTTATTATATAATTAACTTCCTACTGTCCTAATTAACAAACTAACTAACTAAACTAACCTTGCTAATTAAACTAAAATTAATGAAATATAATTTTTTTAATAGTCATTTATATAAACAATTAGCAATTTAAAAAACATGAGGCCTAAAAAAATAAAATATTAACACTATAAATTTACACAAATAAATACTCAACAAATTTTTACTATTAAATTATTAATAGTAACAATGACATTAATGATAAATATAATTAATGTATTGCTTTAAAATAAAAAGCAATAAAAAAATATATCCTAATAAAAAGTAGCAAATAATATAACAAGAGGCATAAAAATGTACCTCCCTGCCAGCATGGGACGTGCATGTCCGAAACAACACTTGGGGCCGAGTTTGAATAGATTATACTATGGAGTACGTGGCACAATATGCCTCACTTAACTAACCCTATAGGACCTCCCTGACCCGATAGGACCAACCAGGGAGGATAAGACAAACATTACCTCATTTTAGTAAATTATATGGCTCAATGTCAATTAAACAGTGATATATTTGAACTAGGACACCATTACACACCTACCCATTTCGACTTAGGTTTCCCACTAAGACTTAAATGACAAATATAACTTCACTTGCCCTACAAGGTATACCCCGGCACATATTAACTACTTAGCCCAATACAACCATGCGACTCAACGTGGAGAAACGAATTGCGATACAACACAGATGACCAATGCGTACTAACTTGACCCATATTAACCTAGCACGCCCATCCACATTCACTTATCTTGCCCAATCAAACTAACCAACTTATCTTAACTAGCAGCAGTTACCTGATCAAGATAGGAAACTCTAGGACCGTTATCACTAACATGAACCAATTGGATTTAGTTACCATAAACAACTTACATTAACGTATCATACGGACTATACCTATTACGACTTACCTGGCCAAACTACACTAACTAATCCAAACCAATGGGACCAACCTGGCACGATAGCATAAACCTGACCAAATATGACTTAGAAACATTGCCCAAAATGACTTACGTGGCACAATAGGACACACCACGCCACACATGACTAACTCAACCTATTTTGAGTTAGCTTACCAAATTACACACACTTATCTGCCGATTTTGTGTACTTACCTAGCCCAAAAGGACTCACCATCCAGCATGAGACAGACTACACCAAATACAACTTACCTGTCACAGACTAAACTACCAATCCTAAAACGATTAAGCTTCCCTAAATCGAGTTACCATGCTAAATGATACTAACTTAACCTAATAAACCTCAATTGGCAAAATAGGATTGACTAATCTGAACCCCCACCCCCACCCCCACCCCCACCCCTCTCTCTACACACACACACACACACACATCACTATATCACAATTAATTATTTCTCTAGATAACTAATTTATAATTTTATTTTTCCATTTTATGAACTCCCCCATTCCATATTATATGCATTCTCAGCTAACTGTAAAAAAATATTGCACACAGAAATCATAGCTATAAAATTTCCATATCCATTTAATTTACATATTTAAGTAATATTGTTTTATGTTTTATTTATTTAACTTTTTTTTTATCTGCAGTTTTTATAAACACATGTCAACTGGGTCAATCCAAAGATAAACAAACATGGTCCATCTACACAAGCCAACCCGACCAGCCCAGAAACTTTTGTCTATTTAAGTTGTATTTTTATAATAAATATTTTAATACAGTTTTAAAAAAAAATGTCAACTAGGTCAAACCCAAAATAAACAAAGATGTTCATCTTAATTCAACATCTGGGCCTCCATTAGACAAGACAGCCAGCCCTGCCTAGATAGTTTTTAATTTAATTTTTGTTTTTTAATTTACGTTTTTACTACAGTTTTTTTTTTAAAAAAAATTTCAACTGGGTCAAACCAATCATCTGGGCCTCCAAACACTGATTAGACTGCCCCTACCCGAGTCGGAGCGTGTGTTGCCGCTGTAGTCGGCCTCGTGCGTGAGGTTCGACACTTAGGACGCCACGCGGTGGACCTTGGAGATGCTCAAGGCGATGGTCACGCATGCCAGCTGGCCGGGGTTCTGCTGCACCGCATTGGCGTAGCGAGAGAGGGAGGTGTAGCAGACGTCAGGGTAGAGCGTGGTGTTGCAGCTGCTGCGGATGAAATCGGTGGCGGCGCCACCATCGTTGCTGTCGTCGACGACGGTGACAGTTGCGTGGAAAGTGGAGAATGTTGTTAGGAAGCAAAGGAGGTAGAGGAGAGGGTGGTGAGGCTGTTGGGTTCTCATGATGTGTGCTGTGATTTCTATTTTGTTGTTGTTGTCCGTGAGTGAGAGAAAGGGAGGGAGGGGTTTATGTAGGCAATAGTTTCGAGTGGAATTATAATATGCCCACTTTTTTGGGCAAAAATAATAAATACTATAAATATGTATACTATACAGCAGTATACAGTACTCAATACCTTTGACTAATGTATAAATACATTGGGAAGGGTTGAAAAGTTGACCCACCCATGTGACAATTTTATTGGTCCACAAATTGCCACATGGGTGGTGTAAATGATGGTGTAAATAAAGAGTGGTGTAACTTAGCCCACCCCAAGATACGATTTTTTATACAATGACTCATTACATATAATGGTAGGATTCACTAATTAAGTTTTAAAAAATATGTTTTATTTTTCTTGTCAATATGATCATATAATATTCTTTCAAAATAAGAGAGAATTCAAATCTACTAGAAAGATAATATGGTTAGATTCTTTGAAGAACAAGAAGTTTTGCTTGAAGAAAACAATGTATTGTGTGATATCCCTGATTGCTCTACGGATTGATGACTGTCCCTACAGACCAATACGGATCTTTTCAGCGTGATTTGTCCTCACTCACACGCTTCCTAGAAAAACTTCTCAAAAGGTCGCCCATACCAGAATTGCTCTCAAGCACGCTTAGTTGTGGAGTTCTTAAGTTATGGGTTTTCGAAAAGAAGATGCATCTTGTTGGTATAGGTAGTACCAATCAATTCATATAAGACATCCTCAACTAATATAGTCTCATACCTACACAGTCTCAGGATCCCTCTCATTTCGGTGTGCAATTGGTTCATTCATGTACCCCTCCACCTAGAAGCCTGTCAGTAATCGCTCCTTGTCCGTGCCTTCTTGCACCGGCGACCACTCCCTGCCCTCGTTAACACCGGGTGTCACATATTGTAAACATTTTTACTATGAAGTTAAAACAATCATCAGTAGAGTTGTATGGGTTATAAGGTTGACCTGGTGATTGGATGGGGGTTAAGGAGTGAAGCGATAAGGAAGTTGATGGTTCAAACCTCATCCATTAACAAAATACTAACATTAACATTAGAATTTTTCCTATAAAAAATTCATGAGTAAAGTTGCATAGCTATTTGGATAATTATTCAAACTTACTCTATCCCTTTATCCATTCTAGTTTATTAGGCTTCTATATTTACTATTCCTGAAAAAGTAGTTGAACAAGTAGAACAACTAATGTGTTCATTGACATATGAGTTCCATTCCAAATTAAAGAATGTTCATACTTTACTAATTAATTAGCATCCATGAAATTATATTAAGTTGTTGGTGAAAACTTTAAAGTGAAAACGTGTTGCTAAAGGCTTCGCTCGTTTCTCAATTGTGTTGACTTCTTTCTCTACTTGGGTGCAGTGAGTAAATCCATCAGTACAGATCTGTATGAATATCATCATTTTCATCCAGAAAGTCGTATGTTTTGAAATTGATTATACACACACACACACACACACACACACACTTCAACCGATATGCCCTTAGACACGGTCATACATAACATAGAAGCACACTCAGAAAGGGTGTACAATTAGCTAGAGCGGCAGTTTTGACATTAAATATCCATTCACTCTTATAATTGTCATTATGTTTTATATAAAATTAGCTCTTGATGTAATTGTGACTTATAAATTTAACATTTGTTTTTAGAAAGTTGAAGACTTACAATGCAAGAAATACACCCAAAGTATTGTCCATATGAAAAACCTCAAATCCATAAATTGAGGTGCAAGGTTGGGCCACTCACGAGTGGGCAGATGCATTAGGTTTTCATGGGCTTTATTAATTACAACTGAGTCGGGCCTCTATGATTGATTGCAAGGCTTGGAGAACAATTTGTTAAGTCTAAATTCGGGCTCTGAATGTGATGAACAAAAAGAGAAACTTGGTGTGTGGAATTAGGCCTGCCAATTTCTGCATTAAGTCGGACTAGAATTTCCCTGCAAAGTATATCCCAGATGTTCCTGCCAAATATCTCGGGTATGAAATACTCGGCCGAACGAGGATTAGTGGGGTGTTTTTGGATTGAGCTTGACAGAATGTGGATTCTGCTCCTACGTATCCAAAAGGGAATCAAAGCAAACGTAGTTCTAGAATGAGGGGTAAGTCCCCTATTTATAGTTGTTCTCTCGGGATCGGAGCTCAAAATAAGCGGAGGAATATTAGGATCAGATCGCGATCATGGGGAGAGATATCCGGAGCCTGATTGCCCGGAGTGGCATTATGGCCAGCGAGATATCCGGCCCAGTTAGCTGCGGATGGATAGCTATAGCTTGGGGCCGAGTAGTTATTCTCGGGTGTCAGGTGTGCTGACATGTCCTCGGCTTCGGAGGAATCTGGGTCAAGGCCCATACGCGGGGGTAAGCTCGGTTGGTCCGATGTATAGACGAGTTCTCGGTCTTACATTCTCGGCCAGTACACAAGCCCCCCGAGCTCCGAGCTTGAATAAGCGAAGGAGGCGATACGTATGAAAACCGAGCTTATTCTTCGGTTATGCAGTTATCCACATTCTTAGCTGTCATTTTAATCAAGTCTTCTCTATGTCAGAGAAAGCAATTATTCCCCCATTACTTCTTCGGCACGCCATAGACAAGAAACCCTAGATTTCTGCGCCCATTTAATGGAGGGAAAATCAAAGGTCGCATCGAGGCAATCAAAAGTCGCGCCCCTTTTTGGGCCCGATGGACAATGGGCTTCCAATCGTAGGCTATAAATATCTCCTCCGGCGCCAACTCCCTCCTACCTTGCTTACCCTTCTTTGCCATTCACCCTCGTTTTCCAAGTTTCCGCCATTGTCTCTCTGCTTGTCATCCTCCTGCGACGCTCGGTTTCTTCTCTATTTCTGGCCTTCAGATATGAGTTCTTCTGCGTCTTCCGAGTCAAATACTTCGCCTCTGGTTGAGCGCGAAGTTTCCCCAATTGGGGGATCCCCTTCTGTTTCTTCTGTTCCTTCACGGGAACTGAGCGTTGGGGAGGCGGAACCGTCCTCCTCCGGGTCATCTTCGACCGACTCAGATTCTTCCGAGTCTGATTCGCCTAGGTCTGGTTCTCCTCCTCCTAGGGTGTCCAAACCCGCCGCTCGCAAACAGCGTCTTAGGGTTCCTAAAGACCCTATTCCCGATATTACCCTCCCCGGATATACCAGGTTAAAGGGGAGGTTGGAACCTTTTTTTCTCGACTACCGGACTCCGATTCTATTGTTGAACTTCGGTCTCATATCAATATCTCGGCCTCGGGGGACGAGTCCGAGTTTATCTCGCTCCTCCGTGCGCGAGCACCGAGTGTGTCTTTCTAAGGGCTCGCCCCTCCGAGCCCCCCTTTACATACATGTATAAAACACTTTTTGACAAACTGCATGTGTCTCTTCCCTTCACTGAGTTTGAGTGCGACGTTCTGAGAACCATGAACGTCGCACCTACTCAGCTTCACCCTAACAAATGGGCTTTTATGAAAGCCTTTCGGATTTTATGTAAATACATAAAGATAGAGCCTACTACTCCGAAGTTTTTGTATTTTTATCAAACCAGATTTGGCGAGAAAAAGGGATGGGTATCCCTTAATGGGCTGAACCGAAGAGGTCTTCTTAGTTTATTTGCTTCGTCTTATAAAGACTTCAAGGTTGGCTTCTTCCGTGTTCGCCCTTCAAGTTCTCATACCTCCCACTTTTTTGACGAAAATAATCATGCCAAGTTTCCTTTATATCGGCAATCCTCTCCCACGAAATTCGCTCGGTTTCGAGTATCGTTCTCTGCCCGAGAGGATAGGCGGGACATAGATGTACTAGAGGGTCTTCCTCGGCCCCTCCATTGTGCACGCCTTATGAAACTCCCCTTCTCCTCCACCCCGAGGTCCGACCTTAAAAGTAAGTGCTCGACTTTTTTATTTCTTGAGTATTTTCTGCATGTGGTGTTATACTAACAACTCTTTCTTTTTGACAGTTATCATGGGAAAGTTCGACTTTTCGAAGCTTGTCAAGGCTGGTGTTGGTAAAGAGGGTCAGGGTCCCTCTTCAGCCGAGAAGAAGCAGAAAAGACCTCCTCCCACCAAGGTTTCTGCGAAGGGGGCTTCGTCATCTGCCCTCAAAAAGGAAGGAAGAGGCGGAGGTTGAAGTGGTGGCCGAAGATTCTCCCCTTCCCCGGCCCAAGCTCCCTCGCCCCACTACTCGGGAACGCAGATCGTGGGGCGACAACAACCACTTTCTACCCCCTCGAGCCGAAATGGTACAACACCACCCCGAAGGCGGGGACTTCATCTCTCTGGGGGTGAAGACTTCAACCCCTCCTCCTCTTTCGACTCGACCCTCTTAAAAGCCGCTGATCTTCGGCTTATCAAGCAACAGGGGCCCAATCCAGCATGGAGGCCCTCTCGGTCTCATCGCCTTCGTCTTGCGGCTTTGGCTCGTTTCAGAGCCGAGAGGTGACGGAGACCGAGAGGAAGTCTAAGCAATTGGAGTCTGAGTTCGCTGCTATGGAGAGGTTGAAGGGGGATCTCTCCCGGATTGCCTCCGAGAATGAACGCCTGACTACCACCATCGCTGATATCAACACTCGGAACTCCGAGCTGGATTCTCGGGCGAAATCAGCCGAGGAAAACAGAGCTCGAGCGGAAGAAGACAAGGCTCGTGCCGAAGAAAAGATTAAGGAGGCTCAGGCTGAGATTGATCGGCTCAAGGCTGCCTTGGAGGCTGAGACTCAGGCCAAGATACTGCTTGAGGAGGACGTACAGGAGGTCACCCGCTGCATTGTCATCGAGCATCGGAAAGGTTTCGACAAAGGCATTGCCCAAGCCGAGGTTCTGGCTCCCGGCATCGACCTTTCGGGGGCCGATGTGAATATGGAGGTGGTAAATGGGGAACTTGTTCCCATCATTGCCGAGGGAGAGGAAGAGGTGGACGTAGTGGGGGGTTCTCCGGACGATCATGTAGAGGCTGAGGAAAGTCATAGGGGGGAGTAGCTGTTATAAGTTTTTGTTCCTCTTTTGTAATGGGCTCATGCCCTTGTAACCCAATTACTTGAATGAACATCACTATCATTTTGCTGATCTTTGTGTTTGGCTTGTTCATCGAATATTCGGCTAAGGCCGAAATACCCTACCGTCCAAAATGGACGGTGATCATTACACGAAAAGCACGTGTTTTTTGTTTTGCGTTGTCATGCATTAAATGCTTCTGGAAACGCAATCGTCATGTATTAAATGCTTTTGGAAACCGGAAAAGGTTCACGCAATCGCTGCCTTTCGCTTGGTTTCGAGGTTTGTTTTTCCAACAAATTCTCACACATTATACTTCCTTTCGTGCCTATAAATAGGACCCTTCCCACTTGTTTATGCCTCATTCTTTTCTATCGGTCAAGTTCGCTTCTTACTTCTCTTCCATCCGAGTAGTTCCATGCTAACAACAGGGGTTCACGTTCCCCTCTCCCAGTTGACATCCTTTTTTGGGTGTCACATCCGCCAAAAAGGATGTAAGTGGGAGACGGGATCCAGAATTCCTTGATCCTTCAAGAAGGATGTCAACTGGGAGAATAATAATCTTCGGGAGTCGAGAATGGGGTAGCGGTGGTCTACTCCCGGAGTCAGCCGAGCACCTCATCGTCCAGCTTTCTCAGGGGGGAGTGTGAACTACATCCTCCCTTGAGAGAGCGTGGTGGCGTTGAACCGGGGGGGCTGGGGGCCGAGTGGCCCTTATTTTTAATTTCAGCTTTCGACCTCAGCGCTGCACTCAGTCCCGTGAATGTACTTTTCGAGCCAAATTTAGTTTTATTTTTGCTCATTGTACTCGGTTTCCTTAATAAAACAATGGCTCATACTTGGCCTTTATGAATTTTGTTTTTTGCGCACATTCAGTTTTACTATTTTCGTAGCTTGAACACAACGTAAATAATTATAAAGTAGCTCGGATTCGGCTAGTAAGATCGTACCTGACCTTTATACTTAACTTTACGGCTCGTACTCGGCCATGAGGCTTCTGACTTGGCCTTTGGAATTAAACGGCTCGTACTCGGCCGCCGGGCTCATACTTGGCCCCTCTGACAACGGCTCGTACTCGGCCGCCGGGCTCATACTTGCCCCTCGACAACGGCTCGCACTCGGCCGCCGGGCTCATACTTGCCCCTCGACAACGGCTCGCACTCGGCCGCCGGGCTCATACTTGCCCCTCCGACAACGGCTCGCACTCGGCCGCGGGCTCATACTTGCCCCTCCGACAACGGCTCGCACTCGGCCGGGCTCATACTTGGCCCTTCGACAACGGCTCGCACTCGGCCGTCGGGCTCATACTTGGCCCTCCGACTCGCTCGTGACTCGGCCATTAGAATAGGATGTCTGCAAAATAAAGACTTCGGCATGGCAAGGAAAAATAGAATCATATAATAAATTCTGCTTTTTATTAAATGGAGTCCGCGGTGTGCCTCGTTAAAACCTCCCTGGTCAAAACCCATTTTGGGAAAAAAATACCGAGGTAGGAAAAAGAGTACAAGACCCGACTATATACATCAGCTGTAATAAAACTTCAAATGAGAGGCATTCCAAGTCCTCGGGATAGGAATTCCGACAAATCTTCTAACCTATAGGCCCTGTTCCCCGTGTTTTCAACCACTCGGAATGGTCCTCCCCAATTTGCCGCTAACTTGCCCTCCGTGCGATCCTTCCTTGCTTCCCCTTTTATTCTCAAAGACTAAGTCCCCACGCAGAAAATTCCTCGGCCTTACTTTCGAATTGTACCTTCTAGTGGCTCTCTGTTTGCGTGGCTTCTTCTCCGATTCTCGCTTCTTCCTAACCTCTTCTACCAAGTCAAGCTCGACCCTCATATTGCTCCCATTGTCGTTTGGCTCGTGTTGCACACGTCGGAAAGACGGTTCCCCAACTTCTACTGGGATCATGGCGTCGGTTCCGTCACGTCACCTGAAGGGTGTTTCTTGAGTGGTAGATTGAGGCGCATGCTGATGATAGGCCCAGAGAATACTTGGTAACTCCTCCGCCCGGCTCCTTTAGATCTTCCTACTCTTTTCTTCACTCCCGAGGATGATCTTGTTAGCTGCTTCGGCCTGCCCATTGGTTTGGGGGTGCTCAACGGATGTAACCTGGTGCTTGATACTGAGGTTGTCATAGAATTCCCGTAGCTTCTTATCCACAAATTGTCTTCCGTTGTCGATAACTATTGCGAAGGGAATTCGTGCCTACAAATAAGGCTTTTCCACACAAATTTCTGCACCTTTTCTAGCGGTAATCTTAGCCAAAGGCTCTGCTTCGATCCATTTGGTGAAGTAGTCTCACGGCTACCAGTAGGAATTTGACTTGGCCTTTGGCTCATCGGGAAAGGCCCCAAGATGTCCATTCCCCACATTGCAAACGGCCACGGCGAGTTCAATGTGTGAAGTTCTTCAGAGGGGGTATGATTTATATGGGAACATCTCTGGCACTCATCACACCGCTTTGTCCATTCCATGCAATCAGCTCTAAGGGTAGGCCAATAATACCCTGCTCGGACTATCTTGGAGGCCATTGATCTGCCACCACTGTGAAAACCACAGATTCCTCGGTGAACCTCTTCCATGACATACTCGGATTGAGCGTTGGTCAAACATTTTAGCAAAGGTGCCGAGAATCCCCGCTTATAAAGCTCCCCGGCGATTATGGTGAAATGACTCGCCCTTAGTCTGACTTTCCTTGCCTCAGCCTGATCCGAGGGTAGAGCTTCTGAGGATAAGTATTCCCAGATAGGTGTCATCCACTCTCGGTCAACCGACTCGTTGGCCATCACCTCTTCTGTCCCAATGCTTGGTTCATTGAGGGTTTCTTGAATAACCGTTCTGTGGTGTCCCGCTTCTTTGTCTTTGGCAAGCTTAGACAAAGAAATCGGCCCGAGTGTTTTCTTCTCGGGGAATGTGCTCAATGGTGAACTTTTCAAAGCCGGAGATTAACTGGTTAACCTTACACAAATATCGGGTGAGCTGAGGTTCCTTCGTCTGATAGCCCCCGGATATTTGTCCGGTGACTGATTGTGAATCACTTCGGCACTTGACAGCCTTCGCCCCCATTTCAGTCGCCAGCCTTAGTCCTGCTATCAGAGCTCATACTCGGCCTGATTGTTCGAGGTTTTGAACTCGAATTTCAACGATTGTTCCAAAATCAAATCTCCTGGTCCTTCCAGAATCACCCCCGCTCCACTGCCCCTGGTATTTGAGGATCCATCCACGTATAGATTCCACCATATATTCTCTGCTTCAGGTTGTGGATGGAGCTCGGCTATGAAATCAGACAGGCATTGTGACTTCAGGGGTCCTCTCATCTCGTATTTCAAGCCAAACTCGGACAACTCTACTGACCAAGCAATCATACGCCCCGCCAATTCGGGTTTTTTGAGTATCTGTCTGATGGGGTGATCCGTCTTGACAACCACTTGGTGACTCTGAAAGTACGGGCGCAACCGCCGAGCTGCAGTCACCAAGGCTAAGACCAGCTTCTCAATAACTTGATACCGAGTTTCGGCATCATGGAGCACCCTGCTGATGAAGTATACTGGCATTTGGGCTTTCTCTACCTCCTGCACAATGACTGCGCTAATGGCATTCTCGGAGGCTGACAGATACAGATACAATTCTTTCCCCGAGATGGGCCTTGTTAATATCGGCGGGGAGGACAGAAAGTCCTTGAAGTCGACAAAAGCCTTTTCGCAGTCCTCGGTCCATTTGAAGGTTTGGGGCTTCTTCAGCAACTTGAAGAAAGGCCGAGCTTTCTCTGCGGATTTAGGTAGGAACCGAGATAATGACGCCAGCCGTCCTGCCAACCTTTGTACTTCTTTAACGTTCTGCGGGCTTCTCATCTCAATTACGGCCCGGCACTTATCGGGATTGGCTTCAATTCCCCGGTGGGTAAGCATAAAGCCGAGGAATTTACCCCCATGGACACCGAAGACACACTTTTCCGGGTTGAGCCTCATGCTAAACCTTCTCAACTGCTGAAATATTTCTTCCAGATCTAAAGGGTGGCGGCTGGGGTCATCAGATTTCACTACCATGTCATCCACATATACTTCCATGGTCCTGCCAATTTGCTTCTCAAATACTCGGTCCATAAGTCTCTGGTACGTAGCTCCCGCATTCTTCAGTCCAAACGGCATTACTCTATAGCAGTAATTTGACCCTTCGGTAATGAAGGCTGTTTTCTCCTCATCAGTGGGGTACATTCTAATATGGTTGTACCCGAGTACGCATCCAAGAAGCTTAAAATTCTATATCCGGAAGCCCCGTCCCACCACTGTCAATGCTCTCGGCAAGGGATAAGAGTCTTTTGGGCATGCTTTGTTCAGATCCGTATAATCTGTTCACATGCGCCACTTGCCGTTTGCTTTCTTGACGAGAACGACGTTGGCCAACCATGTGGTGTATTCCACTTCTCGGATAAAGTTGGCCTTGACCAAATTAGCCGTCTACTATTCGACCACTTTCCTCCTTTCTTCACCTAATCTCCTCTTTCTCTGGGCCATCAGCCGCCTCGGACAGATTGCCAATTTATGGCATAAAAAGCTGGGATCAATTCCGGCATGTCCGATGTGGTCCAGGCAAATAAATCGGCATTTTTGCGCAAAGACTTGTTTTATTTCTTCTTTCGTAGTAGATTCAAGGTGACCACCGAGCTTGGTACACTTGCTCAGGCTGCGCGCCGAGTTGGAACTTCTCTAGCTCCTCAATAGGTTGCGGACGTTGTTCCCGCACGTCCATCCTCGGGATCCAGTTCAACGGAGTTTCTTGAACTCACCGCCTTGTCCTTTCCCCCTGTCTAGGGTTTCTACTGGGTGCGGGTTTAAGTTTGCTCACCCTCAAACTATCGGCCAGAGCACTGTCTCGCCATCCTCCGATCTGCTCGGACGGCCACTATATCTCCCGAGCTGGAGGGGAACTTCATCGTGAGGTGGGGGTAGAGACCACGGCCCCTAACTCGTTCAAGGACGGCCTTCCGATCAGAATATTATACGATGTAACTGCGTTTACCAACACATACCGACCATGATGGTTTTAGAAGCTCTGCCATCGCCAAAAGTGGTTAAGAGGTCAATATATCCCCGAGTATCAACCTTGCTCCCTGCGAAACCAACGAGTTTACTTGTCATATGGCTGAATCGATTTCTCCGGGATCCCTAGCTTCGAAAAGTTGAGTAGTACAATATATCCGCGGAGCTCCACGATCGACGAGGGTTCTTTTGACCGAGAAGTTGGCCAACCTGTACGGTGATCACCATGGGGTCATCCTGGTTGGGATCTACTCCTACGAAATCATCATCGAGAAAAGATAATAGGGGAGAACTCCGGGAGGCTTGCCGGATACCGAAGTTAATCTGCCGGATGGCCCGCAGATGTCTTCTCCGAGCTGAACTTGTGGTGCCTCCCCCCGCGAACCCTCCTGAGATGGTGTTTATCACCCCCCGAATGACATTATCCTCTTCCCGTCTGTCACTTTGCCTTTCTCTGGTTTCTACTCTCTCCTCATTTCTTCGATCGCCGCCCCTCCTCGGGCTTCGGTCACCCTCTCTTCTTCTGTTTCCCCCACGCCTCTCACTGTTGCTGTTGTTTCTTCGGACAAAGTTGCCGAGGTGACCCGCCTTGAACCAGCTCTTCAATTTTATCCCGTAAGACCCAGCATTCCTCGGTGGTATGGCCATAGTTGCGGTGAAACCGACAATGCTTTTGGCGATCCGCATTTCGGGGGGTGCGGCCACTCTTTGGGAGCTGCAGAAGCTCCGCGCTGTACGCTTCTTCGAACACCCGAGCCCTATTTGTGTTGAGGGGAGTATAATGATCATACTTTGGTCCCCTCTGGAAATGCTCGTACTGGGCCTCTCAATCTCGGCTTATCACCCCCTGCCCTCCTCTTATCTCTGCCTTCTCGCCGGTCAGTCTCATCGGTTCGATCCCTTTTCTTGGACTCCTCTACCTCCTCCATATTGATATAACCTGCAGCTTTTCTCCTCAGCTCGTCCATATCGGCCGGCGGTTTGCGAGCTAAGTACTGGCAAAAGGGCCGGGGTCTCAACCCTCGAGGATGGTGTGTAGCGCAACATCGGCACTAAGATTGGGGATGAGTACCGCTTCCTTGCTAAATCGGCCATGAAGTTGCGCAGGATTCATTCTTCTCCGCTCAAGTTCACCAGGGAGGCCGAGGTTTTCTGGTGGGTGGGCTCGCGCTCGTGGCAAACCGAGCACCGAACCTCGCTGCGAATGTGTCAAAAGAGTCCACCGAGGCTGGGGGTAGTGCTGGGTGTACCAAGTCAACGCTGCCTCCTTCAGTGTGGTTGGGAAAACTTTGCACAGACAAAGATCGCCGTCCGTAAAAAGGTACATTTGCGTGGTGAAGGCGTCCAAGTGGCGCTCGGGGTCCGAGGTGCCATCATATTTGTCAATGTTGATGGGCTTGTAGTGGGTCGGGCAAGGGGACCCCCATGATATCATTCGTGAAAGGATGCCTTGGCTTCCGCAGCCGGCCCCGTCATTAAGTCCTGCTTCGTTTGGAGTGAAGATTCTGGGGCCTGCCTAGGGAATCCCTCTTCCTCTCGCTCGGTTGTTGTGGTGGGAAGCCCGGAGGCGAGGACCTCCTTCCCGATATAAGTTTCTGGACCCCTCAACCTCGGGAGGTCAGGCGCTCTCTTTCATGTGAGGAGGAGACCGACCTCTCCCTACTCGGCCTTCTCTCCCGACGGTCATTCTGCCGGCGGATTTCTTCATTCTCCCTTCTTAGCGCTGCGACTCTGTGCGAAAGCTCTCGAATCACTGGGTTGTCAGTCATTCTCGCTGGGCCTACTGACTGTTCTCCATTATCTCCGTTAACTCCGTGGTTGGCATTCCTTGGCTCCTCCCTCCCTGCAATTTCCGCTTCGTCCTCACCATTTTGTGTGGTATGGGAAAATGTTTGCTTCGATTCCCACAGACGGCGCGCCAAATGTTCCCGCCAAATATCTCGGGTATGAAATACTCGGCGAACGAGGATTAGTGGGGTGTTTTTGGATTGAGCTTGACGAATGTGGATTCTGCTCCCTACGTATCCAAAAGGGAATCAAAGCAAACGTAGTTCTAGAATGAGGGGTAAGTCCCCTATTTATAGTTGTTCTCTCAGGATCGGAGCTCCGAAATAAGCGGAGGAATATTAGGATCGGATCGCGATCATGGGGAGAGATATCCGGAGCCTGATTGCCTGGAGTGGCATTATGGCCACGAGATATCCTACCCGATTAGTCATGCGGATGGATAGCTATAGCTTGGGGCCGAGTAGTTATTCTCGGGTGTCAGGTGTGCTGACATGTCCTCGGCTTCGGAGGAATCTGGGTCAAGGCCCATACGCGGGGGTAAGCTCGGTTGGTCCGATGTATAGACGAGTTCTCGGTCTTACATTCTCGGCCAGTACACCAGAAACCTAACATTTAAAAATTTGATGTTGAAAAAAAAATAATCTGGAACTGGAAGCATCAACATCACATACTACAAAGCCATTTTGCACGTCAAAGACAAAGCTTATGTTATGTGAATATCAATAGTTTAGTAACTAAGGTCCACTTGCATCAGACTGCAAAAAAATTGATTCCATAATTTTGAATTTATTTCGGTATTATAATGTATTAATTTTGAAGCATAATTGCAGGGATATATTTATAAAATTACAATGTCCAACTTGTTATTATTTATTTTAAAATAAATAAACCAATATAATTAAAAACCAAAATAACAGAGCAACTTTTATCCTTAGTTGAAATATGTATATGGGCACCTTTTAATTATACGATATTACGATTGAACTACTTTTACAACTTAATCATATGAATCTTCAATACCTTAGGAAAATTTGTTCTACCCAGATTTTGTTATCCTCCTTGCAATATTTTACATATCATATATCTTCTTCTTTTTTTAATACATATCATATATCTTTGACAGATCTCAATATAATTTCACATTAGTGTTTTGTAACACCTTTAGCCAACAATTTGGTACTAGAAAGAGAAAAGAGTAACATCTTAAATAGAATGCACGCACCTTTGATTTTCGTCAACCATACTATAACTATTACACTATACCTTCTTATGGAATATGGCTCGAAAGTCACGTTGACCCTTTAAGCATGGGAATTCCCATCTTATTTAGGGATATTCTTTGGTTCGGATTGATCCAACGAAACAGAGAATCCTAATAAAATCAATTAAATTGATTTGATTTTTTTTTTTGTGTTCGGATCCAATCTGATCCAAATTCGATGGTCATTGGGTCGGTTATCGGATTTAAGAATTCTGGTTCCGAACGAATTTATATATATATATATATATAACCCAAGAGCGCTTGGATAAGATGACACGGGTCTCTTCCAGCTTAATCAGAGGTCTCGAGTTCAAATCCTGGCCCTGAGAAAGCATCAACGTTAAAACTCTTGAGGAAGAGCTTTGTCGCCCTTGTAGTCCTAGCCGGCTCTAGGGATTAGTCTCCGACGTGTGGAGGATACCCTGGAAAAAAATATATTTAATATTTAATATATTTTAATATTTATATATTTATAATGTTTTTAATAGTTTAATATTTTTATATTTTATTTTTATATATATAATTAAATATTTTAGATATTTAATATTAAATTTTGTCTGGTCCGAACCGAACCAACCAGCTCTTGATTGGTTTGGTTTGGTTCAGATTATCTTATAAAAAAATTATAAATCCAAACCAAACTGAACCAATTGCTTTTGATTGGTATGGATTTATTTTTCATACAAGTCCGAATCAAACCACCCATGAACACCCCTATCTTATATAGAAGAAATGTTCCTTCTAAAAACTTCGTGACATAGTAGAAACAAATTAAAATAAAGATTAAACATGGATGGGTATTGGATGGAACTAGTTTGTAGCACCCGTGCAAGTGTTCGGATAAAATTTCTATTAAATAAATTTCTTTCAAATTTTATAATGTTGATAATATTGATAATTTAAAAAATTACATTATTATAAAAAAATATTATGTGTATACTAATTTTTGTTATGATAGTGTAGAGAAATTTATAAAACGAATATTTTTTAACAATGCATCACTATATAATTAACAAGCAATATAAAAATCTTTAAACTAATAGTATGAACAATTTAATTTTTTCTTAATACATATAAGCGTAAAACTTTATTATAGCAATATCGACATTATACTTATTATTTTAATTTATTGTACATTATTTTCATCATCATAATAATTATTATTACTATCACAAATAAAATTATTTTCATTATTACTCCATGTATCAAACACTAAAGCAAAGTAGGAGGCCTAGCCAAATATGTAATGTCACATTTCCATTCATACAACATATTCAAAATTCAACCCTGGAACCATTTTATGTTTTTCTGATCGCCCCTCAAACAAAACGATTTCGCCACAACGTTCGCAACGATGGTTTATTCGTCTAGACAATCTAGAAAAAAGTTTAACAAATCAGTCAACATGTAAAAAAAATGTCAAAATAAATTAAATTAATATATGAAAATAGACAATAATTAATAAATAAATATTTTCACGTTCATATTCAACAAATAAATGATTATCTCGATCATGAACTTGAAAATTCATTTTTATAATATCAATAACAATAAACCTATTAAATAAAAAACTGGAATACAAGTGAAAAAAAGTTATACAATAATACAAATAAAATAATAATTTCTATTACCTGGACGAATTGTGAAATTAACATTATTTCTTCTACGTAGTATATCCCCATAACTCACTTGGGTTGGTAGACTATGTAGATGACATTCCGCTCGACATAAAAAATCTAAATCTATATGTTTTTGAAAAAATAATGCAAAAAAAAAATAAATATAAACAAAGTATTCGAAGACAAAGTTAATACATTCACATTATTATTTAAAAACATAATTTAATATTGAAGTAGAAAATAAGTAATAAAATTTAAATATACGATCCCCTAAAAATCAAGACCAATAATTTTTAGAACTACACAATTAATAAAGATTGTAAAAAATACTTAATAAATATTTTATATATTAAAAATTAAACATTGTATACAAATAAAGTCCAAACAAAAGATATTAAATAATTATATTCACATCTATTTATTAAAAAAAACAATTCTACTCTGGAACCATTTTTATGTTTTCATGACCACTCCTCAAACCAAACAATTGTGCCACAATGTTCGCAATACTGGTTTATTCGTCCAAAGTCTAGACAATCTATAAAAAAGTTTAAAAAATTAGACGACATGTAAAAAATAAAAAAGTGCAAAAATAAATTAAATTAATAGATGTAAATAGAGACCGATTACTAAATAAATACCTTCACGTTCATCTTCAACATATAAAAGATTCTCACCATCATAAACTTGAAAATTCATTTCTATAATATCAATAACAATAAACCAATTAAATAAGAAACTAAAATGCAAGTGGGAAAAGGTTATATAGTAATACAAACAAAATAACAATTTCTGTTATCTTGACGGATTATGAAATTAACATTCTTTCTTCTACGTAGTATATCCCCATAACTTCCTTGGGTTTGGTACATTATGTTGCTGGCATTCCACTCGACTTAAAAAATCTAAATCTATATTTTAAAAAAAGCAAAATAAATAAATAAATATAAACAAAGTATTCAAAGACAGAGTTAGTATATTCACAATACACTTTCAAAAAAATAATTAAATATTGAGTAGAAAATAAATAATAAAACTTAAATAAATGATCCCCTAAAAATCAAGACCAATATTTTTTAGAACTACACAATTAATAAAGGTGTTAAAAAAAATTACATATTAAAAATGAAACATTGTATACAAAAAAAGTTCAAACAAAATATTTTAAATAATTATATTCATATCTATTTATTAAAAAAAACAATTATACTTTGAAATCATTTTTATTTTTTATTGACCGCTTTTCAAATCAAACAATTGCACCATAATATTCACAACACCAATTCATTCATCCAAAGTCTAGACAATCTAGAAAAAAAATTTAACAAATCAATCAACATATAAAAAATAAAAAAATGGCAAAATAAATTATATTAATAGATGCAAATAAACAATGATTACTAAATAAATACCTTCACGTTCATCTTCAACAAATAAAGGATTCTATCAATAGTAAACTTGATCAAAATCTATTTCTATAATATCAATAACAGCGAACCAATTAAATAAAAATATGAAATGCAAATGGGAAGAAGTTATACCATAATACAAACAAAATAACAATGTTTATTACCTTTAGGGATTGTGAAAATAACATTTTTTTCTTCTACGTAGTATATCCCTATAAATCACTTGGGTTGGTAAACTATGTTGTTGGCATGACACTCAACTTAAAAAATCTAAATCTATTTGTTTTTGAAAAAATAAAGCAAAAAAAAATAAATATAAACAAAGTATTTGAAGATAAAGTCAGTACATTCATATTATCCTTTCAAAGACATAATTAAATATTGAAGTAGAAAATAAATAATAAAACTTAAATAAGTGATCTCCTTTGTTACCAAAATAAAAAAATAAAATAAATAAATGACCCTTTAAAAACCAAGACCAATAATTTTTAGAACTACATAATGAATAAATGTTGTAAAAAATACTTAATAAATATTTTACGCATTAAAAGTTAAACATTATATACAAATAAAATGCAAACAAAATATATTAAATAATTATATTTATACCTATTTATTAAAACAAAACAAAAAACACACCATGGAATTATACCCCCACTCATTTTACTGTTCATCTATAGTAAAATGGTGGACGAAGCTTAGTAAATTAATAGAACTACACAATTAAAAAAGGTGGTAAAAAAATAAAAAAAATAAATATTTTACAGATTAAAAATTAAACATTGTATACAAAAAAAGTTCAAACAAAATATATTAAATAATTATATTCATATCTATTTATTAAAACAAAACAATTCTACTCTGAATTTTTTTTTTATTGACCGCTTCTCAAATCAAACAATTGCGCCACAATGTTCACAACACTGATTCGTTCATCTTAAGTCTAGACAATCTAAAAAAAATTTAACAAATCAATCGACGAGTAAAAAAATAAAAAAAATGGCAAAATAAATTAAATTAATAGATGCAAATAAACAATGATTACTAAATAAATACATTTACATTCATCTTCAACAAATAAAGGATTCTATAAATAATAAACATGAAAATATATTTCTAAAATATCAATAACAATGAACCAATTAAATAAAAATCCGAAATGCAAGAGGGAAGAAGTTATACGATAATAGAAACAAAATAACAATTTTTATTACCTTTAGGGATTGTGAAATTAACATTTTTTCTTCTACGTAGTATATCCCTATAAATCACTTGGGTTGATAGACTATGTTGTTGGCATTACACTCGACTTAAAAAATATAAATCTATTTGTTTAAAAAAAAAATAAAGCAAAAATATATATAAACAAAGTATTTAAATACAAAGTTAGTATATTCACATTACCCTTTCAAAGACATAATTTAATATTCAAGTATAAAATAAATAATAAAACTTAAATAAGTGATCCCCTTTGTTACCAAAATAAAAATAAAAATAAATGACCCTCTAAAAACCAAGGCCGATAATTTTTAGAACTACATAATGAATAAATGTTGTAAAAAATACTTAATAAATATTTTACATATTAAAAGTTAAATATTATATACAAATAAAAAGCAAACAAAATATATTAAATAATTATATTTATACCTATTTATTAAAACAATAAAAAAAACACACAATAGAATTATGCGCACCACTCATCTTACTGTTCATAGTAAAATGGTGGATGAGGCTTAGTAAACAAATTAAATATTTAAAGATAAAGTTCAAACAAAATATATTAAATAATTATATTCATATCTATTTATTAAAGCAAAAATAAATAAATAAAAACAAAATATTTGAAGACAAAGTCAGTTTATTCACATTACCCTTTCAAAGACAAAATTAAATATTGAAGTAGAAAATAAATAATAAAAATTAAATAAGTGATCCTCTTTGTTACCAAAATAAAAATAAAGGTAAATGACCCTCTAAAAACCAAGGCCAATAATTTTTAGAACAACATAATGAATAAATGTTGTAAAAAAGACTTAACAAATATTTTACATATTAAAAGTTAAACATTATATAGAAGTAAAATGTAAACAAAATATATTTATACATATTTATTAAAACAATTAAAAAAAACACCATAGGATTATGCACACCACTAATTTTACTATTCATCTACGGTAGAATGGTGGATGAGGCTTAGTTTTTTTTTTTGTCCAGATGGTCTTTGACTCTCGTCCCGATGTCCAGAGTTTTTTATCCTGATTAATTCGGGATGCGGCCGGGAGGTAAGTAAAGCCGGACCAAGAGTTGTTGCTGCCAAGGATCGAACTCGTGTAAAGCACGAACCATTCGTCCTTAACAGCAACACATTAACCACTTGTGTCCAACTACTTGGTTTAGTGGATGAGGCTCAGTAAATTAATAGAACTAAACAATTAATAAAGGTGGTAAAAAAAATATATTTTACAGATTAAAAATTAAACATTGTATACAAAAAATGTTCAAACAAAATATATTAAATAATTATATTCACATCTATTTATTAAAACAAAACAATTCTACTCTGAAATCATTTTTATTTTTTATTGACCGCTTCTCAAATCAAACAATTGTGCCACAATGTTCACAACATCGGTTCATTTATCCAAAGTCTAGACAATCTAGGAAAAAATTTAACAAATCAATCGACATGTAAAAAATAAAAAATGGTAAAATAAATTAAATTAATAGATGTAAATAAACAATGATTATTAAATAAATACATTCACGTTCATCTTTAACAAATAAAGGATTCTATCGATAATAAACTTGAAAATATATTTCTATGATATCAATAACAACGAACCAATTAAATAAAAATCTGAAAAGCAAGTGGGAAGAAGTTATACGATAATACAAACAAAATAACAATCTTTATTACCTTTAGGGATTGTGAAATTAACATTTTTTCTTCTACGTAATATATCTCTATAAATCACTTGGGTTGGTAGACTATATTGTTGACATTACACTCAACTTTAAAAATCTAAATCTATTTGTTCTTTTAAAAAAATAAAGCAAAATTAAATAAATATAAATAAAATATTTGAAGACAAAGTTAGTACATTCAGATTATCCTTTTAAAGACATAATTAAATATTGAAGTAGAAAATAAATAATAAAACTTAAACTAGTGATCTTTTTGTTACCAAAATAAATATAAAGATAAACGACCGTCTAAAAATCAAGGTCAATAATATTTAAAACGCGTAATAAATAAATGTTGTAAAATATACTTAATAAATATTTTATATATTAAAAGTTAAACATTATATATAAATAAAATATAATTAAAATTTATTAAAATTTATTTTACTGTTTATCTATGGTAAAATGACGAATGAAGCTTGGTAAATTAATAGATTAATAGATAGATCGCAGTGCCTTTTCTTTTCTCCCCTAAATTGATGAAATTGAAGTGTGGAAGGTGGCATTTCACATCATTGCTATGCACGGCCGGACAAATCGTTACATGTAGGGGGACCTGTGTGACTTTATATATTGCTCAAACCCTTAAATACACGTGGTCCACTGATTTGTTTTGGTGCTCTAACAGTTAAATTGTGTGAAGACTAATAGGTGGTCCTTGACGAGTGGTGGTCCTTGATGCGATAGCTTAAAATTTATGTAAATTTATTTAAAATTAATTTTAAAAATACTTTCATATTATCGAAAGGTTAATAAACAAGAATAAAATTCTGCTCTATCGATTAAATCAGAAATTAATTTCATAACGAGTCTAAAAGACTCAAACATTAAAAATATTTCTGATGGATCTATTCAATCCAAAGAATTCAGGGTATGTTTAGGTAAACAACTTAATCAAGAGCTTATCATATAAGATCTTATCGTATGAGAGCTTATGCCATAAGCGTTTAAAGAAAGAAAAAGAAAAAAAGGGGCATGAGATGATTCGAATAGTGAAAAACACGGAGATGGTGTTTAATGCATAAGCTCTTGTGATAATTCCATAAGTTTTTCCCAGGAACTTATGAAAATAAGTCAAAAATCCTTATGGGATGACATAAGTTATTTTTATAAGTTCCGCCAAACACACTGCATAAAAACTTATGTCATCAGATAAGTCAAAAGAAGTTTAAATAAGCTATTCCAAATGCCACCTAACTAGGATTCGTTCCGAGGAAAAAAAAAAATTTCATAGTTTCATTAAATATAGATGTATCGTGCTTCACGAGGGTACAATGGTTTCATCCTCTACGTGTCATATAGCAGGGCTTAGGATATGTTGCGGCGGATCTTGCATATTTCTCATTTCTCATTGTACACATTTTGGGTCAAGCAAATCCGATTGAGGATCAGCTTTTGTGGAAGAAACTTTATGGGTATGATTTTCTCTACAAAGAACAAAAAGTGCTTATATTTTTTTATTGCTTGACACTTTGACTACTCTCTTCTGTGGTGTAAAATTCATGGGCTACTCTAATTTGAATTATTGGTGACTAATGACACTAGTCACTAGTCATGACTTTTGCCATATCTATCCAATCACAATTATAGCTGCTTCAATAATTTACAGGGCAGCCAGTGTCTGGGTCTTTGGTCAGTGACTTTTGACTAATATACAGGTATAAAATTAGTAGTCTTCATAAAAAATTAGTAGTTTTCATAAAAAAAAAATCGGTAATAGTGTTTGCACACTCAAATAGGACACCTATTTAGGATACATGATTAACCACGAATAAATATTTGATTAATTCAGTTCATTATATAATTAATTACATATAAATATTTGATTAATTCATGACGACTCATTAATCATATAAAGAACCGAATTAGCCAGATATTTACATATGATTAACTAAATATTTACGTGGTTATAGAAAATAAGTCCATTAACCATATAATGAACTGAATTAATCAAATATTTATACGTGATTAACCAGGTGTCCCAAATGGGTGTTCCATTTGGATGTGCAAGTATCATTACCCAAAAAAAATTAGCTATGCTCTTTTTGTTGCCAAGTATTACTCCTAAGAAGAGTGATATATAGATTTAGAGTGTGTTTGGGAAAACTGGAAAAAATAGATTATACTTATAATTGATTATATGTATAATTGATTGTTGTAAAAATTGATTATAATTAGAATTTATTTTATTTGGGTATGTTTGCTGAAAAAACTATTTTAAGATAGTCTATTTCATTTGAGTGGTATAAAAGAATCATTTATACATTGTAAATTACAAAAAATGTATGAATCAACACATATACCAATAATGGTATGTTCATATTCACGAGGGTAAATATAGGATAAAGATATTTGAGAGAAAATTAATCTCAATTTTCTATCATAATGCTCAAGACTTTAGATGGAAGAGAAACAACTTTTTTTAGCTTAAAAAGCTGTTTTGATCTTTTCATCTAATTTGCCAAACCCATTAGGTTGACTATAAGAAAGCTTTTTCCCTCCAAAACAGCTGAAATCCAAATAATCCAGCTTTCCCAAACATGCTCTTAAAGTATGAGAAAAATAATTATTTGAACTAAAAACATGAGGTGCTAGCTAGTTCAAGTTTAAGGTGCATGTACTTGATGTATAGATATTGTTGTATATAGACATATTAATACAAACCAGTAACATACACAATGAAACAGTAGCAGAAATAGGGAGAAAACTGGGGTATGTATGTATTATTTATTGAAAAAGAAAGGTTTATAGGAGAATGAACATTCCCTGCCACAGAGCAAGCTCCTATAGATACCTCACTATTATATGGATGCACCACCTTCTAATTACTCAAAGATAACTCACTCCTAGCTACACTCCGTACTATATGGACGCACCACCTTTCTGTACTCCCTACTCAATTATATTTTCTCTCTCTGCCGGCACACTACTTGCTAGCACACTCTTTTCCTAATTCCCTTTTGTTCCTCCTAATGTAAACCTTCCATTCCTTCAACCCACTCACTCCCTGATCCAACAAAGAAATATTTGGGCTTCCTATATTTCCTTGGGCTCTATCAATACTGACTTCTTCAGTAGCAGCCTTGTCCCCAAGGCTGAGTTGTGGAATTGACTTAGGATAGTAATCTCATCTTCCCAAGTAGCCTCTTCGGTGGGTCTGCCTTGCCAATGGATTAATAATTGCTGCACATTCTCTCCCCCTTTTTGAATGGTTCGGGTGGCTAACACAGCTGAGGGTTCAGTGATTCCTGAAAAATCCCCATCCATTCCCATAGGTAGCCGCTCCTCAACATGATAGTTGCCTATTGCCCTTTTAAGTAAGGACACATGAAACACATGATGCACTCTTGATGTAGTTGGCAATTTAAGCTTATATGCAACTTCACATATGTGTTCCAGCACTTGGTAGGGCCCATAATACCTTGCAGACAGCTTAGTGTTGATCCTTACAGCCACCAAATTCAGTTTTTAGGTCGCAACTTTAAAAAATACCCAATCTCCCACATTGAAAGCCTTTTCCTTTATCTTCAAATAAGCCCATGACTTCATTATTCCTTGTGCTCACTGCAAGTGATGCTTTAATTGCTGAATGGATTCATCTCTATCCAACAAATCTCTCTGAACCACCTCTACCCGTGTCTCATGTTGCACATAATGAGTGAGAGTTGAAGGTTTCCTTCCACTGACTACCTTAAAGGGTGTGACCCCCGTAGTCTCATGGTAGGTGTTGTTGTACCAAAATTCAACCCAATGTAACCACAACAGTCATGTTCGGGGTTGGTCAAGAATGAAATACCTCAAAAACGTTTCAAGACACGTGTTCACCACTATAGTTTGACCATCGGTCTCCGGATGGTATGCTGAACTCATTTTGAGTTGTGTTCCTTATAGTTTGAACATCTCTTTCCAAAAATTTCTCACAAACACGAGGTCCCTATCACTGATAATGGCCTTGGGCATCCCATGTAAACACACGATCTCCTTGGTGAACAATTCATCAGTTGTCCTAGCTGTGTATGGATGTTTCAGTGGAATGAAATGGCCATACTTGGACAATCTGTCCACCACTACAAAAATTGCTTCGAACCCCTTAGACTTTGGGAGTCCGGTGATGAAATCCATGGAAACTTCATCCCAAATCATTTCTGGGATAGATAGTGGTTGAAGGAGTCCACCAAGAGAGGAGGCTGAGTACTTTTACCTTTGGAAAGTATTGTGACACCCTCTACCTCGCATGTTATTTATAAAACATTTAAATAAAAAAGGTAAAATTAACACATGCATTTATTTCATAAAATAAAATCCGGATAGAAAGCACAACATTGTAACGTCTCAACAACGCGGAAAAGAACATAGTTTTTAAAATAAAACACAAAACATAAACAGAAAAACATAACCCAACCCCGGCATACAGAGCTGGTATAACCGTTCCGGAATAAAATCCACGGAAAACAACTGAAACTGAAATAACTAACAACTAAAACATCTAAACATTCTAGCTAGAGTCGCGGCTCCTTTGAGTCACTCCTCCACTGGCTGCTCACTGTCCTCTGCATAAAGATATATGCCAAAACAGAAACAGAGAAAACGAGGAGTAAGAAAACATGTAAACAAATCGGCATGGAACTAGTAAGCAAGATGAACATACATCATATCATGGCATAGCAATATACAACATATAACATCAACATAATATAATCACATCAACATGTTATTTCAACCAACGTATGCAATGCGGTGCAACACTACTTTGCTACTCCATTATGCATGTGGATCCAAACTATCTCAGGAAGGCAACTTCGGAGTTACATATCCACATGGCCAATAAGCACCAACACCGGCAGTCCACCAAACCATGGGTGAATCCCTTGGATAGCTGACGCACCGCACCTTGGATGCGCCACCACGGGGGCGTACGAATGACCAAACCTTGGGTGAACCACCCGCGAATGGCCAGATCGTCGTACTCTAGGACGACCTCCCCTATGTTGATCTTCCCCCACTAACAACTTCAATGTGTGAATGCATAAGCACAACAGCAAACAAGGGCAATCACCTCCTTTGCTTGGGCCAATAAGCACCCAAGACTTATCACCAACATCAACACCTTAACCCTTAAGAGTCAAGGCCCCCTTGGCCAAAAAGCACCAAGGTTCAACTTATCAACATCTCGACCAAAAAGCATCGAGGCCACTTTGGCCAAAAAGCACCAAAGCTCAACAACGTGCAGCAACCCATTGGGCACCGGCTTAACCAACTTATTAATCTTGTTTGTCTTAATTAGTCTTAATTAAGTTATCTAACTCGTCTTCATTCGATTGGTGTCTTATTTCATTATTGGGGACATTTGGGGTGAAACACCCATTTAATTCATTAAACTCACGTTCTGACCAGTAGGGGGAAACCGGGCATGCTCGCCCCAGCACGGTCGTGCTCACTGCCCTGCTCGGCCATGCTCAATGCGCGGCCATCTTCCAGATTCAAACTGGGAGCACGGGTGTGCTCCTTGTTCAGCACGACCGTGCTCCTAGAGCTAACCGTACTGTTCTGGACAGATTCAACATGTTCTTGAAGCCAAGAACTCCCTAAACACTCTCAAATCATATTATAGGGTCTTAACTAAACCAGTTAGTATAAACCTCACATCTCACTACTGAGTTCATGTTTTATGAAACATTAGGGGAATTAATCCCTTAACCGTTATATTAATTAAGAGTCCTATTTAGCCAATTAGGGTCTTATTAACAATTCAACATTCTCAACCAACATCATTCATTCAAACAATCAACATACTCAGCCAACATATTCATGTCATAAACAACATACCATCTCAACCAAACATCATGACATAAAGTATAATATTTATTACAGTAGTTGGCATACAATATCATAAACAGTTCAGTCAAACATACCAATTAGGCATTATAACATAGATACTCAATAATCGATAACAATTATGGCAATTAGTCATATAGTCAGATATAGTATGGCAAAGACAACAATTAATAACAACGGGGCTATAGGAACCCCTCATCTTACGTTACCCCTTGCCTAAAGATTACACTATCCTTCTCCCCATACCTGGTATGAAGAATCCGGTAATGACAACTCAACGGTAAACAACCGCATCCCTCGAACGGCTCAGTTAACTCTCCAAGCCTTGGTTAAACAGAAAAGGTCAACTATTAGTTCCCAATTCTAAATAACAGAAAGGGAAACCAAAAGAGGGAGAAATCGTTACCTACACGGATTGACACAGACCAACTAAGCTTCCCAAAGAACCTCCAAAACTCCAAGAAAGCGATGGGTTTAGAGAAAGTAGGGAAGAAACAAGGTATAGCCGCATTGGGGTGGCTGATGTGCCAAAATAGGGTTTACAACCAAAACCCTCGGTTACTGTTCTATATTTAAAGGCATCAGACCCGAGCACGGTCGTGCTCCTCCTTGAGCACGGGCGTGCTCACATCAGTGCCTCCGAGGCTCGGTTTTACCTTTGAGCAAAGGCGTGCTTAAATTAGCGTCAGCGAGACGTGCTCTCCCAACGACACGGTCGTGATCTCTATTGAGCACGGCCGTGCTTGTGACTCAGGCAGTCACAAGACACAGGCTTAAGAAAGTGATTTTAAGCCTAGAAATTCCACGTAGCCTCTCAACAACAACTCTAAGCTAAGACCTAAGGCTTAAACAAGCAAACAACATACATATAAGCACTTAACAAAAACGGGGTGTTACAAGTATCACATTCCCTCACAAAAGCTTTGATCCTACCCATCATTCCAATCCAATATACATTGGCCGCAATCCTTCTATAAGTTCTGTAAAAACCCGAATGCCCCCCTTGCGGAGTAGAGTGGAATTCCTGCAGCATTTTCGGAATCCACACTGAGTGGGCTGAAATCACCAACCTGCCCCTTATATAGAAGAACCTCATTGCTGTAAGTGAAACCTAGTAGCAACTCTGGACTCTTGTTCACATCTTCAATGATTTTCAATAAAATAGCATCATTGTGGACCTCTTCTAGTACTTGTTCAATTTTAGTCCAGACTTGATATGCTCTTAAAGGACACAATTCTCCATCCGTATGCACCCTAAAGAGTGCATCAACCCCTCTATTGGACACCCTCGTTTTGTACACTATGTCAAAATTGTATCCTAGCAATTTTGGTGCCCAATTTTGCTGGTCCATTGTATAAATACGTTGTTGCAGTAGCTGTTTCAAACTTTTTTGATCCGTGCTAACAGTGAAATGGCTGCCCATTAAGTATGGTCGCCAATGTTGAATTGCAAGAACCATGGTCATAAGCTTCTTCTCATATGCTGATTTATTTAAGTTCCTCTCACCCAAAGCCTTACTAAAATAAGCTATGGGCTTTCCCCCTTGCATAAGAATAGCTCCTATCCTTTAACCAGAGGCATCACATTCAATGAGAAACTCCTTAGATAAATCAGGTAAGGCTAAAACAGAGGTAGTAGTCACCTTCCTCTTGAGGACTTCAAATGCTTCTTGTGCTTTAAGATTCCAATTAAAACCATCTTTCTTGGTGAGCTCAGTGAGAGGTTTGGCAATTTTCCCATAATTCTGGATAAACTTCCGGTAATACCCGGTCAACCCCAAGAAACCTCTTACACCCTTCACATTTTTTGGACATGGCCACCATTGGACACTCTTCACTTTGATAGGATCCATAGTGACCCCTTCTTTGGAAATTAAATGCCCATATATTCCACCACAGAAAGCTGACCAAAGTGACATTTCTTTTGGTTTGCCACTAAAACATGGTTCTGTAAGGTTTGCAAAACTTCATTCAGGTGTTCCACATGTGATTTCCAATCTGGGCTATACACTAGTATATCATCAAAAAACACTAGTACATACTTCCTTAGCATCTCTCTAAAGACTTCATTCATCAATGATTGAAACGTGGAAGGTGCATTCATTAACCCAAATGGCATCACTAGATACTCATAGTGACCCTCGTGTGTTCTAAAAGTTGTTTTGTGTATATCCCCCTCTCTTACTCTAACACGGTGATACCCCGATTTCAAGTCTAACTTAGAGAAATACTTGGCCTCATATAATTCATCCAACAAGTCATCTATTACTGGAATTGGAAATTTGTCTGGGATTGTTACCTTGTTAAGAGCTCGGTAGTCAACACACATCCTCCACATCTCATCCTTCTTCTTCACCAAGATGACGGGGCTAGAGAAAGCGCCGTTACTGGGCCTAATAATTCCAGAATTTAGCATCTCCTTCACTTGCTTCTCAATCTCAATTTTCTATACATGTGGATACCTATAGAGCCTTACATTCACAGGACCTTGACCACTCATGAGGTTAATCGCGTGCTCCTTGCTCCTCTTAGGGGGTGCCCCATGGGCTCATCAAAATCCTTTGCATACCGTACCAACAGCCCCTCTAAGTCCCTTTGCTGTGTCTCACTAAGCATATTCATATTTTCCCATTTTTTCGCTCTTCTAGAACAACAAACTTTAGCTGATAAGAAAAGCCCTTAACCCATTTTTTTTGTCTTTCCCAATAAACTTTACAATGTTGTTTAGGCTTCATTATTGTTCCTCTCACCTTTCAATCTCACCCATTCTCCTTCATGTTGGAATTTCATAATTTACCTCCTCCAATCCATAATCATCTCTCCCAAGGATGCAAGCCAAGACAATCATAGGATTAAGTCTATTCTCTCCAATTCAAATATGACTGAATCCACTTTCATAGTAATTCCCCTTAACTCCACCTCCAGGCCTTTGCAACATACTTTAGTTACTGCTTGATACCCGTCCCCTAATTTGATGGTTAAAGGATGTGTATTTTCAATAGCCCACCCCATTTTTGTCACCAAGCTCTTAGAAACAAAATTATGGGTGGCTTCACTATCCACGAGAATAAGGATGGGCACCCCTATAACTTGGCCTCTGATCTTTACAGTTTGTGGCTTCCCCGTTTGCTCTCCCTTTAGGATTTCCAAACTCATTACTGTGCACTCCCCATCGATATCTTCATCCTCCGCCACTTCTATTGCAACAACATTACCTTCCTCTTCTCCTATGTCCTCATCGTCAAGCACCATCAACCTCAGTTGTTTGTTAGGACATTGATGGAGGGGATGAAACAGTCCCCCAGATTTGTAGCACACTCCTTTTTGTTTCCTTTCCATCAGCGCATTGTAGGAAGGTGAGAAACACCCTTATCTCTCGGTCTTGTCCTCCTTCTTTCCGTATTGGGCTCAAATTTTGAGCGTGGCCCAAATGTTCCCCCATTAGGGCTATTTCCACTTCCTGACCTATCTTCTTTTAACTCGCGCACATGCACCCGGTCTGAACTCGGATTGCGACCCGAACCAGCAGATGTGGATTGAAACGACGAGCCCGACCAGGACTCGATCCGGTTTCCTCCACCCTAGTACCCGCTCCTTCCTCCTATCTCCTTTTCCACCGCCCTTGTCACATTCATCAGTCGTGACCTAGAGAGTGGCCCCAGAGAAATCAAGTCACACACTCTCCCTCGGATCTCATCCTTCAATCCATGGAGAAAATAACCAAAACACTGGTCAGCAGGGAGCCTCCATACCTGCGCAATCAATCGTTCGAACTGTTGGATGTATTCATCCACGCTCCCTCTTTGCCAGAGATTTGTTAATTGCTCAAATACTCCGCCGCCTCCCATTCCTCCATAGCTCTCCAACAACTCTATCTTTAACCTCTCCTATGTCAACTCCATTTCATCATCAAGCAGAGAGTTGAAAAAATGGATTGTTGGCCTTCCATACATAACCGAGCAAGATTCACCCTCATCTCCGGGCTCGTTTCCTGAACCCGAAAATATATCTCTGCCTGTGTTATCCACTCAGCAGGGTCATCCCCATCAAACATGGGTAATTCCACCTTTTTAACAGATTGGCGGAATTCTTCTAACGCCTCTCCCTGTAACTTCTTCATTCCAGACCACGAGGACCCATTTTTAGACGAGGTACTCTTATCGCCGCTTTCCTTCTCCATCTCTGGTTGCTTCTGCTTGTCTTTGTCCGGTTCCTCTTCCTCCTCCTTTTCTTCCTCATTGGATTGGGGTGTTCTTCCTAGTATTTTCGTAAGCATCACCACGCTAGCTTGATGGCCCAATAGAAGAGTCCAACTCTCCTTTTAATGCTTCTTTTGATCCGCTCTTATGTGTGTGACCCTATAGGTTCCCAAAACGTTAGTAGTAATATTAAATCCCATTTAATATTACAAACAGTGAGCGGTATCTAGCAATACATCACTGCCACCTAAGTAGTGAGAAAGTCAGTGATTTGACGAAACCTTTATGTGACAAATACTCATGTGCATTATTATCCCTTTGTCCATATATCTATATTGAACACAAGACATAGAATGTGTCACCCTTGTATGGTTCAATATCATGTTCCCTGATACCCGAGTAGACTTAACAACAAATGAGGTCAATATCTCATATTGACTCATTTCAGCACGGCCATGCATTTTACAGTCTCACTCTATCAGGGGCCCCACAGATATTACTCCTGTTATGTAGGAGGGACAAATTTCATATAGGTCACTCACATCCCTCTGCATGGCTCGTGGTATGCCCAATGACCATCTTTATAATCATCCTATTACAGATGACGTTTGACGATATTAAAGCACACGACTCCTCATGTAGGGATCGTAGCGATTTCAGGTCGAAGGATTGCATACACCATTGTCACTATGAGAACTACTTATGACACTCACATAACGCTCCATGTAGTGTTCTCATGGTGGGTCAATCCAGTACATCATTACTCTAATTTGTACCTATGTGGCGACTTGATATCTCATATCGATGACCCGTGAGATATGGTCATCAGTCTACACGCATAATAGTCTCAATGTATTATTATTGTCCTTATTAATAAAATACTTGACTACAGATATTTAAGAATAGGATTTCATTGTTCAATAGTGTCTCACGATCAAGTCATGTACTTGATATTCTATTAAACTAAAATTTCTATTCTAAGGACTTTATTATGTTTAAACAAGTAACACAATAAACTGGAATGCCTCATATCATATAATGGTAAGATACAAATGTAAGTCTAAGAAATACATTGGCCTCTAGGGCTTACACCAACAATATCCCACTAGCACTAAAGCCAATCAGGCATAAATCTAATGCCCATCGATCTAGTGTGACCTTCGTGCTTCTGTTGAGCAAGAGGTTTTGTAAGTGGGCCAGCAACGTTATCAAGTGTTGGTACTCTGCATATTTTCACATCTATGATCTCTCGAATGAGATGGAAGCGCCTAAGTATATGTTTGGATTGCTAATGAGATCTAGGTTCCTTAGCTTGTGCAATGGCCCCATTGTTATCACAATAGAGATCAATGGGGTCCACAATACTAGGAACTGTACCAAGCTCAGCAATGAACTTCCTGATCCAAACAGACTCCTTTGCTGCATTGGAGGCGCCAATATACTCAGCCTCTGTAGTAGAATCGGCGACTGTCTCTTGCTTTGAACTCTTCCAGCTCACCGCCCCGCCATTCAGGCAGAACACATAACCAGATTGCGATCTAGAATCATCCTTATCGGTTTGGAAGCTAGCATCGGTGTAACCTTTACAAAGAAGCTCTTCCTCGCCTCCATATACCAAGAACGAATCCTTAGTTCTTCTCAAGTACTTAAGGATGTTCTTGACAGCAGACCAGCTGACTTTCACCGGGATCGATCGTACTGCTCGTTATGCTTAAAGCATACGATACATCTGGTCGAGTACATAACATGGCATACATGATAGATCCAATTGCGGATGCATATGGAATCTTACTCATGCGATCCCTTTCTTCTTGAGTGGAAGGGGATTGTGCCTTTGATAGGCATATACCATGTGACATAGGCAAGAGTCCTTTCTTGGATTCATGCATGTTAAAGCGTCTCAACACTTTGTCTATGTATGTACTCTGACTTAGGTCAAGCAATTTCAGCGATCTATCCCTATAGATCCTGATTCCCAATACATAGGTAGCTTCACCCAAATCTTTTATAGAGAAGCAATTCCCTAACCATGTCTTTACATTTTGTAATGTAGGGATGTCATTTCCAATGAGTAATATGTCATCTACATATAACACCAGAAAAACAACAATGCTCCCACTAACTTTCTTGTAGACACAAGGTTCATATTCATTTTTGATGAATCTGTATTGTCTTACAGCATCATCAAAACGAAGGTTCCAACTTCTGGAAGCTTGCTTCAATCCATAGATTGATCGCTGCAATTTACATACCTTTCCGGCATCCTCTGAAATGCCAAAGCCTTCAGGTTGTGCCATGTACACATCCTCAAGAAGCTTTCCATTAAGGAAAGCAGTTTTGACATCCATCTGCCATATCTCATAATCATGGTATGCAGTGATAGCAAGTAAGATCCGGACGGATTTAAGCATCGCAACAGGCGAAAAGGTCTCATCATAGTCGACACCATGAATTTGCTTGAAACCCTTAGCGACCAATCGCGCCTTAAAGGTGTGTATCTTACCATCCATGTCAGTTTTCTTTTTGAAAACCCACTTGCACCCTATGGGTTTCACCCCTTTAGGTGGCTCTACCAAGGTCCATACCTGGTTGGTGTACATGGAATCCATCTCAGATTTCATGGACTCAAGCCACTTCTCAGATTCTGGGCCAGTGATGGCCTCCTGGTAAGTCACAGGCTCATCTTGATCCATGAGCAATACATCACCTTGTGGAGTCATGAGAAATCCATATCTCTCAGGCTGGTGACGTATCCTGTTAGACTTACGCTGGTCTTGTGCTACTGGAGCAGGTTGTTCCTCCATAGCATTTTGTGAAGGCTGCTCATGTTCCACCAATGGTAGGTCACTACTCTGTGATTCTTGAATTTCTTCAAGTTCTATCTTCCTCCCACTGGTTCCTATGGAGATAAACTCCTTTTCTAGGAATACACCAGTCCGTGCGACAAACACCTTGCCTTCGGAAGGATTATAGAAATAGTGCCCCTTGGTTTCTTTGGGATACCCCACAAAGAAGCATTTATCAGATTTGGGATCAAGCTTATTAGAAACTTGACGTTTTACGTATGCTTCACAACCCCAAATCTTCATAAAAGACATGCTGGGTCATCTACCAGTCCATATCTCATATGGTGTCTTTTCTACCGCTTTGGATGGAACCCGGTTAAGTGTAAAAGCTGCTGTTAATAGAGCATGTCCCCAGAAAGAGTTTGGAAGGTTTGCATGACTCATCATAGACCGAACCATGTCCAACAAGGTTCGATTTCTCCTCTCAGAAACACCATTCCATTGTGGTGTTCCAGGTGGAGTGAGTTGAGATAAAATTCCACACTCTCTAAGATGATCATCAAACTCTAGGCTCAAATATTCACCACCTCGATCTGATCGAAGAGTTTTAATACTTTTACCAAGTTGGTTTTGTACCTCATTTTTGAATTCCTTGAACTTTTCAAAGGATTCCGATTTATGTTTCATAAGATACACAAATCCATATCTACTGAAATCATCAGTGAATGTGATGAAGTACTGAAAACCACCTCTAGCTAATGTGTTTAGGGGTCCACATACATCGCTATGTATAAGACCCAAAAGATTGTTAGCTCTTTCACCTTTTCCGGTGAATGGAGCTTTAGTCAACTTTCCCAATAAACAAGACTCACATATCTCATATGATTCATAATCAAATGAGTCCAAGAGTCCATCTTTATGGAGCTTCGAAATGCGCTTCTCATTTATATGGCCTAAACGACAATGCCAAAGATAAGACGGGTTCAACTCATTTGGTTTGAACCTCTTAGTATTTATGTTATAGATGGGCATTTCAAGATCAAGGACATAAAGCCCATTACTCATGTGTGCACTAGCATAGAAAATATCATCCAAATAAATAGAACAACTTTTGTTCTTTATTATAAAAGAAAAACCAATCTTGTCCAAACAAGAAACGGAAATGATATTCTTGCTAATTGCAGGCACAAAATAACAGTTCTCTAACTGCATAGTAAGCCCAGTGGGCAAAGTCAATACATAAGTCCCTACAGCTAAAGCAGCAACCTTTGCTCCATTTCCAACTCGTAGGTCGACTTCGCCCTTTGCCAATGGTCTACTCCTCTTTATATCCTGGACATTTGTACAAATGTGAGAACCACATCCAGTATCTAATACCCATGATGCAGAAGTAGATAAATTGACTTCTATAACAAACACACCTGAAGTGGAAGTCTCACTTCCCTTCTTCTTCTTGATTTCTTCCAGGTATTTTGGGCAGTTCCTCTTCCAATGGCCGATCCGACCACAATGGAAGCAATTGCCTTCCTTAGCCACACCACCCACAGGCTTCAAGCCAGAAGTACTGGGCTTGATCTTGCTGATGGCCTTGCCCTTGCCCTTGCCCTTTTGTTTGTGCGTGGGCTTCTTGGGCTGCTTCTTGCTATTTCCAGCCTGGACCATCAAAATGGCCTTCCCCTTTCCTTTGTTAATATTTTGTTCAGCAGTTCTCAACATGCTCAACAATTCTGGCAAAGGTTTGTCAAGATCATTCATATTATAGTTCATGACAAACTGACTATAGCTCTCGTGCAACGATTGCGTAACCTCGGTCGGTGGCCAACTCTTGGACTAAAGGAAATCCCAGTCTCTCGAGATTCTCAATGTACCCGATCATCTGGAGTACATGAGGACTCACAGGGCTTCTTTCTGCCAATTTACACTGGAAAAGGGCTCTGGAAACTTCGAACCGCTCATGCCTTGCTTGCTCTTGGTAGAGCAGCTTGAGGTGCACGATCATATCGTACGCCTCCATGGTCTCATGTTGCTTTTGCAGCTCAGAGGTCATGGTAGCAAGCATAAGACAGCCGACGTCTAAGGCGTCATCCTGATGCTTCTTGTAAGCATCCCTGTCAGCCCTAGAAGCACTTGAAGCCGGTGGCTCCTCAGGAATAGGCTCTTCAAGAACATACAACTTTTTCTCATGTTTGAGGACAATCCTCAAGTTTCTGTACCAGTCCAGAAAATTTGTTCCGGATAGTTTGTCCTTCTCAAGGACGGATCGCAATGACAGGTTACTTGATGTGTTTGATGCCATGATAATCTACAGAGATAAATATGCAAAATATAAGTATCATGCCATGAAGTTATTTAATAAGGTCTTTAATTAAATACGCCTCCCACTATTTTACTCAAAACAATGACCCTCATCATTGATTCGGAAAATCCTGTTGGAAGATTTTCTAGTGGGCCAAGATCCATGTTTCACCTAGCTTTAAGTCAGCTTTGGCTGATCACTCAAAATTCGGTTATATAGGTAGGAAACACTTTCCGATTGCATCTCATGCAACTCTTGGACAGTTGGGTGAATAACTCTTATTCTAATCCATCACATGGACTAAAGCCCAACTTTTAAGCCTCTAAGCCTTTCAATCCTATTGAAGTTGGCTTAGTTAAGTCAGACCCAATGGATAGCAATTGAACATTACATTTGTCCCATCGCGTCTTACTATTATAGATAAAGGTACCCCGCTTTGGCTGACCCACACTTAATCGATCATAGTCTTGACGAGTGCCATGCATTGGAAGGCCTTTAAATGTGACTTAATATTTCCTTTTGAGGGATTTGATTAAAATTTGATCTCATCATTTGTTAAACTCTTTAACTTACTATTTACATACATGCATCTCATACATATATTAGTTAAACCCCTTTTAACATACTATATACATACATGCATCTCATACATATATAAGGCAAATAAATGTGATATGGTTATGGCCCCTAACGCATTGATTCTCCCAAGCCAATGAGAGAATCTAAACCGAAACCTAGGAGCGTCCAGGCTTCTCCAAGCATGATCTCCCACAGGATAACGTCTTCTTGTCTCCATCATTACATTACATAAACAGAAACCTCATTTTACATATGAGGGGAGTGAGATGAGAAAAGAATATACATATGGAATATAAGAGAAAGGCACAGCACGCAGGTCGTATTTCAAAATATAAACCAAAATATTAAAGGACTAAGGCCATAACCATTCACCATACATTACCAAATAAATAGTAACAACCAATAATAATACACAATTATTATTATTATTATTATTATTAATTAGAGATTTCAAAATCTGAATTTTGAAAACATAACATATATATATATATATATATATATATATAATAAATCACATTTATTGTAATTGATGTTACTATAAATCACATTTATTGTAATTGATGTTGTTATTAAATGGTGACATAAAGATTTCAAAAATTGAATTTCGAAATAACACACTACACAGAGGTAGCACGGGGTTCCCGCTTCCTTGGCGGCTAGGGCTTCAACCTCTCAGCCCTAAAACCGCAAGGCCCGTGAACACTTCACGCTGCAAGGAACGGCGGCTAGGGTTTCAACCCTTGGAACCTCAGCCGCAAGAACATGAACTTTTCATGTCTGACACCCTTTAACGCCGCCAACAGAGAACTGAAACCGATCATGTTCAACGTCAACACTTGACGCCATCGCAGAACATAATAAGGATTCCAGAACCAATGTACATATCGCATATATATACATAAACATGCTATAGACGCATATATCATATACATACGAAAATTACAGAAACAAGGTTTCGCAAAAACGGATGCAAACGATTTTCAGAAAACAATTTCCAGAAAAACGATTCACATTATTAACATGGTATCATACATAACAGGTAAACCACGTAACAGAATCATGGTTTCGCAAGCGTCTCTGATACCACTGTTGGGAATTTGCGTATAAAACAAAATAACGCAGCGGAAAAAAATTCCCATCGAAGGATCCTTGCGAATGGTCATGATTCATGGTTAGAAGATTTACCTCTTGAAGCGATGAGAATTGATTGAAATCATCTATCACGAACACCGCACGAACGGTGTCTCTAAGGTATCCACACGAGCAGATCCCGTGAACGTCCAACGTCACGAACACGAAGCGTCTTTGCCTCACAGTGCTAGCTTCGAAAACCGAGACCTGCTGCTCACTATCACTCTCTATGTGCGGCTAGGGTAAAAACCGTGTAGGCACAATAGCTTAAGTGGTCTACTTATAGTAGCACCTCCTTAAGTGAGTTAGTGAGCAGTGTTTGACCTAAGCCCCATGTACTATGCGATATGCCCAATAGAAGAGTCCAACTCTCCTTTTAATGCTTCTTTTGATCCGCTCTTATGTGTGACCCTATAGGTTCCCAAAACGTTAGTAGTAATATTAAATCCCATTTAATATTACAAACAGTGAGCGGTATCTAGCAATACATCACTGCCACCTAAGTAGTGAGAAAGTCAGTAATTTGACGAAACCTTTCTGTGACAAATATTCATGTGCATTATTATCCCTTTGTCCATATATCTATATTGAACACAAGACATAGAATGTGTCACCCTTGTATGTTTCAATATCATGTTCCCTGATACCCGAGTAGACTTAACAACAAATGAGGTCAATATCTCATATTGACTCATTTCAGCACGGCCATGCATTTTACAGTCTCACTCTATCAGGGGGCCCACAGATATTACTCCTGTTATGTAGGAGGGACAAATTCCATCTAGGTCACTCACATCCCTCTGCATGGCTCGTGGTATGCCCAATGACCATCTTTATAATCATCCTATTACAGATGACGTTTGACGATATTAAAGCACACGACTCCTCATGTAGGGATCGTAGCGATTTCAGGTCGAAGGATTGCATACACCATTGTCACTATGAGAACTACTTATGACACTCACATAACGCTCCATGTAGTGTTCTCATGGTGGGTCAATCCAGTACATCATTACTCTAATGTGTACCTATGTGGCGACTCGATATCACATATCCATGACCCGTGAGATATGATCATCGGTCTGCACACATAATAGTCTCAATGCATTATTGTTGTCCTTATTAATAAAATACTTGACTACGGATATTTAAGAATAGGATTTCATTGTTCAATAGTGTCTCACGATCAAGTCATGTACTTGATATTCTATTAAACTGAAATTTCTATTCTAAGGACTTTATTATGTTTAAACAAGTAACACAATAAACTGGAATGCCTCATATCATATAATGGTAAGATACAAATGTAAGTCTAAGAAATACATTGGCCTCTAGGGCTTACACCAACACTAAGGTCCCGAATTCACCTACCTAATCATGCATACTACCCAAGTGATTATCTTCTTATCCCTAGGTTCAATTTCTTTGCCAGCCAGGAATCCTAAGTTATCCTAATGTCTTGGTCGAGCGTGAAATGAAACACCCACGCATGCAAATTTCCTATATCTCTATTCGACAACCCACAAGTCAGATTTATTAAGCCCTTGGTTCCCTATATCGATTGTACCAATCTCCTACTCTATCTCTAGCAGTGCTCAATCGGTGTTCCTAACCCAAGTCCTAAAGCACGAATCTCTAGTCAGACTCATCGCGCTTGACTAGTTAACCACGGGCCCTTTTGATTAACTCAATAAATTCAGAATTAGGAAACAAGAAATTAAGAGAAGGGAATAGGAAAAACACCACTTGAATTATTATGCCGTCATGAGCGGCTTCATCGTTCCCTCAAAAAGAGGATTAGTTCCTCATCAAAGTCATTATCAAATCAAGAGAGAAGAAAGTCATTACAATTGAAATAATCCTAAGAAAAATTAAGGGAGACGCAGCTCCAAGAGAAACAAGAAAGTAGATCTAAAACTGGGATTTCTGCAGGATGGGTCTATATCTAATTCGCACTGAAACAAGATTTAAATAGAAAACCGGGCAGCACACGCTCGCAGGGCGAGTCCTTAAAATTGGCTCCAAAAAGAGTTTGAATCCTCGCCAGGCCAAGGCTCTCTCATGGGGCGAGCCTGAACACCTTCAGCTTTCCTGTTGTCCGGTTCGTGAGGCGAACCTTTTGCTCGCGGGGCGAGCCTAAAAGACTCCAGATCCTGGTCAGTCCTGCTTCTGGATCACGGGGCAAGACACTATTTTCTGCTTTTTACTTGTTTTCTTCAAGTTTTCCTTGCTTTCTCGAGCTTCACTTTTAACCTGAAATTAAAAGTAGCATTAATTGCTTTACTTGACTCAAAATTAACCAAAATATCCTAAAAATACTTAAGTGACTCAAAACATTGCTTAGGGACAATAGAAACTAAATTTGGGTAATTAGCGAGGTTAAATCGCTTAATTGGCATAAAAACTACAGCCTTTCTAGCTATGAAACTAGATAAGCCAACAGGTTATCACCTAGCTACACTCCCTACTCTATGGATGCACCAACATTCTGCTACTCCCCACTTAATTACATTTTCTCTCTCTGCAAGAACACTACTTGCTAGCACACTCTTTTCCTAATTCCCTTTGTTCCTCCTAATGTAAACATTCCATTCCTTCGACCCCCTCACTCCCTGATCCAACAAAGGCATATTTGGGCTTCCTATATTTCCTTGGGCTCTATCACATATACATGTCGTAAAGTGTAATTTGTACTGACTTAGTCTATTTATTTTAGAGTAAAGATCCAAATTGGTCCTCGAAAAATTTAGAGGACCCACTTTTGGTCCCTGAAAAAAAAAAATACCAATATAGTCATTCAAATTTATAAACGCGGGACACATTAGTCCCTCCTTCCACTTCCAACGTCCTTTTACTTGTCTATCTGTCTCGTTAACCATCCTGCCTGACTTGTTAGCTGTCCTATATGGCCTATGACAAATTTTCACAATGAAAAAAGGAACAAAGGTGAAAAGACATGAAAATTTTAAAACCCTAATATTTGAAAAATTGAGCATGTTTTTCACTTTTTATTCGTTTTTCACTAAGAAAAATTGTCATAGGCTATACAGGACCACTAACGAATTAGGCAGGAATGCAGGATGCTTAATAGGACACACATAGGCAAGTAAATGAACATTGGAAGTGGAATGAGGGACTAATGTGCCCCACATTTGTAAACTTGAGGGACTAAATGATTAATTTATATTTTCAGGGACCAAAAATTTGTCCTCTAAATTTTCTGGGGAACAATTTGGACCTTTATTCTTTATTTTATAGTCACTGAATATTTTTCTGAAAACCATGTACGACTTTTATTTAAATCATAGTACAAGTGGCCGTAGAAAATCCAAATTCAAAATTTAGGTAATGACTTATGACCTTTCCAACCACAGTTATATATCTCAACTAGATGTTGTACCCCTACGTGTACGACCATCTTTACACTACTTTATTTGGATAGTTATCTTAAAATGTTGAAAATTAAAATTAAAATTTGTTCAACTTTTGATATTAAAAATCATTGAATGGGTGTTTTGTGTTTTGGACTTCTAAATATCTAGAATTTGTTTATATTTTATATTTTAAAATTTAAAATATTTGCATAATTAACTGAATAACAACTTTATGTATGAGTTATATTTGAAGCAGGAAATATCGAAATAAGTTTAGTCATATGTATGAAATCAGTTATTTTGGCTTAAAAACATTTAACACATATAAATTAAAATGTAAAGTTGCTCGTTGAAACCCCTTAAAAATAAGAACAAGACTAAATATAGCAAGATATAATAACGCGAAACAACCACTAAATGTAATAATTTAAGAGTAACTTAAATTGTGAAAGAACCAAGTTCATGTTTTACATTAACTTATGAATTAAGCTAGTTAAGTGCAGTGTGGTCCGTGACCATCTTGGACTTGTCTACACCAAATTTTTTTTATATATTAAAAATGTCAAAAATATAACTTATAGGATTTAACCTTAATATATATGAAATATTGTTGGATTCAAATGCATTTTCTCATTAGAATTTTTTTGTCAAAACTTTGGTCATGTGTTTAATTTATATTATTATTCAATCAATTTAAATTTTTAAACATAATATTATCCTCTTAAGTCATCAGTCTTACCCCAGGTTTTTCTTTCGAGGTGGGTTGCGTTTATGTTTATCATGAACTTTTGAATTAATCAGGTTAAGTTTGGTGTGGTATGTAACCATCTTCGATTTGTCTACATTTGTCTTAAATATAAGAATGTCAAAAGTATTACTTATAGAATTTAACCTTTACATATATATATATATATATATATATATATATATATATATATATATATATTGTCGAAAGTGTGCATTTTTCCATTAGAATGTTTTTGTCAAAACCGTGAGTTAATTTTTAGTTTATATTATTATTCTATCAATCTAATTTTTAAACTTGGTATTACAATCACCAGTGCAATAAGTGCTTTTTACGTCAGTTAAAATTGATTTTATACGTCAGAATATTGTCTGACGTAAATACAGCTGACATTAATAGTTAATATTTTAACGTCAGTTGTTTAAACAACTGACGTTAAATATAAAACTATTAACGTCGATTCTTTAACACAACCGACGTTAATGTTGTTCAAACTAACGTCGATTCATGTTAAAGAACCGACGTTACAGGTGTTTTATTTTAACGCCGCTTTCTAATACAATTAACATTAATAGTGTATCGTATATTTTATAAAAATACTATTAACGCCGGTTGTATCACACAACCGACGCGTTAATAGATTTTTTTTTTTTAAATTAAGTTTTTAAAAATCACTCCCCTCATCTAACCCAGCATTCAGTAAATATCCCAAGAATACGTGAATATCACACACATTACGAGAATTGTAAACACTACCCTTAAATTTCAATATTAACTAAAAGAAAGGAAATATACAAAGGAACAATGGGGGGACTTAAAACCAAAACCCATGTATAGGAAAAACATAACTATCTACAAGTGTATATATATATAAATTTTAGCCTCTAATGTATAAAAACAAAACTACCAATCTAAGTATATATATATATATATATATATATATATATATATATATATATGTTATTAATTAGTTTCTAAAGTCTAACAAAAAAAACTATTCATTTAAGTATTGCGGAGGTATCTTGTCAATTCCTTTTTCAGCCGCATACTTGAAGAAGAATTCTGCCAAGCGCATCCTCAAGTCTCTAAACTCATCTTTTTGAAGAGGCAATTGGTTGTTAAATGCCTACACACGTTCAAATAATAACAATAACATTAACGCAAGTCATCACCAAAACTATAATATATAATTTAACAAGTTGTTTAAATATTACCTTCTTCCATCCATCCGTAATAGATGCGGAGACTATGTTTAGCATATGAAGCATCATATAATAGCCGCACGACCACCCGTCAGGTTGAAATGGAGACTACAAACAAAATTAATTTCAATTCAGATAAATATACATATAAATTAGTAATTATAATATTAATTATTTGATAAATAAACTACCAAACCTTGAGGATGATCCAATCAGGATTTCCTTTAGCCTTAAAATTCCTACTTCTTCCGTTGGCGCAACTTATGCTACTCGCCTTCAGCGCGCTATCATAAACAAATAATAATGTCAATTAACAAATTCATATATCATGTGTGTAACAAACTAAAAACAACTGATATTAAAACTTAAATTAAATTGAAGATTAGTTACTTACGTATTTACAGCTTCCACCACCTCCTGTGGCGGGTTTTGGTGGAAAGAGCAGAAGAATATGATAGTATGCCTAGGCGGGTGAAGTACGAGCAACTGCCAATGGTTATTCATACAGTAGGGAGCCAGATATAATTCTTTCTGATTGTCTCCCATCAAGTTCCCTATGTATTTACTTAATTCACCACCAGCAAAGAATTGAGGCATAAGGATTGACGGATCTAAGTAGCCATAAACTGATTTGTAGCCCTTATCAAGCTGAAGACGATGGAGATACCTAAGATATGAAAAGGTGTGGATGTTAATTACATAATATATATATATTGAAATTAAAATAAATTATTAAATGGAAAAATACAAAAAATAAATAAGTTATAAAATTAAAATTAACTTACGTGCACCAGAGACTCAAAACCGTGCTGGCCATCCACACGTTATCTCTGCAGGCGTGCCCGAGATCTTCAGCACAGAAGGAAAATATCCTCTCTTGATTTGGGCGTGCTACCCATTCATCGTGCTCCAATGAACATTCAAAAATCTCAAAAGCATAATCCTCACCAAGTGAGAACAAACGAGTGACAGGTGACTGCGACACCGATATTGACTTGAAAAAATAAAATAGATAAGTTGTTGATAATTAAAAAAAACACGAGTAATTATTTGACGAATTTGGACATTAATAATGAATACATACCTTTGTTACCATTTCGAGCTCACGACGTTTAAAGTCCAACTCAAGCTCACGTCTTTGCATTTCCAACTAAAGCTCACGGCGTTGGACTTCCAACTCCCGCTCCCTAGATGCCAACCCACCGTCCTCCACATGTGCCCTACTATAACTCTCTTTTGTGCTCACATGTAAAAGGTTGGCATGTCCTGCGGTGTCCTGGGATGAATCGACGGAGGAAAGCTCTCTAACAAGCGCCTGTTTGAATTTTGGGTTGGATTGGATGCTTTTCATCAGATGCGTTGTAATAGCAGGGTTGGAGAAGAGTGACTGAGTCATAGATTCCAAAATTAATGCCTCATCGACGACCCGCTTACGTGAAGCAGACTTGCCATAATATTCTCTGATGGTCACGTTCCCAGGAACACCGATAACCCAACCAGGATGATCTTTCTTGCCTAGAGCAGTCATCAAGACGTTCCGCCGTCCAGAAGGGACGGATGAGCCCTCGGAGCATTGTGCTTTAAGATCCATCTACAATGAAGAAATGAAAAAACGTGCAAGTGAAAAGTGTTAAAAATATATATACAAATATCAATTGAAATGAAGTTAATTATTTACTTACAATCTTATCTGCCACTTCGCGAGTGGCATCAACTTTAAAAGATCCTGTCTTTGTCACGCGGTCGGCTAACCAGACATCCTCGCGATCGATATGCGACGGAGGACTTAATGGTGTGCCCTCAGGCACCTCTCCTCTTTCTATCCTAGCAGCGTGATCTTCCTGCTTCACCCTCAGCCTATCCGCCATCATCTCCTCGATCCGCGTCTCGTACCCACCCTGAGACATGGTGTGGCGGTGGTCGTTCTTCGCCTGATTCTGCCTACCTTTCTCTGCCTTAGCCTATTCAAACAAAAACACATAATTAAATACAGTTAAATGATCTATAAGAAGCATACAAAATTAACTTAATCAACTAACCTGAAATTCTTCTTCCTGTCGACTCCTAGCAAATGATGAGTGTGATTACACCTGATATTTGCTTATCATTTTGCATGCATTTCCATATAATTTAGGCATTTTTAATTTGGTTTTTGTTAATTTTTACCTTGGAATAGGTAAGACGGTTTCGTGGTGTTGTTTTGCAGGAATTAAGGATAAAATTCTCAAGATTGACCATGATAGAGCTTGCATGAAGATGGAGCTGGAAAAGTGAAGAAAATGAGCTAAACAGAGCCCATCACGGTCTAGCCGTGACAGCCATCACGGCCATGATCGAGCAAAGCTGAAAAGAAAGAAGGCTAAAGTCAGAACTGGTCACGACCTAGCCGTGATGTCCATCACGGTCGTGACATGTCAGCTGAACCAGACCCTCACAGGCAGAACTGATCACGGCCTAGCCGTGATGGTGGTCACGGCCGTAACAGACCAAAAACTAAAGAAGCGCCCAAGGCAGAATCCGTCACGGCCTGGCCGTGATGGCCATCGCGGTCGTGACGCACATTACTTGGATTTGAAGCAACCGATTTTGATATGAATTTGTGTTAGATTGGGATTCAAACTTCCCTAATCTATAAAAAGGCATCTGGGCAGAGCTGAATGAGACTTTTGGGCTGCTACTCTTAGGCTATGATTTAGGATCTCTCTTCTTCTCCCTCTTCTCTTCTCTTATTTTTTATTTTATGTTGTTGTTAATCAAGCTTGTCATCACCATGGCAATGCTTGAGTAGTAGTTTAATTTTTAGGGATTGGGGCTATGTCCAAGATCTGTTTTCATGTTATGAATTGATTTCAATTTCTTGTTAATTACGATTTTGCTTTAGATATGATTTATAGTGTTTATATTACTCGTGAATTCGGTGGCCACTTGTTTGCATGTCGTAGATATTCTAAGGAGGAACCTAGCGGTGAACTTAGGTATCGGATCTATAGAATCAGACTTAGGACTTAAATCACGAGAGTTAGAAGCGGTCCAATCTAAATTCGACTACCACTAGAGTAGGGGTTGGTTTAATTGGGCACGGTTTTTGTAACCCGAGAGGGAGCATTAACTATTTGAGTATAAATTCGTCTTCAAAGTAATGTTGGTAATTAACAAGGGACAATAAATTTAGTAACATAAAAAATCTTGTTGGTAACCCATTCCTAGGAATCCATTTAGATCTGAAAAACCATAAACTGATTTACTTTATGTTTTACTTGATTGCATTACTTATCTGATTTTCTAAGTTATCTCTTATTTCAAATATCAAAATCTCTTCAAAAATCCTTATTTTTATACAGTCCAGTTTTATCATTTAACAATTAGTTGTGATTTGAGATCACGGTCTCTGTGGGATCGATATCATTTTATTACTTGGCGACGAATCCGGTACACTTGTCGGATCGCACGTGTTCGCACGCTCGCACGACATCAAGTTTTTTGTGCCGTTGCCGGGGACTGTGCTTCCTCTAATCTCAATTTAATTTTAAATTGATTTTTCTGGACCTTTTCTTTCTCTTTGTTTAACTGATTTTTGTTATATAAAAAAAAATTCATCAATCTCTTTTTCTCTTTTTTTAGCATCTATCTCTCTGTGTTTTCTCTTTTAAGCAAAGATCACTAAGTCTTGGAAACCTTAGTGAGGTCAACCCCGAAGTCGAAAGGACCTTTCATAGATGAAGGAGACTACAAAGAGAGAGAGAGGTTGATTCCCATTCCACTCTTGGCGAATCTACCGGATACGAAACCATTGAAGGACTACGCAGCCCCAAATGCTAGGGGTTTGCGAACTGGGATTGCTAGGCCAGAGATTGAGGCGGAGAACTACACTATACCACCTATGCTAATCAACATGATTAGGCAACATCAATTCGGAGGATTGCCCTCGGAGGACCCGACTGATCACGTGGAGACATTCTTGGAGTTCACCGATGCAGTTAGAATTCAAGGCGCCCCGGTTGATGCTATTCGTTTGATGTTGTTCCCCTTCTCTCTCACTGGAAAGGCAAAAGCTTGGCTGAAGCAAGTGCCCGCTAATACCTTGTCGACTTGGAACCATTGGAGAAAGCATTCTTGGAGAAATTCTTTCCTCCATCCAAGACGGCATACCTACGAACTCAGATCACCGGCTTCTTCCAAAAGGATGGAGAATGCTTATCCGAAGCATGGGATCGCTACAAGGGATTGCTGGAGTCTTGCCCGCATCATGGACTCGAAAGGTGGTTGTTAGTGCACACCTTCTACAACGGATTGGATTACTCTTCAAAGGTGTCACTTGACTCCACAGATGGTGGAGCCTTTATGAATAGGCCTCTGACTGAGGCATTCAACATCATTGAAAACGTGGCCACCAACTACCACCAATGGCATTCAGAAAGAGGTAATAACCGGAAAAAGATTTCGGGGGGTAAGTTTGAAATGAATAGCACTGATCTTATAATGTCTAAAATTGACTCACTGAACAAACGCTTTGATCAGCTTGAAAGGGCTAACGTGAGTTCAATAGGTGCTACTATCATTGTTTGTGAGATTTGTGGAATGCAGGGACATGACATAATGGAGTGAACTCTTGTCACAACTTCCATGACACGAACCCGAAGTTGCCAAATTATGCTCCCCCAAATCCTTACAACCAATGAAGGAAGAACAACCCTTACCTCTCCTACGGGAACTACAGCAACACACTGAACCATGAATTCCAAGAAGGCCAAGGTAATAGGAAACCAGCACCGGGGTATCCTCAGGTACAAAAGTCTAAACTCGAGTCTCTATTGGAAAGTTTTGTTGAAACTCAAACAAAACAAAATGAAGAGTTCAGACAACAAGGTAAGGCAGTTAACGAGGCAATAAAAGAGCTACCGTCTAAGGTAGAGAACTTAGCAATCCATAATAAGATGTTAGAAACTCAAATTGCCCAACAAGCCAGCACATATCCTAGACCTAAGGGTACGTTTCCGGGACAACCCGAAGTTAATCCCAATGATCATTGCAATGCCATATACTTAAGGGATGATAAGCTTGGGGTAGCTGAAAAGGATGTGGAATGTGAGGAGGACATGAGCAAAGATGAAGAGCCAGAGCAAAAGTACGTCCCTCCACCACCTTACCAACCCCCAATACCTTTCCCACAAAGGTTGGTCAAGAGAAAGCAAGCAGAAGTAGAAACTAAGAGCTTAACTGAGGAGCCAAATGTCATGAAAAAATCTATTATGCCTCCTAAACTAAAAGATCCAAGTAGTTTCTCTATTGCTTGCTCAATTGGAGAAGTGAAAATAGACCAAGCCTTATGTGACTTAGGGGCTAGTGCGAGCTTGATGCTGCTGACTATCTTGGAGAGGTTGGGAACCAAGGAGTTGAGTCCATTCAAATTCTCCTTACAATTTGCGGATGGCTCAACTAAAACTCCTCTGGGCATACTAGAGAATGTTCCCGTAAAGGTAGGGGAATTTTCATCCCTACCGATTTCCTGGTATTGGATATGAACGGGAATTCTAAATTCCCCATCATTTTAGAAAAGCCGTTCTTGGCCACCGCTGGAGCAATAATAGACGTAAGGAATGGCAAACTCTCTCTGAATGTAGAGGAAGGTCGGGTAGATTATGAATTGACTAACTCATATAACAACCCTCCTTTTGAGAGTCATGTGTGCATGATCAATATAATGTCTCCAGAGGTAAAGGAAGAGCTCAACATGGAAGCAACTCCGAAGATTTGAAAGACAAATGATGCACCAAATGGGGATGAAGTTGGAGTTGCACATTATGTGGAAACAAAACTTCCGCCGGGAGGGAGTAAGGCCAGGAAACTCAGAGCGAAAAGAGCAAAGCGGAAGCGCAATTGGCTATATGAGCAAAATCGGCTCTTTGAAGGACTCCCATGGAATAGAAGTGTTCCTGCACTTCTACGCCCAGTTGACCCCGGTTGACTGAAAGAAGCATGGTCAAGCTTAAGACCGTAAATAAGCGCTTCTTGGGAGACAACCCAAGTTTTCTTTCCCTTTTCCATTTGTTTTTGAATTTTGTTTTTGAATAATTTGAGAAGATAAGAAAAGAAAGATCACTAATTGATGGATTTGCCAAAGTTTTTTTTTTCATGTTATAAAAGCAGGAAGAGCAAAAAGGGCAAGGACAAATAAAGTCAGCAACCATCACGCCCAGGTCGTGACAGTGGTCACGGCCGTGATGAACTAACCAGAGAAGACCAGAAAAGATCACTGCCCAGCCGTGACATCCATCACGGGCGTGATGAGAAGGACCATAAAGTCAGAGTGTATCACGGTCTAGCCGTGATGGGAGTCACGGCCGTGACAGGCCAGCTCCTGTAGCCAGAATTGATCACGGCCTAGTCGTGATGAGCATCACGGCCGTGACACATTTCCCAGCAGCTCTTTGACTGGCATGTGAGCCAGCACCCGCTACCACCTCGGTGAGTTGTTCCATTTTTTCTCCTCTCTCCGACTTGATTATTTACATTAGGGACAATGTAAGTTTTTAAGCTTGGGGTAGGGGTATTTTTGCAATTTTTTGCATTTTTGCATTTTTCATGTGGCATTCATATAGGCATAGTTTTGCATGATCACGTGATTAGATTGCCCCTTACTTAGATTATGCATCCAATTGTGAGAACTTGGTGCCAAATAAATTGAGACAGTGAATTTTTGAACCCAATTTTTTATTCTTGTTATAAGGCTAAAAATAAAAATGCTTGAGATGATCTTTTGATAGTTGATAATTAGCATGTGGTTCCTTAGATTTGTGTTTCTCACTGATTTTAAACTACTAAATGAGAGACTTTTGAGCCTAAAAAGGGTACTCACTAAATCTACCCCATTCTTTGCGATTGAGTGTTTTATTCCTCTTGGATTGTATTCTCTAGAACTTGACTTGAAACCGTTTTGAAACTTAAAATTTTTTTGAAAACATATTTGAAAATGATTGAGGCACTAGGTATTTTTCTGGCCTTTTAAGCTTTGATTGATTAAATGCTACCCCTTAGTTGCCCAATTTTGAGCCTAAAAGAATAAAATACTTTTCTTGGTACCTTGAAATATTTTGATGAATGATGCTTGGTATGACACCTTTTCAAGTATTGCAAAAAGGGTAAAAAGGTAGTTTGAAAAATAAAATTGTGGGATGAGAAAGTTAGAAAAATATTTCTCTTGAATTGAAAATCTCCCCTTCTCCATATAAATAAAATGAAATAAACAAACAAAAAAAAATGGAGAAGGGGGTGACAAAAAGAAAGTATGAAATAAAATAAAAATAAAGAAAGAAAGGTGGAAAAGTAAACTAAAACCCAAAAAGGTATTTTAGAAGGTTGTCATGTTTTGTAATATTTGAAATTTTGTTTAGCCTTCTTGAAATTTCCTTTTCTTGATTTCCCCACCTAACAATTAATCCCATGGCCCCATTACAACCAAAATAAAAGACCTCTTGATTCTTTTGTGTTTTCATTAATAAAGTAGAGATATGGTTAATAGTCAAGCTTATGGTAGAATACCTTCCTTGAGGAAATTGAGCGAATTGTGATATATCCTTAAACACTTGAGTGAGGTGAGAAGAGTGCCCGAATCAGTGAGAATATGAATTTAGGAAACCCAAGCTTCTAATTGGACTTGAGATTGATTGTCTCTTGGGTACTTATTGAATATGTCTGTTACTTGGATTAGTTACTTGGGTTCTTGGTTCACTATCCATACTCTGATTATTTTGTATCGTCTGACCTTGGTGATTGCTTGAGGACAAGCAAAGTCTTAAGCTTGGGGTGATTTGATGAGTGTGATTACACCTCATATTTGCTTATCATTTTGCATGCATTTACATATAGTTTAGGCATTTTTAATTTGGTTTTTGTTAATTTTTACCTTGGAACGGGTAAGGCGATTTCGTGGTGTTGTTTTGCAGGAATTAAGGATAAAATGATTAAGATTGACCATGATGGAGCTTGCATGAAGATGGAGCTAGAAAAGTAAAGAAAATGAGCCAATTAGAGCCCATCACGGCCATGATCGAGCAAAACTGAAAAGAAAGAAGGCTAAAGTTAGAACTGGTCACGGCCTAGCCGTGATGTCCATCACGGCCGTGACATGATAGCTGAACCAAACCCTCACAGGCAGAACTGATCACGGCCTAGCCGTGATGGTGGTCACGACCGTAACAGACCAAAAATTGAAGAAGCGCCCAAGGCAGAATCCGTCACGGCCTGGCCGTGATGGCCATCACGACCGTGACACGCATTACTTGGATCTGAAGCAACCCATTTTTATCTGAATTTGTGTTAGATTGGGATTCAAACTTCCCTAATCTATAAATAAGGCATCTGGGCAGAGATGAAGGAGACTTTTGGCCTGCTACTCTTAGGCTATAATTTAGGATCTCTCTTCTTCTCCCTTTTCTCTTCTCTTATTTTTTATTTTATGTTGTTGTTAATCAAGCTTGTCATCACCATGGCAATGCTTGAGTAGTAGTTTAATTTCTAAGGATTGGAGCTACGCCCAAGATCTGTTTTCATGTTATGAATTGATTTCGATTTCTTGTTAATTATGATTTTGCTTTAGATCTAATTTCTAGTGTTTTAATTACTCGTGAATTTGGTGGCCACTTGTTTGCGTGTCGTAGATATTCTAAGGAGGAACCTAGCGGTGAACTTAGGTATCGGATCTATAGAATCAGACTTAGGACTTAAATCACGAGAGTTAGAAGCGGTCCTTCGAGGATTAACGAATTGTCACGAAACGTAAAGGGTCCAATCTAAATTCGACTACCACGAGAGTAGGGGTTGGTTTAATTGGGCACGATTTTTGTAACCCGAGAGGGAGCATTAACTATTTGAGGATAAATTCGCCTTCAAAGTAATGTTGGTAATTAACAAGGGACAATCAATTTAGTTACATAAACAATCTTGTTGGTAACCAAATTCCTAGGAATCCATTTAGATCTGAAAAACCATAAACTGGTTTACTTTCTATTTTACTTTATTGCATTACTTATCTAATTTTCTAAGTTATCTCTTATTTCAAATATCAAAATCTCTTCAAAAATCCTTATTTTTATACAGTCCAGTTTTATCATTTAACAATTAGTTACGATTTGAGATCACGGTTTCTATGGGATCGATATCTTTTTATTACTTGGCGACGAATCCGGTACGCTTGCCGGATCGCACGTGTTCGCACGCTCGCACGACATCAGCAAACATATCCTAAGTATCCTTATCAATCCAGGGATAATCCGAGAACATCTTATCAAGCCGCTTCTTCCCAGATACATAGTACCTGGTAAGATCATGCTTGAACCCATTCCAGCGCTTCGATGCCATTTTCAGACATAACAACTGGATGGATTATAACTCGGATAATTATCTAATAATGTAAATCAAAAGAATGTAAAGGTAAAATACCGTGATAGCCTCCCAAATTTGATCCTTGACGTTCTGTGGAACATCATTCCAATGATTGTAGTTGATACTAACGTGCTGCTTCGCTTGTAGAAACACCCACTTTTTAAATTCTTTAGCACGGGGTCCCTGGGGCTTTAGATTAGCATCAAAGCACACCTCAAGCTTCTGTCCGCTTTGCCTGGCCTTCTCTAATTTCTTCAAAGTCGTGGCTCCTCTACCCCGTTTCCTATGAGACTGTGATGTCTGTATGGACAAAAAAAATGATAAAATAGAGGGTTGTAACATTATAAACTTACATTAAAAATAAGGACTAAAGATAGTATATAACATGTAAACTTACACTAGAATCAGGCGTAGGTGTGGTCGGGTCCTGCGTAGGCCCCACAGTGTCCTCCCGTGCATGTGGGCCATCCGACTGATCCATATGTATGCCTGTTCATAAACAATATATATTTATTAAAATAGGTTATAACTAAAAATAAACACAGAAGTATAAATAAAAATAAATGTATACTAAGTTTAAACTACCTATATCAATATCCCTTCGTGATGATCATCACGAGTGGCATGTACATCTTCCACCCGTGTCTCCTCGATTATAGTAGGCATATTTGTTGAAAAAGAAGGAGTCTCAGGAATATCAAGATTTGAATCTTGATTTTCATCACTACCATTATACATGCTTTTTTCCTTGGAGAACCAGGGACAACCTTTTGTTAGAAGGATCAGTGATGTAGAACACTTGTTTTGCTTGGGAAGCCATTATGAAAGGCTCATTTATATGACCTAACTTGTTGAGGTCTACCAATGTGAACCCCAATTCATTGGTTTGTACACCACCGTTACTATCAACCCACTTACATTTAAAAACTGGCACCGTAAGCTTAGTGTAATCGAGCACCCAAATATCTTCAATATATCCAAAGTAAGGTGTCGGTGCTTTAAAGGGTTTTGTGTCCTCTGCACTAGAGAAGTGCATTGCTTCGGCCACGATCATAACCCCACTATTTTGCATGGTACTCTTGTTATCTTGTTCCTTTATATAAAAGGAAAAGTTATTGATGTCGTATTCGCTCCAACTTATGACGTTGAAGCTAGGCCCACGTGCTAGCCATCTTACGTCATCAGAAGCAGTACCACCATCTTTAAGCATTTCTTCCTTGAACCATGGTAAGAAAGTCTTGTTATGCTTGTTCAACAACCACCTTTCGCTCATTCGAGGGTTTTCTTGATTGACTTTTCTTTTATGTTCAAATAAGAAAGGTTGAACAGAATCGATGTTGTTCAATACATACAAATGTGCTTGAAGCACTTCTTCCCGACCCTTGCTATTAATTCTTAAGCCATGTGTACCCTTACCTTGACATCTTATCTCATCATGCCGAGTCTTAGGAACCCCTATAGGATCCGTGTTATGAAGGTTGTCCGAACAAAACTCAATAGCTTCTTTTGCAACATACCTTTGAACAATAGATGCTTCCGGACGATGAGGATTCTTCACGTACCTTTGCAAGATCTTCATGTAACGCTCAACTGGGTACATCCATATTAGAAAAACCGGCCCACATAATCTAATCTCCCTCACCAAATGAACAATTAAGTGAACCATTATGTCGAAAAAGGAAGGAGGAAAATACATCTCCAATTGGCACAAGATTGTAGCAGCCTCAACTTCCAAGTCATCCAACATACGGGGGTCAACGACTTTGCTTCATATAGAATTAAAGAATGAGCACAACCGAGTAATGGCATGTCTCACATTTTTTGGAGCAATACCACGAATAGCAACGGGCAGAAGTTGTTGCATCAAGATGTGACAATAATGAGACTTTAAGCCAACCAATTTAAGATCACTAGAGACAAGCCTCTTCATATTTTAAGAGTAACCATGTGGAACTTTGATGCACTGAAGACACCCACAGAAACTTTGTCTCTTTTTTTTTTGACAATGTATGACATGCTGGCGGCAAATAAGTCTGCTTACCATCCTCAACAATTGGAGCTAACTGCTCTCGTATACCCATAGCAACAAGGTCGAGACGAGCATTCACACCATCCTTTGTCTTGCCCTAAATGTTGAGAAGCATCCCGATCACACTATCACGCATATTTTTCTCCACATGCATCACATCAATGCAGTGTCTGACATCAAGCTTGCGCCAGTATGGAAGATCAAAGAATATCGACCTCTTATTCCATATGTTTTTCTCAGCAGCTTTACCTTTCTTTTTGGACTTGCCGAATATAACATCGATGCCCTTTACCCTCTGATAAATATGCTCTCCAATTAAGGCCGCCGGAGCTTCTTCTGTCTCTTGACATCCATTAAAAGCTTTTTTCATGTTACTATATGGGTGATCACGTCTAAGAAATCTTCGATGCCCAAGGTAAATCGTCTTCTTTCCATGATACAACTGAGTGTAGCATGTGCCTTCTTCACATATATGGCATGCTTTATGCCCCTTGATACTGTACCAGCTACAAGTTCTTGTATCTTTGGAAAGTCGTTGATGGTGCAAAATAACATGGCACGAAGCTTGAAAGTCTCATGAGAATACCCATCAACTAAATCAACACCTTCCACCCACAGCGTTTTCAAGTCTTCAATCAAGGGACTTGGATAAACATCTAAGTCATTTCCCGGTTGCTTTGGGCCCGAAATCATCATAGACAACATCATGTATTTGGGCTTCATGCATAACCAAGGGGGGAGGTTGTAAATTATCAACAGAACAGGTCATGAACTATGAATACTACTCATGTTACCATAAGGATTCATTCCATCCGTAGCAAGTCCAAGCCTTAGGTTTCTTGGCTCATCGGCGAAATCCGGAAACATAGTATCAATATTCTTCAATTGCATAGAATCAGCAGGATGACGAACCTTTCCATCACGTTTCCTCTCATCATTATGCCATCTAAGATTCTTTGCATATTTCGTATTGGCAAATAATCGCTTGAACCTTGGAATTATTGGAAGATACCATAACACCTTCGCAGGAGGACCCTTTTTTCTCACATCATCAAGATCATCATCATCATCACCACCCTTCATTTTGTATCGTGATAACCCACATTTGGGGCAATCGTGATTGTCTTCATGAACATCGGTGTACAATATGCAATCATTTGGGCATGCGTGTATCTTCTTATACTCCATACCCATCAGACACAATACCTTCTTGGCCTCATAGTTACGGTTAGGCAATGTGTTGTCCTCCGGAAGCAAGTCTTTCAACACTTCAAGCAATTCGGTGAAGCTTTTATCGGTCCAACCATTTCTCGCCTTCACACAAACCAATTTTAGCACCACCGACAACCGTGTATGAGTAGTACACCCTGGATATAAAGTCTTATCTGCATCATCTCACAACCTATCATACACATGAGCTCGATGAAAAGATTCTTGTCCAATATCACGGATCATGTCCTCTACTCGATCATCCTCCATATCTACGTCAATGTCCTCACTTTGGGAGACACTTGCCATACTAATCAACAACACATCACAATGCCATATCCATCTTGTATAACTCAAGCAAATCCCTTCACAAATCAAATGAGTACGTATATCCTTCACCGTACATTTCCTCGTATTCAAACACTTGACACAAGGACAACAGAACATTCCATTACTATTAGGAACATTCCTTTGAGTAAATTCTATAAATTCTCCCACCCCCTTCAAATACTCAGCACTAGTGCACTTACAAACCATCCAACTACGATCCATAACTAGATAGGTTCTGTAGATATACAAAACAAATATCCAATATAAGGACAATACGGGAGATTGAAAACTAGTTTTTGAAATCCTAATTGAAAACTAGTTTTTGAAATCCCGTCAACCATGTATATCTTATTTGACTAACTACCTAAAACAAAATTTCCACGGTAATCTCACATCATTCTTCTCATCAAGCAGGCAACAACACATATTAGGACTATTGCTATATCTAGTACTATAACCACTCAGTCATATGAATCGATCAAGAGAGCATGATATATACAAGCAAGACGTTTAAAACTTATTTCAAATTTACACAATTTTCAGGTTTCTTAAGACAAAAGAAATAAGCAGATGTAGATAAATTAACAAAACATAATTCCAATGAGCAATATATTGTTGATGTCACATGCTACAAGCAACTCTAAATTTCTTCCTATTTTGAAATAGGTCATGACAGCAGAAGAAAAACAAGAGAAAACACAAAACCCACAACCAGAAATAGAGACATTCCAAACAACTCAAACTCACAGCTTCAAGTTTCAACTACAGAGACTACAGTTTCAACATACACTCAAAACCAAAAATAAAAAAGTGTGCCCTAAAGACTCACCAGAAATAGGTGCTCGCGTGGTGGTGGGGAGGGGGAGCTCGAGTGGTGGCCAACGTTCGATGTGGTTACTGAGAGCAGAGGGACAAGGATAGTTAGTGCGCGGGAAGGGGAAAGAGAGATGTCAAGTTATTGCAAAGAATGAGCGGGAAAGACAGAGTTAGGGTTAAGAGTGTACCTCACGGTGGTGGCGAAGAAGCCCTCGCGGTGGTTGCGGTGAAGAGCAGCTCGTGATTAAGGCAGAGTGAGAGTGAGAGTGAGAGTGAGTGTGATGAAAAGAGAAGAACAGAGACGTACAAAGCGAAGTGAAGAAGGCGCGCGGGTGTAAACGTTATAATAAAAAATAAAACAACAGTTTACGTCAGTTGTTTAATACAACTGACGTTAGAAGTCATTTTTAACGTCAGTTGTCTTAAACAATTGACGTTAAAAGTCATTGTTTAACGTCAGTTGTATTAAACAACTGACGTTAAAAATAAAAAATTTTATTTTAAAAACACTTTTAACGTTCAACAACTGACGTTAAAAGTGTCTGTAAAAACATTAATTCATTTGACTACTGTGCTACTTACCCCTACACCTTGTAACTTAATACTCTTAATGAACATTAAGTTTATAGATCAGTTCTGAAGAAAATCAGGTAGTCTCTCTTCTCTATATAAAGTACAATTCTTCAGATCGATCAGTAATACACCATCTTATTTTCCTCTATATTTCGTGCGTTTTCTATTCCTTCACAATATGGCTCTATCATATTTGAGACTTTTGTTATTTCTTCATATACCTAGACTTAAAGGTTTCTGTCTTAATGGTCAAAAAACTTCTAAGGTTGAGTAAATCACATAACATGGATGGTAAGGTTGGGTGAATCACATAATGCGATTCCCTCACTTTATTTCATCCCCTTCATCCCTTTCACTCCGCTTTGGCAGCAAGTGATTGTGGATTCAGATGGAGCATCAAGGAATTCAAGTGAGGGAGGGGATGCATCCATTGGAGTTTCTGAGGACAGGACTGAGAAGAAAATGACGTTGAAGCAGAAACTTTTTTATATTTTAGGGCTATGTTGCATAAATTTTTTATCTTTTAATCATGTAATTGTAACTTATGAATCGCTTCAATGAGATACGATTTGATTATACATATAACTTGTTTTATGTTAAGTGTTTATTTATTTTAATTTGCATAAGAATTTGTTTACTAATTCAAGCTAATTAATTAAGATTAAAAATAAACTTGTTTAAAAAAAAAGATTAGAAATAAACTGCACTATATATGGAGTGATCTACGTTAAGAGTGACAACAGGGAGATGACAACGAAAGAAAGATAGGAATGAGTTTCAGATAGGAATATAGGATTATTTACGTCAGTTATTTATTTAACTGAAGTAAAATCACACTTTTAACGTCCGTTGTATAAACAATTGACGTTAAAAGTGTTAATAATTTTTGCAAATCACTTTTAACGTCAGTTCATTACACAACTGACGCAAATAGTGATTTAATATTTACAAAACTGCCACCGCCTCATTTTTAACGTCAAACATATGGTCAACTGACATAAAACGTTCCCGTATATTACATTATTTCCACTAGTGAATATTAAATCGTCGATCATATAACAACTTTTAATATTATTTTTATATTATATTTATTATTTTTTATGAGTTTTTTTATTTTAGTTTTTTAAAAATTTTCTTTTATCGCACTATGGTTGCACAATTTTTTTTTTTCTAAACATATGTATTAATTTATCCTAAAATTTTATTTAGTCACCCTTGGTCCTCTTATTTTTTTAATTTGCGTCAATTTATTAAAATTTTTGTTATTACTTCAATTTATACTTACCCATGAAAAATGACATTAGAATTATTCGGCAATAACTTTTCAAATAATAAAATAGCAAATGTTTTAATAATACTTATTATTGTTAGCTTTTATAACAATAAAATTGTGAAATTTGACCATTGGATGCCGCACATTTCAATCTTAAATTAGTTTATTGAATCACTATGACATAGGAGTTGAGAAGACAAAAAATCGTACTAGTAGCACCATGTGCTTATATAGAAACCATAACCTATTCATGTCTCCAGAGGGAGAAAGAAAGACGCATTTTGTTCACATTAGAAAAAAACTAAGAGTCAGACTAAAACCTAATCAACAACATTGACTGATATATACATTTATTGTTTATAAATTTATAGATATAAATTGTCAACTGTATTGACATTTTTATCCTAAGTTTAGACTGTAAAATACTAAAATACTCCATATTGTCCAAGTGATTTGACATATATACCCCAACCATCACCTTCATTTTAGTAATAAAGATTATTAATTTATGAGATAGTTATGAATGCGATTTTAGTTAGTGTTTCAAATTGGTCTAATTTATTTTCATACTTCTTTAAATTTATAATGTTCAAATTTATAATTATTTCAGCATATCAAGCAAACTTAGTGTTGTCCAAGACATTAATTGTCAGGTCATGGCTGGGTCGGATTCAGGTTCAGCTAAATCATATATAAATGTACTTGGGCATTACTTGGTGAAACTCGAATTATCAAGTGCAAACTGAAACCCAGACATGTGGAACCCAAAATCCGAATCAAAGTAAGAAGATGTAATATCATGCATGTTTCAGAGTTCATGTTTGTTTTGAATTCTTGTATGTTGCCCTTCGCCTCAAGATCATCATATATATGACAACGATAGGACACTAAAGAGAAGGGAAAAAAAAAAAAAAAAAACCGCGATAGAGACCACGCAATCTGTACGTGATTTAACACCAGAAACATTGTGCTCGCTCCACACGTAAAGAAAACCTCATAACCCAAACAAAACATCATTAGTGACTACACTAATTAAATGCCAATGTTTCCACTTTCCCTGGCCGAATTCATCCCCCCTTAATTTGCGCTATCACTCCAAATACTGTTTACACTTATAAATATGATCACATGAGGCTGTACTCATGGTTTCTTATAAGCTTACATGTATCCTACACTGTATTTTACCCCTACCTATGCCCCTTGACCTTTTTTGCTTATAGAATATGATTTTATTATTATTTATTATCAATATAAACATTTTTTATATTATTAATAAATTATAAATTATCATATTATTAAAAATATTTTACTCTTTTAACAACTATCTTGAAAGTTGAAACTCATACATAAGATGATTTATAATTAATTAACGATAAAAACTCTGTACTAGTAATATATCAAAATAAAACTTCAAAAATTAAATGACAAATTTTTAAAAGAAAATTATTTTTATGTCAGAATTTTCACCCCGCTTACTATAGTATAGGCTATTCACAAAATTGAGATCGTGGTTTAGACTTTTGCATTTACTGACCAAAATAATATTTAGATCAACTAAATACTAACCAATAGTACTGTATATAATATATATTAAGCAATAAGCACAGCCACTTTCTTTAAAAAAAGAAAGGCATAGTAAGCAAAATCTAGTGGTGATATCCTTATACCTTAACTTTTAATAAAAGTTTAGCACATGATTATGCTTTGCCTTCTCATGACTAATGACTAACCATAGCAAAAGTTGGGGATTAGTGGGACCATCCTCTTAAATTATTTATTTAATATTTCTTTCAATATTTTTTATACAAATATAACACAACTAAGATAAAAGGACCATGACATAAGTGAACTTCCTCTAAACGAAGCAAAATAGAGATTCTCATTCTTTTCTATTTATTTATCCTTAACATTTTCTGTTTGGAGGTAAATAGTGTACACATGATGCACATGGGAGAGATTACATTTTTTATTTTGATAAAGGGATCGAGAGGCATTTCCTTTTTCATATCGGTAATATTTTATAAATTATATTTTGGTTCAGTGTCATATTTCTAAAATAATCATCATTATCAATAAAATAAATTTAAAATAAAATAATATATATTGATAAATATTATCACATCGACAGTGAGACTCGAACCATGATCTTGTAAGCCTTATTCTTACCAACTGGACCAACCTTCGTTGGCTATAGCAGCTAGCTTAAACATATATATTTAATACAAGAAAATAAAAAAATAATAATCTTTTTGGTTTCTCGCGTAAATACGGAGACTAATCTCTCGAGGTACTGTGAGACTCGAACTCATGACCTTGTGAAGCCTTATCCTTACCAACTGGACCAACCTTCGTTGGCTATAACAGCTAGCTTAAACATATATATTTATTACAAGAAAAAAAGCGCAAATACGGAGACTAATCCCTCGAGGTACTGGACGATATTTAAGGGCTGACATCTTTCAACCAAGTTTTCTCCATACGCAAGAGTCAGGGATCGAACCCATGATCACTTGCTTAAGAGGCTCAGACTCATTACTACTTGGACCAGCCATATGTTGATAAATAAAATAAAAATAAAAATAAAAAATAAAAAATAATCTAACTACATGTACAGTTATATTACAAAGAGTAATTATTTTTATATGATTAAAAATAACATCTCAAAATAGATATTTAATTAAAAAAAAGTCCATTAATTTGTCGCTATTTATATTTTTTTAAAATAATAATGATGATAATATTAATAATACTTAGGGATGAAAATTGGTCGGGTGAATTTAGATTTTGTTGAACACGGATAGAATTCACTAATTACATTTTAAAAAATTTATCCTTTTTTCCCTCTAAAATTATAATATTCGGATAAAAACAGTAAAAACAGGAGCCTATAAACCTATTCTAGGTAGACCACATGGCAGTACTGCAGTAGACCCGTAGTACAAGGGATTTAAATGTTGTGCACCCAATTGCATTTGAATCTATCTCAAGCAATTTTTAAATTGAATTGGTGAAGGTAGTGATTTACAGTTCATTGATTTAATTGTGATTCAACTATAATTGAATTGGTTTTAATTAAATATATATATTTTATTTTATATGATAAGTTAGCATACTAATAATTAATATATTTTTTACTCTTTTTAGTATTTTCAATTTTTTCTACACTTTAGTCTAGGTAAAAACTAAAAAGTGTTGCATACATAGCAAATAATATATAGGACATGTATTAACTTCTACCTCCCGACTTCACTTATACTTGCTATCTGTCAAAAAAAAAAACTTATACTTGCTATACTATACCAAGTACAAGCCATATCCTTTTTTCAATCACAGTGTGTTTGATACTTTGAAGATAATGATATCAAGTTACCAATCATATCCCTTCCAGTTGAGTTTTTTTATATCCAAGACTTGAATTCGAGATTTTGATTAAAGGACGAGAGGCCTTTAATCAACTCTATTGAGGCACAAAGTTTGTACAAAATTATTATAAGATGTTCTTTGTTTATAATCTCATCCACACATATCGCAATCGGGATTAGACATCTGAAATGACATTGGAAATTTGCAAGTAACGTAACATTAAATTAAGCTTATATATACCATATTAGAGCAATTAAGTTTAAATTCATTATAAAAAGTAAAAATAACTCAAGAAACATGGTTTTGGTTATAATTCCATCTGATGCGCTAAATTCTTTTTTTTTATGTACTTCAGTTTCAAAAAAGAATAGTATATTATCTCATCAAAAAAAAAAAGAATAGTATATTAATTCAACCAAAACATAGTATATAATATAATAATAAAACTTAAAACATTGATCCTAAAAGTACATAAGGATTTTTCAATTAAGAAAAAACCTCGGTCAAATCTAACGTGTCACTTTGTTTTTTGCTTTTTAGGAACGTGTCACATTCATTAATTTTTATAAGCTTTTTCAACTGTTTACTGTTTTTTTTTAACAATCTATTATATTTGGGTTAGGAGCTTAATTTTTTTTAAAAAAAACTGTTTTAGAAACACCTATCACATAGAACAATTTGATTATTTTATTTTGATTATTATCTATACTCACTAAGACTTCAGGTCTTCGTAGACTTTTCAATCTCACTTCAATTTCAACCAAAATACTGAACAAGATAGATTTACTACTGAATAATTACAAAAATGAATTTGATCTAAAAAATTAATGATAAATAATAATAATAATAACAATAATAATAATAATAAAATAAATAATAATAATAATAATAACAATAATCTTTTTTGAAACACAAAGACATTATTCAAGTTATAATGTTTAAAATAAATAAATATTATTAATACAAAAAAATAACATTATAAATTTTTTCGTAATTTATTATATAAAAGTATTTTTTAACATCATCCAAATGAAATAGACTATCTTAAAATCACTTTTAAGCAAACATACCCAAACAAAACAGATTTTGATTATAATCGATTATCAGCATAATCTTTTTTTTTTTTTCAGTTTTCTCAAACACACTCTTAGCAGCATTATTAACGTTGTGAGAAGAAGAATGATATTTTGTACATTAAAATGAGGAAACCATACAATGCCCCTTGCTTTTTTGATGTATTTTTGAGAAGCGTGTATACAAAGAATATAAAAGTATGTGAGAGATGAAGATAAACATATACGGTATCATATACGATGTCCAAAATTTGTGTCCAAATAACATATGAGAAATATGATTATCACACTCATTCCAATTTTGTTAACGAAAAGATAAAAATATTAAATTTTATTTTATTAAATATACTATTTCAGATAAAACTTGAATTTTTCTATAAAATGAGTAAGTAAAGGTATATCATCTTCACCAACAAGCCCCAGCATAATTGATAGACAACTGAATTTTCCTTAAGCATGATGTTAGGGGTTCGATTCATGTTATGTGTGAGAAAAAATTTTGTAAGGAGAACCAAATTGGCTTCGGTGATCTCTATGTCACGAAAAGAATTAATCTCTAACTATTGGTTAGTGGATACCTTGATGAAATAAAAAAAATGTATATCACCTTTGATTTGATTTGATAAAATGATTCAATATAATTCGCTTAATTAATTTTATAATAATACACCCTTAATTATTCATTGCAGAGATATTCTCACTCTAAGGAGTCTCTTCCTACCATTTCACTGTTATTTTTCAATAAAAAAATATCTTTATTTATTTCTTAATTATTAGTGTATAACAAAACCAATTTTATTATTAAATAGAGTTCATATTAGAACCCATCGAAGAGAGAGTTATTCCATATAATTTAATGGCTCTCATGTAAAAAAAAATGCGTAAAAGTATTAAGAAAAGCAAAGGGTTTTTTTTTATGGTCAAAAGTTCACGTGAGTTAGGTCTAAGGGATTGTCGGGACAGATTTCACGATTCAAATAATATTTACAAAGATACTTACAGATTACATAAAACCAAATGTTAACCAATACTTTTAAGAAAGTCTTAAATAATTGAAAAGAATAAGTTTTTTTTTTTGGTGAAGAAGAAAAATAACAAAAACAAAGCAACAAAAACAAAGCCTAAAAGTCCTTTAACAGCAAGACTCCCAAGCTAGCAAGGGGTATAGCCCTGATGATACTCAACCAAAATAAACAGTTAGCATAATTCAAAATAGCTAGTTAGTTAATTTTTATGGATTTAATTGATATAATGATAATATAAAGTTTTTTTTTATATTGTCAACTAATCAAAAATAAAAATACTATTAAAAATGTTTGACTATTATCCTAAATATCTTAAAAGTCATCAATTTCATGATTTTTGATTGGTTCTCAGTGTAAGAACTTTACACCGAAAATGTATACAAATTAAACTCAATTTTTATTCTTTTAATATGAACTAAGTTAATTATTATTTCATCTTCTTTTTTTTTTGTGAAAATAATTTTTATACACCACTTCATCTTCACTCTTCTGTTGTTTTCCTCTTTCTTCTTCAATTGTTTTCAATACCCTCACCTTCCTTCACCTCCCTATTAATGCCACTTTCTCACCACAATACAACTTTATCCAAAATCTTCCAAACTCTTCATCTCTCTAAACTCGCCGGAAAACCATTCTCCGGCGGCGATGGCTGACCAGTTCTCCAGCTCCGTCGAGTTCGGACTCAAGCTATCAAAGCGAATTTACTACGACAGAGGATCGGCTCCAACTCCATCGCCGGCGATGTCCAGGTCGCCGGAGGGGTACCTACCGACTGCGCCGATGTGTTACGCGGTGATAACGGAGCCGGAGACGGTTGATAACCCGGACATCCGGACCTACCAGCCGTACGTGCATGGGCGATGCGAGCCGCCGGCGCTGATACCCCTTCAGCTTCACGGAATTGCGATGGAAGTTGAGTGCTGTTTGGACACGGCGTTTGTAACGGTCACCGGAAGGTGGCGCGTGCATTGCGTAACGGGAAGTAGCACGTGTGATTGCCAAGTTGCTATACCCATGGGAGAACAGGTAACTACGAAAGGGATACCTCGTGCTCTCAGAAAAAAACAAAAAGTCTATTTTTTTTTTCTTTTCAGTTTTACTTTTTATCGTTGATGTTAGTAATAAAGCAGAGGAAGAATGTGTGCAACTGAATTGAGCATGTGTTTATTTGCTGCGTGCGGCCAAGGCCTGTGGATATTTGTTGGATAATTGCTAAGAAAACTAGTTTTATGTAATAGCATGTTTAGACTTTAGACTTTAATGTCAAATGATTTGTTGGGGTTGAAATCGTTGTTCAGTTTCAGTTTCAAGTTGATAAAAATGTTCTTTCAGAAAAAAGAACGGAGAATAAATAAGTTAGGAGGTAATTTGGTTTAATTTTTTGTTTTTGTATTTTTGTTCATTTGTTTGCGTTAATAATAATTATAAAAAATATTACTTGTTTTAAAATTGTGAGAGAAATATTGAATACAAAGAGATCAGAGAGGGGGGAGGGATTAACCAATTCGGTTCAAATCTGGAAAATATTTATATTTTTATGCTACTTAATATTTTACATTGAATATAATATAATTTTTATCGATTAAATTATATTTTTGTGCCTTTAAAATTGAACATTAATAAAAATATAATTAAATAGATTGTAGTTTTATATATTTCAAAAATATTTATTACTTACTTTAATTTGAAGGATGTAAAATGAAGGGTAAAATAGTTTATGATACGTGAAATTTTATAAGTATGATTTAAATGATGAACTTTTAATCTAAGGATACGTTTGGTAAAGAAAGTTATCTTACTGGAAGGTATTTAATGGTCTAAAGAGTGGTTCAAACTCGTGCAAATTACACCTCACTGCTAGCCCACTCTTAATACCTTAATTGTGCACGTTATATGACTTCATAAACGAATTATTTAGTAACTAATAAATTATACAGACTAATTTTTCTGTTGTGCGAGCATCATCATCAAGATGTGTTTGTGCTATATATTAATTTGCGTTTCTTAGTTGGTCATGTTACATCATTGATAAATTGGTCATGGTGGTGGATAACATGGAATGAATTCCTGTTTTTTTCTATTATCCTTGTGTTGAAGGAACCTTCTTTTATCTCATGATGCTTGAGAAGATATTGCATACCGATTTTCCCTGCAATTGTTGAAGTTTGTTTCATAAATTCTCAAGTTAATTATGATGTGGCTAACAGGGTTCACTTCTAGGTCTCGAGGTTGTTGATGTTGGAAGATCTTATCATACTGAATTGATCTCTCTAGAAGACGAAAATGATATTAAGGAGAAATTGGCCAAAGCTAAAGATGGATACTTTTTGAAAAGTCAAATATACACCATTAAGATTCCACAGGTTATTATTACATAGCAAAATAGATTAATCTCACTTCATCATTGATAGTTTCTATAACCTATTTATTTTAAAAAAATATTTTGTCTTGCAGTTCGAGGGAGGCTCTGTGTTCTCAATTAAGATCAGATGGACTCAGAAAATGCTATTTCACAATGGGGAGTTCTCTCTTATTGTGCCTTTCAGCTTTCCTTCCTATGTCACACCTGCTGGGAAAAAAAATTCTAAGAAAGAAAAGATAATTTTGAAAGTGAATTCTGGTGCTGCAACAGAAGTGTTATGCAAAACCACCAGTCATCCTCTTAAGGTAAAACCTATTGTGCTATTACAAAATTCTGTTTGGCCTTCTATTGCACTTTTTTTTTTTTTTTTTTGAATGGGCCTTCTATTGCACTTGAACTAGACATTTTATGACTTTCCAGGGACTAGTGCGCCAAGCTGGCAAATTAAGTTTATCATATGAAGCTGAAGTGCCAGCCTGGTCAAGTACAGACTTCAGTTTCTCCTACACTGTAAGACCTTCAAGTATAGAATTCTATGAAAATCTTTTTTTATTGCATTTCCTTGTAAGTGTGTGTTCGAGAAAGCTGAAAAAAAAAAGATTATTCTGATAATCGATTTTTTTAATAATCGATTATAATCATAATCTGTTTTTGTTTGGGTATGTTTGTTGAAATGTGATTTTAAGATAATCTATTTCGTTTGGATGATGCAAAAATATCACTTTTACATAGCAAATTACGAAAAAATGGTATGAAGTTATTTGTTTGTAATATTTGATGGAAAAATAAATAATATTTGATTTTTGTAACATTATAATTTTTTTTTATGATATGGGTTAAGACCCATTAATGCCATTCTTGAAATAATAAAAACAAAAAAAATGGGTTAAAAGCCACTTAAAATAATAAAAAGAAAAATAAAATAAGAAAAGAGGGATGAGACGACGCACAGGAGTCCGCACAGGAAGAGAAGGTCCCGAGTTATTAGGGGAAACGGAAAGCCTGATCCAAAAAATGCTGAAATATTTGGACAGTCCTCTCCCCAACTTATCACAAATCAGCTTTTTTTCAAAAAAAGAAGCTTTTAAAAAAAAATAATCTTAACACCCAAACACAATTAATTATTTTCAATATAGCTGAAAAGTGTAAAACAGCTTAATGGGAAAGATTATAATCTTTCGCAAACATGATTCTGTACCATAGACATTCAGAATCAGACCAACTACTATCTGTGCAATAACAAAACATTATTAAGCTTAATGGAGTATCATTTTTACAGGTTTCTTCAACTGACGTATTTGGTGGTGTGCTCTTGCAATCTCCATTCCTTCGTGATTCTGATGAAAGAGAAATATTTTGCTTGTATCTTTACCCTGGAAATGGCCAGGATATGAAGGTTTGTTTGCAAGTTATGCTATGTCTATATATTTTTTTTAAAGTATGCTTTATTTATGATTGCCTAAGGTAGGATAGCTAGATGAGGTTTTGTGTATATATGTAGCTTGAATGCCTCAAAGGGTTATCTTGCAGCTTGCATGTAAACTGTCTCCGCTTCTCTTCCCCATATATGAACAAATAAGATGGATCTGCCTGTTGTTTGCTAACTCTTAGCTAAGCAAGAATGATTTCATCCAGAAAAATAATTGTTTGTCAAAGTAGAATGATATTTATATTTATAAATGATTAAAGTAACAAGAAAGATATTAGTTCAAAGGAGGATAGCAATATTATTGTAGTCAGCAACTCAGCATTGCACTACACAAGTGCATGTGCATCTTTGCTTCAATCAAGCTGCCTTTAATTTCAAGCAAAGTCTCTATGTATGGCCGATTTGCAAATTTATAATGGAGCATTCTGTTACAATCACTTGATAGGTTTTCAGAAAGGATGTGATGTTTATGGTAGATATAAGTGCAAGCATGAAGGGAAGTCCTCTTGATAACATAAAGAATGCATTGCTGGCATCCCTCTCTAAACTAAATGCACAAGATACATTTAACATTATGGCTTTCAATGGGGAGGTCAACTTATGGTCACCATCGATGGAACCAGCTACAAAGGAAGCAATTTTAAATGCTACCAAGTGGGCTGACACTACTTTAATTGCAAATGGTAGTACCAACATCTTCCTTCCCCTAACTAAGGTAAGTCTTATTTGTTGACATTTTCTATATGACGTGCAAAAATTATTCTTCTCTTATTTCATGGCTTGTTAATTAAAACTTTTCTGTTAATTCAACTTCACTAATGAAAGTATTTTGACATCTAAGAGTAGATGAAAAGCCTAATATTATTTTGTTATCTTGGCCCTTGGATTTTATTACTTATGAAAATCAAATTTGAAACCATGACAAAAATTAGTTCATTCTTATTTATTTGGCATGCTCCCAGTTGTTTTGGAATCTGTATGGTTTGTTATGGTGCAACTGCAACAATAAACACATAGCACTTTGAGTCTTTGGCATTTTTCTAGCTTTCACAATAACATATGCCTTATTTGACTTTCAGACTTGGTAACCTATTTCATTTGCTTGTAATGTTAACATAGAGATAAAAGGTAGATGAATTGCTGGTATGGTATACTTTAATCGCCTTTTGATAACTTGCACGTTCTATGCAGTGTTTAGTAACTTGTATCCCACACAGAACTTCTGGATGCTGAATCCTTAATATGTACATATTGTTATAAGATTTTTTTACTTAATATTGTGCTCTATCTTAGGCAATGAAGCTATTCCAGAAATCTACTGATTCAGTCCCTCTTATTTTTCTCATTACTGATGGTGCTGTTGAGGATGAAAGAGAGATATGCAATTTTGTGAAAAGCTGTGTCACAAGTCGCCAATCAGTTCGTACACCACGCTTATGTACTTTTGGCATCGGCAAGGATTCTAGCTTCCTCTTCTCTTTGTAATCTTAAGAAAATAGATTCTGTGATATCATTAATTAGCAAAGTTCTTCTGACACTTCAACCTTTGATAACTGTTTTGCTTACTTTAGCTGATGTTTTAAGTAGCCAAAATTTTTTGAAACTTAATTTAGGCATGTTTTAAACTGGAGAAACAAATGCTTTGACATGCTGGTTAATTTGTCAAGAATGAGGCTGCTCAAAAATAGGTTTCACTTTGTTTAAGAATAAATGAAGTACGAATGTACAAAAAAAGGAAGTGCAACAATGAGGATCAGATCAACTGGTAGGATCAAACAATATTGACAATAAGGTTTTGGGTTTGATTCCTAACAGTGAGCTTTGATGGATCTGTATGGAAATGCGACAATAATCAGACATACGTTAACATTTTATTAGGTTTCCCATGATTCATGCTAATTCATGCTAACTTTTAAAATATTATTTCTCTCTTTATTTAAGATTTGTACCTTTGTGTTAATTTTATACTAATTTCATATCTTGTATTGTAGTCGTGTTGTGTTTTATAATTTTTAAAATTTGTCATATTTTGATATCCATGTTGAATCGTATCCGTGTCCCGTGTTGTATCCATACCTCGTAGGCCGTTTATAAGTATCAAGATTTCAGTAGCATTGTAAGTCTTTGGCAATGCCTTGACCTTGGAACAGGGGCAACTAAACAGTCTAAACTTTGTAACTAAAACACAAGTAAGAATATGAATTTATCAATTACCCTTTTATCATAATTTATTTTTTAATCAATGGTAGTCACTTGATTCACTCTTGCTGCTAATGCCAAATGCCAGTTAACACTTTGGAAAATCTCCAAATATGGCATCTTCCTCTCAAAACCCCAATTATTGAAAAAATATACAAAGATTTATCATTAAACTGTTTATTTGTTGCAACTTTTTTCGTCCAGCTGGTTTCAGGAGTATTTCTCTGTTGTGTAATTTGAAAATTCCAGGTTTATATTGTAATCACTACTTCCTGCAAATGCTAGCGCAAATTGGGAGGGGTCACTATGATGCTGCTCATGATTTAGGTCAGCATCTTTCCTTGCCCACTCAACCTAATAATGTAGCTTGAAATTGCACAGATTTGATGCTTGAATAAAAAGATTTCATGTAATGTTTTGTAATTTGTCTTGAAGCCACTATAAGTGCTAATTAATGTTATGGCGGAGAAACCACAAAATACTAGCAAATTGTGTCCTTTATGACTGGGATTACATTGTCACCAAACCTCAAGTATTCAAGTTTTGCAGAAGTTGCCTCTTATATATACTTTCTTCCTAAGTCATCTATATGGGAAGTTTTATCTACCTCTTGCATTTTTATCATGTCCAGATTCAATTGTTTCTCGAATGCAAAGGCTATTCAATACTGCTTCATCAGTCATAGTTGCTGATATAACCATTGAAAGTTTAGAAGGTCTTGATTCACAGGAGGTACATAACCAGAAACGTTTCATCCTCAATTATAACTGGAAACTAGTACTCTTATGATTTAGTTTACTTAAAGAACATTTTTACATGTTCATCTATTTGATGTTTTTGTTAGCACGTATAGACTAAACTGTATTCTGATTATTGCAGTTATTCCCAACTCATATTCCAGACCTATCATTGGGAAGTCTGTTGATCATATCGGGCAGATACAATGGAGCTTTTCCTGAATTAGTTGAAGTTACTGGTACTTTGGCAGATATGACCAACTTTGTAGTGGACCTTAAAGTCAAAAGAGAAAAGGATATGCAACTCAGTAATGTAATATCTCAACCCTAAGGCTTAACTACTGCCTATTCATTTTATTTGGTTGAATTTCATAAATTTATGTGATCATAGCAAGCATGTCCCCTCCTACATCAGTATAACCATATGTTCCGAGATTCAAGCACTGAATGTGCTGTACTGCTGTAGTGCTGTTACATTTTGAAGAGCTCTCTCTTTACCTTACATTGTTCAGTCAACACAATCTGGTTGGGTTGGGGTGTGGGTGCATTAAAAGTGGATGGTCTTTTTGTTATTTTTTGACAAATCTATGTTGTATCTGAATGTGTATTTCAATTCTTAAACCCTTGAAACACTTACCAGTCTAAACCTAGATTGGTTCTAGATTTAGAGTTCTTCGGTAGACATGTGGTTACTGGTATGTGTTTCTCAGCATTGCAAATCAAAATTTGGCAAGTTTCAGAATAATTATGTTGTAGATCCTTTAAATAGTGTGACTGCTGAATGCATACTTGACTATGCTCTAAAATGCGTCTTGATATAAATTTTGGTATTCTCTCCAGGTCCTTTCAAAGAGACATATAGACTTTGTCACTGCTGATGCATGGTTATCAGAAAGTAAAGAGCTGGAGGATAAGGTTTTGTCTTTTTCATACATATATTTATTTATATATTAATGCATATTGGATTTCTCTTTGGAAAAGAAAAAGAAACTAAGAAAGGTGAAAATTGAAAATGGAAAATTTGAAGAGACCCCTATAGGCCTATACATGTAAGCATTTATTTCAAACACAGAGTCATACTGATTTAGTGATTTTACGCACACCGACTTAAAGAGTTACAAGGAGGGAGGATCAATTGAGCTGGACTGGAAAGTGAAATGTTTTGTAAAATGTGTCTGCTATCCAAGTGTCATATATAATTCAGATTATTAGATTGTGACATATGACAAGTTTTTCACTATTATAGTTTTTTTATGTTGATATGTCTTCAAGTGGTTCTAGTATTTCGTGTCTGTTGCTGCATCACTCATTTGTAAGCAAGTGCCAAACTGCTTTCTAATAGGTTTCTAAAATGAGCATTCAAAATAAAGTCCCGTCAGAGTATACCTGCATGGTTCTTGTGGAGAACGAAGAAGGGAAGAAGGCACCTAAACCCGAACCATTTCTATTACAAAAGGTACACCTTTGCCTTGGATTTTTAGAAAAATAAGGACAAATTTTAATTCCCTCCACTTCATAAAATATCAGAGTATTTCCATTATTTTCCCTTTGTGCCTTCAAAGCAGGCATACAGCAGAATGAGCAGATTAAGCTTCAAGAGGTTTGATCTTGACAGCCAGAAGTTATTCCTTGGAGGGCTGAGTGTTGGATTTGGTGACTTGAAAGCAACAGCTGAGAACATTCCACCAGCAATAAAAGAAGCAAAACCATCTGAAGGACTATTGGGGAAGGTTGCTTCCACTTGTTGCAGTAGCTTGGCTGATAACTGCTGTGGCATGTGTCTGCTGCAGACTTGTGCTTGTGTGAATGACCAATGCACCATAGTTTGCACCCAACTTTGTACTGCTCTGGCATGTTTTGAGTTAATCAAATGTTGTATTGAGATTTGCGATTGTGATTGTTTGTAGTCAACTTATCAAATTATATATATGCTGAGTTGAACGTAAGAAAATCTGTATTGTATAACAAACTCTTGACATATTGTATATAAGCTCTTGTGCAATATGCTAAATTCATCATTCATGTTCTTCTTGTCTTGGGGTAAAATTGGGCCTGGCTGAGCTATTATTTTCTTCAAATTTCTTTAAAAATTCATTCTTCAAAAATCTTGAGCATATTATTTCTGGTGGGATTTATTGCTACTTTCAATAGTATATTTAAGTTTTTTTTACTGACAACTTCTAATTATAATTTTTTTCAAGTATAAATTTGAAAAAATAAAAAAATAAAAAGAGTTCTTTTAATGACTATTGTTCAATTAAAGTGTAGTTAAAGTTAATTAATAAAAAGAGTGTGAATATAGTTTAATTGATTTTGGCCTCACTTTGAAAAAAAAAACAGCTTATAACATATGACATTATTCTGAAATTTATATAAACATAACTTTTTAGTTAAAAGCTAAATGAGTTAATTATATCTTACACTTATATTTTTTGAAGTATAATATTTAACAGGGTTAAATATGTTTTTAGTCCCTCAAATTTGGGTGATATTCGATTTTAGTCCCTCATTTGGAAAAAAAAAATACTTTTTAATCCCTCAAATTCTAAAACATGTCAGTTTTGGTCCCCAAACGGAACTAAAAAACACGTTTGGATAATTCTAAAACGTACATTTAAGGACCAAAAACGTACGTTTGAGGACCAAAATTTACATATTTTAGAAATTAAGGGACTAAAAAAGTACGTTTTCCAAATGGGGAACTAAAACTGAACATTGCTCAAATTTGTGGGATTAAAAACATATTTAACTCTATTTAATATTGCGTTAATCACTTTTAAGAGTAGGTTATTAATTTTTATTTTAAATAAAAAAATATCAATTATAATTTAATCAAATCTTAAGAAAATAATATATTTTTTCTTAAAAGCTGTTTATATAACATCTTAATTATCCTGTAAAAAAAATCTTGATTATAAATTGTTTTAAATTATAATATGAGTGAATACCCTTTTTTGTCCCTGAAAATTTTGGCGGATCCCATTTTAGTCCCTGAAAAATAAAAACTCTTCAGTTAGTCCCCCAAATTTCATTCCGTGAGACAGACCTTTTAGTCCCTCCGTCAGTCAAAGCGCGTTGACAACCGTTAAGTGTGTGACGTGTCACGTTAATTGCCAAGGTTTACTGTTAGCATTTTCCATCTTGGAATTTATTTAAAAAAACCGAAATTAGAGGGCCATTTTGGTCCTCAATAAATTTAAAATGAGTCATTTTAGTCCCTGACATTTTTATCATGACCCATATTGGTCCCTCACCGACATGTCAACACAGATACACAGCTAAAAAACAGATACATTGATACACTAATATGAACCATACCAGTAACACGTTACAAAAGTTAGCTATGGTTGGGTGGGAAGAAATTGGAACAAAAACTAATTACCCAACCTGACCTTAGAAGGAGACAGTCCTTTGAGATCATGAAGGAGGACTTCATGGTTCATTTAAAAAACAAGAAACTATCAAAGGCATTGAAAAAGGCATGACTGGCAGTGGGGGGTTCAGAGAAGGATCAATATGGTAGGTTGTGGGACAACATGAACGAGCTGTTGACAACCAATCCGGGATCAACTACCAAGATGGATGTCATGCCTCGACCACGAGGCTCCAATCAGCTTTTTTGAGGAGGATATATATCTGTTTGGAGGCATGCAAGGAAGGGTTTAAAAGGGGTTGTAGGCCATTGATAGGCCTTGATGACTATTTCCTTAAAGGATAATATGGTAGGAAGCTCCTCTCGGCAGTTGGACAAGACGTAAACAACCAATTCTTTGTTATTGCGTATGTCGTTGTAGACTGAGACAAAATATAATTGGAAATGATTTCTATAGCTTCTGGAAGGTGACATTGGTGACCACATGACTTCCAGGTGGAATTTCATCTCTGACCAACAGAAGGTAGACATTTATGCTTATTTATTTGTCAGTTGATATCTCTATTTATGTAACATGTGCTGTTGATGACTGTAGCTGACTTGCTTCTATTTAATCTTTGAACCCATTATATGCAGGATAGGCTAGTTCCTTTTCCATTAGTTAAGATTTGTGCAGGATTTGTGCTGTCTAAAATTAATGTTTTGTCCAATACTGATGATTATAGTAATTATATAATGTCATTGTTTACAATGACTACTTCCATACTGCAAATGAGGATGGCCTTAAAGCAGGACATGAAGCAAGTCATTATGCACGTTTGTTACAGTCTGCCCCCTCTAATGGATGCTAATTTTACATATGATTCATATAGGTATGGTTCTGTTGTGACACGTGTTACTGGTATGGTTCATATGGTTCTTATAAGTGTATATGTGTATCTGTTTTTTAGTTGTGTATCTGTGTTGACATGTGTCGGTGAGGGACCAAAATGGGTCACAAAAAAATGTCAGGGACTAAAATGACTCACTTAAAATTTATTGAGGACCAAAATGGCCCTCTAATTTCAGTTTGTTAAAAACAATTCCAAGCTGGAAAATACTAACAGTACACCTTGCCAATTAACGTGACACGTCACACACTTAACAACGATCAACGCGCTTTGATTGACGGAGGGACTAAAAGATCTCACAGAATGAAATTTGGGGATTAACTGAAGAGTTTTTATTTTTCAGGGACTAAAATGGGATCCACCAAAATTTTCAGAAACCAAAAAGGATATTCACTCTTATAATATTATACGTTGACTGAGTGATGACTCATTTCCCTCCGGTTCAGTTGACGCTTGGTCGCAACCAAGTCAAGTGATAACATTGTTTTGTCCAAACCTATGAGCGACTACAAGGTGCGGGTAATCTCTCTGTCCGAACTCGACAATCACAAATGCAACTAAAATCATAAAACCTCTTTTTTCTTTCTTCTTTATTTTTTTTTAAATAATCTTATATTTCTTTGATTATTATGCTCATCATTGTTATTATTTTTATAATAATAATAATCATTAATATTTTGGTGTGGTTGATTAGTTTTGAATTTGTATAGATTATAATTGTTGGTGGTTCTTGCAGTTTGATTCTTCAAATGAGACCTCCTTTTGTTGGATTCATCAGAATACTTGTCCTTGTTTTGGTTTCTACTAGCTTGTAAGCAGTAGCTGCAGTGCGGTACTAGGGTTTTCAAAGTTAAGAAGTTTGAATTGGGTAATTTTTTAATAGGATACTGAACTTAGAAATATAACATTTGGGTTTCCTTAAGTTTAATATGTGCACAGGAAAAAAAAAACATTTGGTACTGGTCTAGTTACAAACTTGAGATCCTATGTTGAATACCTTTTGTTTCCATATCTATAAATTTAATCTTTTTGACAACTGAAGGAGGGGAATGGGGAATAGGACTTTGTATACATTTATAATTCTCATTGATTCTTGCTTTGTTATTTTTTTTCCGATGTCCCTATCTCGTATTAGCTGATAATTTTGAGAAATTTAACTAGTAAATGATTTTAGATAAAATGTATCTTACAAGCGCATCAAATTAGTAAAACTAGAGTTGGAATTATTACAGTAATGATAGCAGATCATGATAATAGGTGTATATTAAGGGTGGCAAACGGATGGATCGGATAGATTTTGATTCGGATTATATTGGATCGGATAAAAAGAATCCATCAATCCATTAAAAATATATTAAAAAAATCTAATCCATCCATGATTCATTTAATAAAAAATCATCCAACCCATCCATTAGACATTTTTATATAGATGGATATCCAACCCATCCATTAACACTATTTTAAAAATTAAATAATTTTATAATTATTTTAAAATAGTATTCCTCATCCGTCTACAAAAATATTTTTATAATTAAGTAATTTTACAACTTTTAAAATAAATAAAATAAATAATGATATATATTACCTATTACTAAAATTAAAAGGATACAAAATCTAATTGTAATATTCTATAACTCGTACACAAATCTATATCTATAGTATATAGGTGAACTTATTTTTTACTATTTATAACAGGATGTAAGAGGAATTGACACGTGATGTTATTATAGCGCTTCAGTATCTTTCTTTTTTCATTTAAATTTTGTCTTTTTATTAGAAAAATAATAGCACAACTGTAGCCTTTTTTTTATTTGTTAAACTTAAATTTTGTCTTTCTTTTTAAAAGAAAAATAAAGAAATTTCTTTAAAATATTTTTATTTAAAAAAATCCGATTTTTTTTAAAAATAAATTTTATTTACATTTTTAGTAAAAAAAATTATTTTAACTTATTTAATTAATTTTTTTAACTGATTTTTTTTAATTAACAAAAACATATTTTTAATGATTTTTTTTAGCATTTTTTAAAAAATAATAATTTTTTTAATTAAACTTTTTTTTCATTAAAAAAGCTTTTAAATAAAAAAATATTTATTTTAAATTATTAAATATTAGATATTTTATTCAAAACAAACGATAGTTTGATTTTAAATTATTTCCCATCCCAATTCACCTTACCTGAAAAGAAGTTGGACAGTGATTCTTATTTGAAGAGTTTCCTTTGATGGCTCCGAAATCCGAATGAATTAGAATTCGAAAGCTCTCAATTTCAGATTCTGGTTCGGAACTTTGGATTCCTTTCATACTTCTCTCTATGCAATGGCTGCTCCGTTTTTCTCAACGCCGATTCAGCCTTACGTTTATCAGGTACTTCACTTTCATCACCACGGAAAAACTCTTCTCATTTTCTTGGTTTCGTAATCTTTTGCTTTATGTTAATATCGAACAGTTTAACCCGGTGAATTTGATCCTGAATTTCTATTTTGTGAAATTCGAGTGTTCACGATGATTGTTCCGTTTTCCTTTATGCGATGTATGATGAGGATTTTTGGAATCGAGGTTGCTGTTTAGGGTTTAGGTTGATGATAGGATCAGCAAATTTAGCTTCTAAATTGTTGAATTGAACTACTCCACCTCATGCTCATTGGTTCCTCAAAGAAAAATGATGGTTTAGGTTGTAGAATTAGAGTGTTAGTAAACGAGGTGGGATTAGAAATAGTCAGATATTAGAAACTGTACAGACTTGAGATAATTTGTGCGTAGCATTATTCGTTCCTTAAGTTAACAGATATTTCTGTTAACCTTATTATAATTGAAAAAATGCTCAGCATTTTACAGTGTTCATTTCCTCTTATGATCTTATCATATATCTTTCGTAGTCTTACGATGAATCTACTCATGCTCTTTGTTTAGAGTCCGCAAGAAGCAATTATACCATTTCAGATTTTAGGAGGAGAAGCTCAGGTGGTTCAGGTATATGTATGACCATCCTATGTTACAAAGCATCAGTTTTTTTTTTCTTTATAATATTTGCTGATGTGTAGCATCATTCTGGGTTTGGTTCTTGTAATACAGATAATGTTGAAGCCACAAGAAAAAATTATTGCAAAGCCTGGTAAGTTGCTGGGCACGGTGCAATTTTATGCACAGGCCTTGAAAATTTCCCTGACTATTTTTTCTTTGCAGAATTCAAATGGTAGTATTATTTCCTTGTCATTTTAAACTGTGAATACTGGTTATAAGCTTGAATTGTAAACATGATTTCTGCACAATGATGAATATTGCAATGGAGGGTTATGTCAATGTTTGTGCTGATGCTTACCTGTTTAACAAGGCCAAATACTGGCGATGAGCATCAAATGGGCATGGCATAATCAATGTACTTGGTTTCCGTGTATTTAATAAACTTTATTATACGTATATTTTTAATTTGCTTAAAATCTTTGTTATAAATAATTTTGTTAGCATTAATGAATAATGAAGCCGTAGTCCTTAAATTCCTTTTATATAATATATAATATGTCGGTTCACAAGAATTTTTTTTTTTTTGATAAGCAAAATATATTGAATAAGAGCACAAGGGGTGCTCTAACCCATATATAATAGAACCAAAGAAGAGCAGGACAAATGTAATTATAATACTACCAAAGAATATAGCAGTATGATTGTTACACTATCCATACTCAAACCAGGCCAAGGATACCTAAATACCAACAAAACAGAACCAACAAACTAGCTAATAAGTCAAAAAACTGACCCATATCACAGCAGTCTTCAAATATCACCGAGTGGTTCACAAGAATTTAATTCCTCCCTAATTCATAAAGGGGGAGAGGTTCACTAATTATGAATTGACCTTAAAGGATGAAACTGAAATTATTTTTATTTATTAGTGTGACCGGCGTTATGCAAATAATTTCTTTGGTTCTACCCAATAGCCTGTTTTCTGATGTCTTTTGATTTATAAAGGCATTCATAAACACAAACATTATTGACTCTGTTCATACTTCATAGTTCATGCATAACTCGGAGTTAGAATTTGTGAATCGCATCTATGAATATTTTAATGTAATCTCGGTGCAACTGGAATTTGTAGGTTCCATGTGCTTTATGTCTGGATCCATTGAAATGGAAAATGTATACCTTCCTGAAAATGAAGTAGGCATGTGGCAGTGGTTATTTGGCAAAACTATAACTAGCATTGTTCTGCGCAATAATGGACAAAGTGATGGTTTTGTTGGAATTGCTGCACCTTCTCTTGCAAGAGTTATCCCGGTCTGTGCTTACATACATCTCCAAATTTTTTTAGTAATGCATTCTTGTTCTCTGGTTTGAGTCTCCAGATTCGTCATCTGAAACACATATTCAGATTTGTATTATATGACTGAAGTCCTCTTTACATGTGTCTGATAATTCATTTAAATACAGATTGATTTGGCTATGTTTAATGGAGGGATTTTGTGTCAGGTATAGCTAATATGTTTGCTTTTGTTCCACTATTTAATGTTTGAATGATGTTTGCTCGAACTGACTTGCCATGTGCTTTCTGTAGCCAGATGCATTTCTTTGCTCTGTCAATGATGTAAAGGTCAGCAATACAGTTGATCAAAGGGGACGCAACATTGCTGCTGGCGCAGAGGTGAGATAATTAGAATGTCACTTGTTCCTCTTCTTTTTACTGTGTTTGTTATTAAATTGATACTTAGTATCAGTTCCTGGCAAGCAATCTTTGTTTAATCTTTTGAATATTATTTTCTCTGACGCATTACTTGGAATGGATAATTAGTCATGCGCTCCAAGATGTTGCACTCTGTGTATTTGCTGCAATGTGGACATTGCAGCGTTGTTTGTCACAAATGATATCGTAGGCTTGATATGTTCTTAGGAATAGGATAGATTTCAAATTCTGGATCTTGTTATAACTAATGTAAAAGTTATTCTTTTGGGGGATATAGTCGCGCAAATAAGATGGTTTTATCATTGGTAAGGACATTGGAGGTAGTTAGCCTCTTTCGCGTATATCTTCATGAACATCATTTTTCTAAAACCAATCCGGATTATTATAGGGGTTTCTGAGGCAGAAGCTGTCTGGCCAAGGGCTTGCATTCATACTGGCGGGTGGATCTGGTATGCATTTCTTGATTGAATGTTACATACTTAAAAGCTTTGGCTTCCCCCCCTCCTTTCCCAATTAAGAATTTTCTAACTTTAAAATTCATTCTGGATTGTGATCTACCTACGTGTATTTTCAATTTGCTATAATATAATCCTTTATTATTTCTCATTAGGGTGATCCATTATTCTGTTTATTGTTAGTTGTACAGAAAAATCTTGAGATTGGTGAAGTTCTAGCTGTTGATGTTTCTTGTGTTGTTGCTGTGACAAGTACTGTTAATATCCAAATAAAATATAATGGTCCAACCAGAAAGGTGGTTTTTGGGGTAAGTAGCTCCTATTTCTAAAGCTTAATCAAGTACTCCTTTCTTTTTTCCCTTAAAATAGGGTTGCTAACCATCTCTCTTCACTAAAACTTTCCCTCCTTGGTAAAAATGGGATTCAATTCAATGTCCGTACACTTGTTGAAACTTGAAAGGCATTTAGCCAGCTGACAACTTAAGCAGTAACAGTTGCTCATATTTGTGCATATGATGGCAAAAATTGGGACTAGGTTACAAGTCCTCAGTAATTGGCACATTGTTATGTTGTTGGAAACTTAGAATAATTTGGACAATAGGACCATGTTTTATGCACATCGCAAAATACGAACTGCATTAGTAATTTCCACAATGGAACCACCTTGAAACCTGATCCCTTAAACAAGCTATCTTTTATTATGCATCTTATTTTTCCCTAGAATTTGGTGTTATGATTGTGATCTTGAAATTGCAGGGTGACAATGCAGTGACAGCTCTTCTAACAGGACCCGGATTGGTGTTTATACAAAGTTTACCTTTTCATAGGTTCTCTCAACGAATTGCTAGGTAACATTGTGCTGCATTGACAAAATGAAATCACAAGATCAGTTGAATGAGTGTCGTTGGCTTTAACTTCTACACTCCTCTTCTGCTTGCTTGCTTTCATTTTCCGTTGATATGGATTTAAATGATTTTGTTGTTATTATTATTGTTGTTGTTGTTGGTTTTGTTATCATAATTATTATTATTATTTGTTTTCAGGGCAGTGACATCCCCAAACATGAGGGAAAATCCGAAGGTTTTCATGCAGATAGCTCTTTTCTTTTTTCTGGCGTATGTTGTCATTGTATCTTCATTGATATTGACGGATGTATGAAATTAACTTTTCTTTGGGTCTTTACATTTTTCCCACCTTCCCATCATAAGCCTAGTGAATTAATATAGAGATAGAAGCTATTTGAGATATTGTAATTCAGCCTTATGAAATTTCATGTCCAACTAAAGAATGTTTAGTGAGGAATTTGCTTCTTTGGAGCACCGAACGCCTTAACGTTGTGAAGTTAACTTTGGAAAGCCTAGCTGGATCCCTTGGTTAATAACGGAGTTCTTGTAGGCAGAGCATCGTATTGCCAAAAAGAAGAGAAGAATGAAAATCATTGTTGATTATTTCATATTGAACGGTTGCTATCTCTTTCTAATATTACTTGCTATGGTTTCAAATATCAATTGAGTGCAAGTTATTAAAAGTAGCCTACAACTTTTTGATTAGTGATGCGCACACACCCCTACACACAATTCTTGTCCGCATTACGGACAATTGATCTAAAACAAGTTTAGGTATATAAATGACCAGACATATTTTTTCTTCTTTCACTGCCGTTGTATGACTTTTTCATTGATAATGCATGAGTATGTAAAGTTCTTTCAATATGGAGGGTCGTCATTATAGCCTATATATCATATATTCCGGTATAATATGAATAAGAAACTCCTTACAGTTTACAACACATTTTTAACGTTTCACGCCCAGTAACGGAGGGGTAAATGTAGGTTAAAGTAATAAATTAGTCTCTATACTTGACACTAATTCTTCATTGAGTCCTTGTGCTGAAAAATTTATTAAAATGGTCCCTATAACTAACAATCGTTACCCATTTAGTCCCCCCGTTATCTAACGTTACTGTACCGTCACTAACGACAATTATGTGGATCGTTTTCTCCGCTTAACTTGGCACCCAACCCATCAACATAGCATTCTCTCTCCTCCAACATGGATTAGTGAAGGATCGCCACTTCCATTCTTTCCTTCCATAACACTTCACTTCTGAATCTTGACTTCACCACTTAACTTTTGAACACTTTTAATAACACCTCGAACTAGAATCGAACGAAGCAGGAAGAGAATTTGCAGAAGGACATTTCGAAGGATGACATCGTCTTCTTCTAACCCGGGTAACATGCTCTACACACATTCTGATTTTCAGTTTTGTTGACGCATTTCGATTTCTCCATTTTGATTTGGTATAGGATTTATGGGTTGATTAAAGGAGGGCTTTTGTTCTTGTTGGATTTGTGGGTTGATTTGTATCACCTCCATTTTAATTTCTAAATCCTAAAATGCATTTTATTTGTGGGTTCAATGGGTTGTCTTGTGTTCACCCTAAATGCACATTTTGAATCCCCTGTTTCATGATTATTTGGTTGAAAACCCTTTCTATTTGTGTTTCTATGTACTGTGTTTTTGTCAATCATTGGTATTTTGTTGATTATAGGGAACACAACCAGCAAATTCACAGTGTTTATACACCATGGAGGTCATCTGCTTAAGACTCCAACAAAAAGGCAAGGTAGTGGAACAAGACACCTTTAATGTGTAGTGGAACAAGACACCTTTAATGTGATTAGTGCTTACGCACCTCAGGTAGGGTTAGAAGAACACTTCAAGGTAAAATTTTGGGAGGATTTAGAAGGCCTAATTCAGGAAATACCGCTAGATGAAAAGATTTTCTTAGGAGGTGATCTAAATGGGCATGTAGGGAGGGCACCTAGAGGTTACGACGGTTTTCATGGGGGATATGGCCTAGGGGAGGTAAATGGTGAGGGCAAGTCTATTTTGGACTTTTCATCTGCCTTCGATCTTACTATAGCCAATACGTGTTTTAGGAAACGTGAGGAGCATCTTATCACGTACAAAAGTGGGGTGACAAGCTCTCAAATAGATTTCTTTCTTATTAGGAGATCGGATAGAAAGATTTGCTTGGACTGTAAAGTCATACCTGGAGAGAGCTTGACTACCCAACATTGAGTCTTGGTCATGGATGTAAGAGTTAAAAGGAGTGTGAAGAGAAGAGGCCACGAAAAGGTTTCAAGGATCAAGTGGTGGCAACTGAAGGGTGAAAAACAAAGCATCTTCCAACAGAAGGTTTTGGAGGGAGGGTTTTGGGAGGCAAACGGAAGTGCAAATGATATGTGGGACAAGATGGCCAAGGGGATTAGGAAGGTAGCTATAGAGACGCTTGGTGAATCAAGAGGATCCGGACCTAAGGGTAAAGAATCCTGGTGGTGGGATGAAAGTGTGCAAGCTAAGGTTCGGGTTAAAAGGGAATGTTTTAAAGCTTGGTCTTTATGTAGAAATGCAGAAAATTGGGAAAATTATAAGGTGGCCAAAAAAGAGACCAAGAAGGCAGTGAGCGAAGCTAGAACTAAAGCTTTTGACGGGTTGTACCAATCCTTAGGCACCAAAGATGGTGAGAAATCTATTTATAGGCTTGCTAAAAATAGGGAAAGAAAGACAAGAGACTTGGACCAAGTGAAGTGTATTAAGGATGAAGAAAGTAAAGTTTTGGTTAAGGAACAAGATATTAAAGATAGATGGAAGAATTATTTCCACAAGTTATTTAATGAAGGATTTGAAGTTTTATCATGCTCACAGGTGCTTGACATCAGAGAGGAGGAACAAAATTACACTTTTTATCGTAGAATCCAAGAGCATGAGGTAAAAGAAGCTTTGAGAAGGAAGGATAATGGCAAGGCAGTTGGACCGGACAATATACCTGTGGAGGTATGGAAGAGTCTAGGAAATAGAGGCATTAGTTGGCTCACGAAGTTTTTTAACGAGATTATGAGGTCAAAGAAAATGCCGGATGAATGGAAGAGAAGCACTTTAGTTCCGATTTACAAGAACAAGGGAGATATACAAAATTGCTCAAATTATAGGGGGATTAAGCTTATGAGTCATACTATGAAGCTATGGGAAAATGTGCTTGAACGGAGACTAAGAAAAGAAACCAAAATCACTGACAACCAATTTGGTTTTATGCCCGGGAGGTCGACCATGGAAGCAATTTACTTGCTACAACGAGTGATGGAACAATATCGAAGAGATAAAAAAGATTTACACATGGCCTTCATTGATTTGGAGAAAGCGTATGATAGGGTGCCAAGAGAGGTTTTGTGGAAAGCCCTAGAAAAGAAAGGTGTTCGGATTGCCTATATTCGAGCTATCAAGGATATGTATGAGGGGGCCACGACTAGTGTGAGAACGCAGGGTGGAGCCACAGAAGATTTCCCAATAACCATAGGTCCGCACTGTGGGGTCAGCTTTAAGCCCCTATCTTTTTACCTTGGTCTTGGATGTACTTACGGAGCACATTCAAGAGCCAGCACCACGATGCATGCTTTTCGCAGACGATATAGTCCTAGTTGGAGAGTCGAGAGATGATATAAATGGAAGGTTGGAGACTTGGAGACAAGCTTTAGAAGTACATGGCTTCCGCTTGAGTAGAAGCAAGACGAAGTATATGGAATGTAAGTTTAGCAAAAGGCGAAACACCTCTAGCTTAGAGTTGAAAGTTGGAGACCACAACATACCACAAGTCACACGGTTTAAATATCTTGGGTCTATTATACAAAATGACGGAGAAATTGAGGGAGATGTAAACCATCGGATTCAATCAGGGTGGTCGAAATGGAGGAAGGCTTCGGGTTTTTTGTGTGATAAAAAGGTACCTCTTAAGCTAAAGGGAAAATTTTACCGTACAACTATTAGACCGGCGATGTTGTATGGGACGGAGTGTTGGGCGGTAAAAAATCAACACGAGAGTAAAATCAATGAAGCAGAGATAAGAATGTTGCGCTGGATGAGCGGAAAAACTAGACGTGATAGGATTAGGAATGATAGCATTAGAGAGAGAGTTGGGGTAGCACCTATTGTAGAAAAGATGGTTGAATCTCGACTTAGGTGGTTTGGGCATGTATGAAGGAGGCCTTTAGATTCTGTAGTAAGGAGAGTGGATCAAGTGGAGGGCAATCAAATAGCTAGAGGCAGAGGTAGGCCAAGAAAAACTATAGGAGAAACTATTAAGAAAGATTTGGAGGCCAATGATTTAACTGTTAACATGATTCATGATAGAACATTATGGCGCCGTATGATCCATGTAGCCGACCCCACCTAGTGGGATAAGGCTTGGTTGTTGTTGGTTGTTGTATATGGTTACAATATGTTGGAGGGTTGAAATACACCCTCCATGACTGTGATCCTGATGAGTGGTCCCTTCAAGAGATCACTAGCATCCTCAAGAATATAGGCTACAAAGGAATTGTACAAATTTTCTATCGAAAGCCCGGTATTCGACTAGAGGAGGGCTTGGTTCAGGTTTCGAATGATGCCGGTGCAATGAAAATTGCAGAAACTGCCATGAGCATATGCTTCAAAGAGGTTGAAGTATATGTATTACAAGGTGGGGACAAGGAAGAAGGGGTTGTACTTACATTGGAGGAAAACGGTGTGGAAGAGGTTGAAATTGAAGATCACACAGAAAATGACACCGACGAGGACAATGCCGAAGAAATACGATTTAATGATAGTGAGGATGAGCAAGATGATGGTTGTTGGATGAAGTACATCAATATTGGAGACGATGAGCCAGTGCTAGAAGATATGAATGTGACTGAAACTGAAAAACAACAAACAAGTTTTGAGAATCAGCATGCACATATTGAAAACCAACAAAAACCCGTTGAAAAACCATCCACACCCGAAGCGGTTATTGATTTGGATGAAGGTGATAAAATACCTTATGACTATGAAAGCCCTGAACTGAATAGTGAAGAGGAGGATACTGATGGAGGCAATGACCAGAGAGGGAAAAAAACAAAGTATCACATGTACAATCCATCAGAGATGTGTGCAAGTTTCAAATTTCAGCTTGGTATGGAATTCATCTCCATCAAGCAATTTAAGGATGCAATTAGGGAGTGGTCTTTGCTGAATGGCTGGGGTCTAAGGTTCAAGAAAAATGACAAGGTCAGATGTAGAGTTGTTTGTAGAGATGGTTGTGACTGGACGTGTTTGGTAAGCAAGGTTGGTGGGTCTTTGACTTATAGATTGAAGACATTAGTAGATGCCCATACATGTGGCAGAACCTACATGGGAAAAATGGCCACTTGTAAGTGGGTTGCAGATAAGTTGGCTAATACAATGAAGACCAACAAGAATATCAGCCTTAGTGGAGTAATTAAACAGATCAAAAAAGCCTATTGTGCTGATGTTGGTGTAAACAAGGCTTCAATAGCCAGAAGATATGCAAGAGAGAAATTGGAAGATGGATTTGCAGAACAGTATGCTAAGTTGTGGGATTATTGTCAGGAGGTTAGAAGAACAAATCTAGGTTCAAGCTTCTTCTTCTTGTAGATAGACAAAGTGAAGATTCAGATCCTATATTTTCACGAATGTACATGTGTCTACATGGAGTGAAATCAGGCTTTCTAAGTGGATGTAGACCCTTGATAGGGGTTGATGGTTGTTTCCTAAAAAGTCCATTTGTTGGCATTTTGTTGGTTGTTGTTGCTCGAGACCAAAATGACCAGTATTTTCCACTAGCTGTTGCTGTTGTTGAGTATGAAAACAAAGACTCATGGAGTTGGTTCATGACTAATCTGCTAGATGACATAGGACGTGATAGAAGACGGGTCTTTATTTCTGACCAACAGAAGGTATATTTATATTTGCTTTTCATCCAAGTTTCAACCCATGTAACTTGTTTTCTAATATGTTGTCTTTCTTTATTGCATAGGGTTTGGTTCCTGCACTTCATGAGTTGTTAGCAATGTTTGAGCATAGAACATGTGTGAGACATGTTTATGCAAATAGGAAAAATAAGTATGGTGGAGGTAGTGTTCTAAGGGATAGGCTGCTTGCAGCTTGCAAGGTCACATACTATGATGCATGGCAAAGAAGGATGATTGAATTGAAGGCTATATCTAAGGAGGCTCATGACTGGCTGATGGGGATAGACCCCAATTTGTGGACGAAGTCACATTTCACTGAATTTTCAAAATGTGACATTATCATGAACAACATTTCAGAGGCATTCAATGGTAGGATACTAGAAGCCAGAGACATGCTTATAATCTCAATGTTTGAATGGATTATGGTGTATCTTATGAAAAGGTTTGCAAAGAATAGACTTATGGTGGAAAAGTATAAAGGGAAGAGCAATATATGTCCCAAACCTAGGAAGAGGCTTGACAAGGAAGTGTTGGAATCCGGGAAGTGGACTGCAACTTGGGCAGGTGGAGGTAAGTTTGAAGTGCAGTTTTATCCAGCACTGTTTGATGTTGATTTAGAGCATAAAAGTTGTGCATGTAGGTTTTGGGGCCTCACTGGAATACCTTGCAGGTAATTGACTTGCTCCCTTAACCTATAAACTTATATAAACTATTCTACAATGTAATGAAAATTCATTTTCAATGTAGGCATGCCATAGCAGCTATTTATTTCAACAGAGAAGACCCACATGACTATGTTGATAGGTATTATTGGGTTGACACATATGCAAATGTTTATGGCCAGATAATTAACGCAGTAAATGGAGAGCAATTATGGCAACCAACTGGCCTACCTCCTACTATGCCTCCACCCAACAGAACTCCAATAGGAAGGCCAAAGAAAGCTAGAAGGAGGGAGAAGGATGAGCCACCAAAGCCAAACAAGCCAAGGAGACAGAACACCTCCATACACTGTTCTAGGTGTGGCAGCTATGGTCACAACAAGAGGTTTTGTAAAGTTGTGATACCTCCAAACACGGATGAGCTAACTGCACCATCTGGAAAAGGTAGATGTAGAGGTAGATCATCCTCATCAGGTAGAGGTAGAGGCAGATCTGGATCATCTTCTCAATCTGCTCAATCTGGTGGATCATCTTCTCAACCTGCTCAATTTGGTGGATCTGAACCTTCTCAACCTGTTGGATCTCAACCTTGTCAACCTGGTGGATCTCAGCCTTCTCAGCTTGGTGTTGCTGGTCATGTTGCAGCTGTTGGATCTGCTGGTTTTGTTGTAGCTGCTGGATCTACTGGTTTTGTTGCAGCTGCTGGTTCGGTTGGTGCTGCTAGATCTAGCTCTAATGCACCACCTAGTTTTGCAAAGAACCCACCATTGAGGTCATTCAGGCCAAAGTTACCAATTAAACAAGGGCTAGGAAAATGGAATGGACAAGCTTGTATCTCATCCTAGCAGTTACAAACAGCCGTGAAGAAGGCAAGGGAGAAAACTCAGAACAACCAATACTCTGGAGGAGGCAAAGACCATTAAGACATTTTGTTTTTCTTTTTGTTTTTTGGGGGTTGGGAGGTATATTTATGTAAATTTTGGCAGAGACTTGTGTGGTTGGGGGAATCTTTATTTTTTCTGATACCCCATGTGCTCATGGACCACTACTAGTGGCTTATTTTTCACCATGTAATTGCCACATGTTTTGTGCTATTGGACCACCCCATGTGCTTTTATGCACTTTAATGAAACTTGGCAGATTCGTGTACTGTTATTGTCTTGTGATATTGCTGTTTTTTACTTTGTTTTTCTTCATATTTAATGCACTGATACTGTTTTTGTTAATCCAACTTAATGATAGTTGTTATATGATAAGGATCTCATGTTTTTGTCTGTTTTAAGGCACTATTTGATGCTGTTATAATCAGTGTTATTGCACTATAATCTCAAGTTATTTAACCTTATCAATATCACAGCAAAATCATCTTAACATTCATTCTTGCAAACCATTACATAGGTCATACATTACAGGACATTACACAAGACATACATTAGCTAGGACATCACTTAATCCATTACAATGACTCCATTAAACCCCAAAACACAAACCCTAACTTCCATACCGCACTCTTCAGTACAATTACAACCAAACCCCATGAAACAAACATCAAAGTCTTGTACATCCAAACTTGTTTATTCATTTCCCCAATCTTCTGCTGTTGTCATTTAATCACCTCTTTTGCAGCATCATGGTCTCCTTCACCTATCCATTGCTCCACTCTTCCTGCCACAATCAAAATAAATAATCAACAACCCATTGAAACTTGTTCCTCTGTCATGGAAAACAACATGAAGGTGAAGACACCAATAGCGCATTTAGGGTTGCAGAAGGAGACATGAGAGGGGAGTCCAGGTGGGAGAAAACGGTCCACGTAATTGCCGTTAGTGACGGTACAACAACGTTTGATAACGGGGGGACTAAATGGGTAATGGTTGTCAGGTGTAGGGACCATTTTAATAATTTTTTCAGTACAGGGACTAAATGGAGAACTAGTGTCAAGTATAGGGACTAATTTATTATTTTAACTATAAAAATATCTATTATCAACCTCGTATGCCTATTAAGTCACAATCCTCAAGTTCCTAATAAAGAATAATTTTCTCATAAAAAGTTTCTATAGGGAAAAAAATAGTATTAGAAATCCTAAAGTAATGAAAAATTGAGGATCTTTTGTCTTGGAGAGGCAGGCTTTACACGAATCACAGTTTGATTACTTTCACGCCCACAATTCACTGATTCGTGAGGTTTCTAGCATCGAGGGACATTCTCTTGCATGATTATGAATTGACAATTATGTATGCTATTGAAGTGACTAACGTGGTCAAACTATAATGATGACTACTTGCCTGGACGATACATGTCCACGACTACAACCCCTAACTTCCTTTATGGGGCGCGAAGTGATGGGTTTCCAGAATTGGCAATTCGTACTCTACTTAGCATGGATTCTTCAATCCCATGCATCTTGGAGATTCAATAACGCACATGGCCTCCTTTTAGTGGGGGACTTGTTCTTTCGGTTAACAAAAACTAAAGTTGTATCTTGGTTAAAGTGATTTTTCTATATGCTTCGCGAATTAGTGATCCTTTTAAGCTCTCGTCTCTTCCATGCATCTCGAGGACTTCAATATTCTACACAAGTTGTCAATGCCATGACGTCAGCAGTGACGTACTTTTATTTCTCATTTAATGATATTTTCAATAAAATTTTAAGTAAATCCTTATTTTGTGGTATACTTCCATATCTTATTTTTACCTTTTCAATTTCACATTTGGTGCACCAAACGGTGGATTCTAGGGAGAGGTATCTGATTAGGTTCCTCACCCACGTATAGAGTTGGGTATGTGGACTTGAGTCCGCTTAACCCGCAGTTCGTATGGACTTGGATTAGGTAAAATATGGGTCTATTTAAACATGGGTTTTTTGAGTCCGGTCCATTTAACCCGCAGATTAAACGGGTTTAGTCCACGGATTCGCTAGTCTGCGGACTGCTACATTTTTTCTAAAAAATAATATAGCTATTTGGGCCAAAATTTTCAGATCAGACCCACAGCCCATCTCAAATTTTCTCTAATTCACTTTCACCTAAGTTACCTAACCCTAATACATGACCACTTCAGCAAGCTCTCCCCTTCCTGATCCATCATCATCCCGCTTGTGGCCTGCATTCGTCCTGTGCAGGTTCGGCACCGCCGCGTTCATCCTGCGCTCGTTCGACGCCCCTCAACTAACCAGCAACAACTGCCACGTACGTCATACACTCGTTCGGCGCCGTCGTGTTCGTACTCCACCGCCGCGTTCGACCCACAGTTCGAGGATCTGGTAATAACTGTTCTGCTGGTGAAACTGATTCGAATGGTTACAGCCTTAGGTCGGTCCTTACTATTGCATTCCAATTCACCTTCGAGAACCATTTACAAGACAGTGTGGATGCTATGGCTCGACGGTGTAACGCCCTTTGTTACATTAGTAACCCAAATTAATTTCAATAAAAATCCTTCAAAACATTTAATTAAAAGAACACAAGTCATAAAATTTTTCTCAAGTAACTAAGTAGGAAAATACCTCATATTAAATAATATAGTAATAAAATATCCATGTAATGAATATAAATATAAATGAAAAACCACAAGCCTCAAAACCGGGCGTCTACTAACAAACCCAACGATAAATAAATGTGCCTAGCCACATACGGCTCCTTATTTAAGAAAATACTAACCAAACTAGAAAGAATAACTAATGGAATCCACTAAGTCTTCACGTCTCTTAAGTTTCAATGACGTCCTAGCCTCCTCGTGCTCTGAAAACAATACTTAATAATGAGATATAAAATCCCAGTGATCAACAATACAGTTTTATAAAATATTTTCGAAAATAGCATTGTTCTCAGTCGGCGCGGTAACCGAAAAAATTGTCCATGGCACCCGCTAATTTTCTAAAATAATATATATAAAAGAATATACTTTTAATATCAATAATATCTCATCTCAATACATCACATTCCATATACCAGATAAATTCTAGTTTAATCCAAGCGGTCCGAAGACCTCCTAATTAAATTGGTCTCTTGCCGGCATGCCATAGATTCACACATCACAAGACAATGGCATCCCATTGCCCACCCCTACTCACGAGGAGTGTTTCGATGTCACCCTCCTGTTGAGGACATTTCCATTTCGATACCTCCCATGTGCACATGGTGGTATTTCTCCTTTTTCGACACCCCAACCTGTGGCGGTGTTACTTTCGATACTCCTTTTTAGGTAGTATTACTCTTTTTCGACATCCCTATTATATGGGGGTGTTACTTTCGATACCCCATTACGGTGATATTACTTTTCTATACCCCTATCATAGGTGGTATTGCGGCAAACATCATGCAATTCATCATAAGGCACAATTTCATGTCTCATACGTGTAACAATTCATTTACCAAAAATTAAATATTTGATCTTATCATGCATGTCAATAAACTCACATGGCATAGCATACACCAATAAGCACACCGTTCAACTAATTCAAATACCAATCATGTATTTCATGCCATCAGTAACAAGAATAAATACCCAATTTAATAATATTTTTTTATTTTAATTCAAAACCCCTAAAAAAATTAGTTTATTAATAACATGCATCATTCAATTGAAATCTCTCAAAAATCATAGGCAAATCGCTCAACACAACAAACACATGTACCATGGAAATGGTTATTAAAAGGTATTGTTGCTCACCTCTCGAAGACCTCCAATGTGCTCTGAAAATTATTTATGATAAGGATTTGCGCTTCCCTAAGAATTTTTCTCCCATTTGGTGGTGTTCTTGGATCAGTATTGTTACGATTGTACTGGCAAGGAAAGGAAATATCTTTCTCTCGCTACACTGTGCGGCGCTCCTCTCCCAGGTGCAGTGATCGAATTCATATTTATATACTGCATTAGGCACAATGACTAGCATATAGTATTCTTAGGTTTTATGATTACTCCTTTTTTTTTTCTTTAGCCAAAAGCATGGCTGCTTGGGCTTAACGCCCAAGTATCTTTTTTTTTCTTTCATATATATATATATATATATATATATATATATATATATATAATTTTACATTCTTTATAATAGTTAATAAATTTCAATAAATCCTCATACCATCACTTCTTTACACTAAATCTCCCATTTATATTTTATTTGCACTACACTTTTTAATAACTTATTATTATTATTATTATTATTATTATTATTATTATTATTATTATTATTATTTTTTATTTTTTTCAAATTAATTATATTATAATTTTAGGATGTTACAGACGGTATGTGCGAAGTGTTGTGGGATCAGTTCAGAGGTTTGCCATGGCAATTGCTCCCTCTCGGCTCAGTACCTAGATGGGACCAAAGTCTCTTCCTGGCTCACTAGTATTTGTTATTGATGGAATTTTGGATTTAACGTTTAGTTGGTTTGGTTTTATACATAGTATTTGTTATTGATGTTTGTTGGAAAAAAAATTTGGTGATGAGTCCGCGGACGGTCCTTTTAGCTAGCGGACTAGACGCGGACTCTGTTTTTTAAAGTCCATTTATAATGCGGGCTTTTCGGTCTGGTCCGGTCTGTTTCAGTGCGGACCAATGCGGACCAGACTGGTCCCTATATCCAGCTCTACTTGTGTACCACCAAATTGCAAGGTAAAAATCCATTTCTACCCTTATTATTAACATATTTTCTCATATTTTCCCTACCACCAGCACCACCATCACCACCGGTTTCTAAAACAGTATAATCTCCTAACTCCCTCCTCCAACTCCAAGACAGATACATTACTAGATTTTCCAAGATAGTTGATTATCACACTGTAAGTAAATGTGTCGGGAAAAAGTTCAGCTTCTTGCATTCTTTCATACATAAACATGGCAACATCAACAAACCCAACTTTTGTGTGTACAGTAAGTGACCCGACCAAGCTCACATCCCACCTCCTGCATTTGATTGAATACTTTCAACACTTCCTTTAGGTAGTCAGCACGGCCATAGCTGTGAAAGCAGATCTGGTCTTTTGAGCCTTTTCTCTGATGCTCTTTGGACCGGATCTGGAATCTATTTCATGTGGGGACGGCGGCTCCGTTCCATATGGGGATGGGACGACGGAGGTGGGGAAGGGAAAGAGGGGTGGCTGCGGAGGTGGGGAAGGGGAAAAGGAAGAGGGGGGGGGGGGATTTCAAGGGCAAAAGGGTCATTTTTTCTTTTTCTACAATAAATTTTTTTGAAAAAAAGTTTTAATCAACAAATCTAAACCATTGATTATTTAAGTAATATATCCAACAATACAGAATACTTATTCATCGGTGAGGCACCTAATCAGGTACCTCACCCTAGAATCCACCCAACCAAACTTAACTTCGAAGTGGCAGGAATGTAATAAAACACAGATGAGTTCTAGGGTGAGAGACCTACACAAGTCTCTCACCATGAGAGACCATTATTTACCATTGATTCATTTGATCCCTATGATAATATCATGCATCTTCCACACTAAATTATTCCTCCCCAACTTCTGATTTTTTTTTCTTCTCTCTATTCTCCAAGTCCCAATTGTTAGTAGTTTTAGTTAGGCCTTGCTTGCCTTGATTAAATAGTTTGTTGTAGCTTAATCAGTTAGTTAGTTGCAACTAACTCTGTTTAGTCTTGTATTGGGCTATATTTGCCAAATCTTAGAGGAATACAAACGGAGATAGAGATAATTCCCAGTGCAAATATTCTCTACAGCTGGTACCAGAGCTCCATCTAGGGGCCTGATACAGAAACTGCAGTGTTCTGTGTGAGTGAGAAGCGTGAGAACGAAACGAAGAAGCCATGGCAGACAATAGCAATTTTGTGCAGCCGACGATTCCAAGGTTCGATGGTCACTATGATCATTGGGCAATGTTGATGGAGAACCTCCTTCGATCAAAGGAGTATTGGAGCTTGGTGGAGAATGGAATTCCGGCACTTCCAGCTGGGGCGAACCAAGAGCAATCGAAGCTAGTCGAAGAAAGCAGACTCAAAGACCTAAAGTGTAAGAACTATCTCTTTCAAGCCATTGATAGGGGAATATTGGAGACAATCTTGAATAAAGAAACCTCGAAAGACATTTGGGATTCTCTGAAACAGAAATATCAGGGATCCACAAAGGTCAAGAGAGCTCAATTGCAAGCCCTAAGAAAGGAATTTGAGGTTCTTTCCATGAAAGAAGGAGAAACAGTTGATGAATATTTTGCAAGGACTCTTGCAATTGCAAACAAGATGAAGATCCATGGTGAAAGGATGGAGCAATCGGTAATTGTTGAAAAGATTCTTCGCTCTATGACATTAAAGTTTAACTATGTAGTGTGTTCTATAGAAGAGTCCAATAATGTGATCACTATGTCCGTTGATGAACTCCAAAGCAGTTTGTTGGTGCATGAGCAGAGAATGAGAGGTCAAAAAGAAGAGGAACAGGCCCTCAAAGTTACAAATACAGGAAAAACTGGAAGTAGAGGAAGGGGTCGTGGAGGCTCTCGGGGTGGAAGAGGAAGAGGGAGGCAACCCTTCAATAAAGATCTGGTCGAGTGTTACAAATGTCATAAATTGGGGCATTTCCAAAATGAATGCCCTGAGTGGGAGGAAAATGTTAATTTTGCAGAATTCAATGAAGAAGAGGAGCTTCTTCTTATGGCACATTCAGATGAAAAGAACTCCTCTAAAACAAAGGTATGGTTTCTTGATAGTGGATGCAGTAATCACATGAGTGGAAACAAAGAATGGTTCTTTGATCTTGATGAAAGATTCAGAGAATCAGTAAAGCTTGGGGACAACTCAAGGATGGTGGTCATGGGAAAGGGAAGTGTCAAGCTGAGAATCAATGGGATAATACAAATAATTAGTGATGTGTATTATATCCCTGAATTGAGAAACAACCTTCTGAGCATTGGTCAACTCCAGCAGAAGAACTTGACAGTTGTGTTCAAGGATGATAGGTGCATTGTGTATCATGATGAGAAAGGGCTTATAATCTCCAGCAAAATGTCATCCAACAGAATGTTTGCAATTCTAGTCCCTGCAATCACAGCTTCTTGTATGCAAGTAACTGGTGAAGACAGTACACAGTTGTGGCATTGCAGATATGGACACCTCAGTATCAAAGGTCTAAGGACCCTGGCTCAGAAGGAAATGGTTAAAGGCCTGCCAAGATTGAAGGAGACATCTCAGGTTTGCTCTGACTGCATGATTGGAAAGCAGCATAGGGAATCCATTCCAAAGACAAGTTCTTGGAGAGCCTCACAAACACTTGAATTGATTCACTCAGACATATGTGGACCAATCAAGCCTGAATCAAATAGTCACAAGAGGTACTTCATTACCTTCATTGATGACCATAGTAGGAAAACTTGGATTTATTTCTTGTCAGAAAAATCTGCTGCTCTTGATGTTTTTAAAAGATTTAAAGCCATGGTTGAAAAGGAGTCTGGAAAATCTATATGCTGTTTAAGAACTGATAGAGGAGGAGAGTTTACTTCCACTGAATTTGACAATTTCTGTAGCACAAATGGAATTAAAAGACAACTCACTCGCTGCATACACCCCACAAGCGGAATGGTGTTGCGAAAGGAAGAACATAACAATAATGAATATGGTGAGAAGCATGCTTGCACAAAAGGAAGTGCCAAAAGACTGTTGGCCAGAAGAAGTGAATTGGGCATTCTATTTGATGAATAGAAGCCCAACTCTAGCAGTGCAAGATGTTACACCTGAGGAGGCTTGGAGTGGAGTCAAGCCATCTCAGGCATCATTTTCGAATATTTGGTTGCATTGCTCATGTTCATGTTCCTGACCAACAAAGAAAGAAGCTAGATAACAAGAGCATTAAGTGTGTCTTGTTAGGAGTAAGTGAAGAATCCAAGGCATATAGACTTTTTGATCCTGTTTCAAGGAAAGTAATAGTCAGCAGAGATGTTATATTTGCTGAATCTGACAAGTGGCCATGGAAGGAAAGAGAGGCAACACATGGAGGAAATGATATTGAATGTGCTGAAAATAGTGATGATGAAGCAGAAAAAGGAACTGAAATCAATCAAAGTCCAGTTGAGAATTCAGTCCCTGCAGTAATTACAGAAATAGAACAGGAGACAAACAATGAAGCAACACCAAATGACAGAAGAAATAGAAGAAGGCCAACATGGCTTGATGATTATGAAACAAATGATATTGAAAGTGCTGAGGATGAACTGCATAATTTGGCAATCTTTAGCTCTTCAAAAGATCCCGTTTCCTATAAGGAGGTAGCAAAGCATACTGTATGGAGGAAGGCCATGGACAATGAGATTGGTGCAATTGAAAAAAAACAACACATGGGAACTAGCAAGTCTTCCATCTGATGCCAAGAAGATAGGGGTGAAGTGGATTTACAAAACAAAATACAATGAGAATGGGAAGATTGAAAAGCACAAGGCTAGGCTTGTTGCAAAAGGGTATTCACAACAACATGGCATTGACTTCAATGAAGTGTTTGCACCTGTAGCTAGATGGGACACTATCAGAACTATTCTGGCCCTTGCTGCAATAAGAAGGTGGAGAGTGTTTCAGCTTGATGTCAAGAGTGCCTTTCTGCATGGTGAGCTGAATGAAACTGTTTTATAGAACAACCTCAAGGTTATCTGAAAAAGGGAGAGGAAGACAAGGTGTACAAGCTCAAGAAGGCTCTATATGGTTTGAGGCAAGCTCCACGGGCATGGTACAACAAAATTGAGTCCTATTTCAGCAAAGAAGGATTCAAAAAATGCTCTCATGAACACACATTGTTTGTGAAAACAGCAGAAGGTAATAGATTGTTGATTGTAAGTTTGTATGTGGATGATCTTATTTTCACTGGCAATGATGAAAATATGTTTGAAAGATTCAAGGAGTCAATGAAAAAGGAATTTGATATGACTGATTTAGGAAAAATGAGATACTTCTTAGGCATAGAGGTAAGTCAAACTGACAAAGGGATTTTCATTTGTCAAACCAAATATGCAAAAGAAGTATTGGAAAGGTTTGGAATGGAGAACAACAACATGGTGAAAAGTCCAATTGTCCCAGGTTGTAAGCTTTCTAAAGATGAAGATGGAAAGATGGTAGATGCTACATGTTATAAACAGATGGTGGGCAGCTTAATGTATTTGACTGCTACTAGACCGGATTTGATGTATCTTTATCTGTTTGATAAGCAGATACATGGAGAAGCCTACTGAAATGCACTTGGCAGCGGCAAAACGAATCCTCAGATACTTAAAGGGAACCTTGGAGTTGGGAATTATGTACAAAAGGGGAGGAACAGAGAACCTCACTGCCTACTCTGACAGTGACTATGCAGGGGATGTGAATGATAGGAAAAGCACCTCTGGTTATGTGTTTATGCTTGGGTCAGGTGCAGTGTCTTGGTCATCTAAAAAACAGTCTGTTGTGACACACTATCAACCACGACGGAATTTATAGCTGCAGCTTCATGTGCTTGTCAAAGTGTATGGCTCAGAAGAATATTGGAACAGCTTGGTCACAGTCAAAGGGAGGCTACAACCATTATGTGTGATAATAGCTCCACTATAAAGCTCTCTAAAAACCCTGTTCTCCATGGCCGAAGCAAGCATATAGATGTAAGGTTCCATTTCCTTCGTGATCTGTGCAAGAAGGGAGTCATTGAATTAGTTCATTGTGGCACTCAGGAGCAGCTGGCTGATTGCATGACTAAACCAGTAAAACTTGATTCTTTTATAGAATTTAGAAATTGGTTGGGAATGTGTAGATTGTTTGATTAAACTGATTGCCTGTTGCAAGTCAGTTTAAGGGAGGAATTGTTAGTAGTTTTAATTAGGCCTTGCTTGCCTTGATTAAATAGTTTGTTGTAGCTTAATCAGTTAGTTAGTTGCAACTAACTCTGTTTAGTCTTGTATTGGGCTATATTTGCCAAATCTTAGAGGAATACAAACGGAGATAGAGATAATTCCCAGTGCAAATATTCTCTACACCAATGCTGCTTCCTCCTTCCACCATTGTCAGTGAGCCACCTCCACCGCTCCACCCCTTCATCCTCCCCTCCCCCTCAACCTTCCACCACGACCAAGATGTTTTTTCTTCATCAGGAATTTTGAAGTAGAAAACAAACTCATTATATTTGTAACAAGAAACTAAAATGAAGAGGAATCATGTGCTAAGAAAATTATAATACCATATCAAACAACAAAATGACATTAATAGAGCAAACCCAGAATGCTCCATCACCGAGCTTGAAATATGATCATCTTTTCAGGTTGTTTAGCAAACATGAATCATTTACAATAGAATGAATGTTATGTTCTTTACATTGATGAAGCTAACTGAAATAAGAATGAATAGAAGAGGAGAAGTTTGCTAAACTCTGATGATCTTCCTTGTACACGTTCACTGAACATCCTTGTCTTAGATCCACCACCACACGAACAACCGCCACCACCACAACCAGATTTCGCCGTGAAGTAGACATCTCGCGCCTCCTCTGTCTGTGTGCATCTCGACCATCCCTAGCAGAAAAACACCAGATCTTAACCAGATCTGTCGTGTGTGGTGCGTCATATGGCAGAACGGTGTAGACGCCGGACTGCGACAGTTCGTGGTGTCCCGAGGCAGAGAAAGGGTTGTTGTATGAGGTGTGACAAGGCTTGAATGGTGGCTGGTGTCGATTGAACGAATGTTCTGGCGAAGGTTCGCGATGGCCCAAGGCGGAGAAAGGGTGCCGGCCTTGCGGACGGAGGCCGACCATGCCTTCAGATGGTGGGGGTTGTTAGGGGTGGGAGTTGGGGACGAATTATCTCGTGAGAAAGAGTACATGATATAATCTCTCTCATGGTGAGAGACTTGGGTGGGTCTCTCACCCTAGAATTAGCCATAAAACACATTCTTTTTAATGGAAATGCAAACATAGTCTAGTCTGTTATTTTTATTTATGGATGCTAATAACACACTCTTTTTAACCGTTTTTCCATTCTTCAACACATTCTTTGTTATTGGTGAGTTTCACGTGGGATCTAGTAAATATAGAGCGAACCCATATGATTTGTTGGGTCCTACATGAAATTCATCCCATAATAAATAATGAGTTTGAAAGAGTATATTTTTTGGTCTTTGATCGAGTATCTTTACATGCAAAGCCGTGAGACTAACCCTCAGGTTGGGGGTGGTAATTAGGTAATTAAAGCCCTACACAAAGTGATGATTTTAAGATTCGAATCCCTGATCATGTGGGTGAAGTTTGTTTGGGGACACTCTCAATTGTTACTGCGACCAATCACTATTGGGTGAGTTTGAAAGAATATTGAAAAAGCGTGTTGTTAGCCTTACTCTTTTGTATTTCTATAATTTAATTTACCACACAAGTTTAATGACACTCCTTGGAGCAAACTAACAGTAGTACTAATTTTCACTCTCTATGATAGTAAAAGAGTCACATTGCATTAGGGAGAAGACGAAAATTCAAATTCTATAAACGGTAATTGTTGTGAGACTTCTCTAATTATCACACTGGCTGAAATTAGTCTTGCAATAATGTCTACAGCATATCTGATGAAAGACAAAAATAAAATAAAATAAAAGTCTAATATTTTTTGTGCAAATCTAAAATAGAACTATATTGTCATGGGATTAGGCTTCTCCTAAGTGAATAAAATTGTAAAGTGAAAAATTATGGATATATCTACCTTTGATATTTAGTTAAAGTGAGTTAAAATCTAAATACTTTTTTTTTTGTGACTTTCAAAATCTAAATAAACTTTAATTAAAAAGGATGAATGACATATTTTCGCACATAGGTTCTCTGTAAGAGCTTTGTTAACCAGTCAGACTCTTTAGATTAACTAAACTCACTTGGCATTTGTACCGCAGCTATTTCAATATGGCATCCTGCTGTGAAAGGTTGACACTTGACACCGTAATTAACAATTGATTTGACCAAGAAGATTGTGCTTATGCTTAATTAATTATCATGGTTTGGCTAAGATACTTGCATTAACAGTATTTTAATTACTTTTCTTTTCAACGCAAGATATACAAAACAATTGTTGGTCATGGTTGATCATGGTCATGCCAGACAGTAGACGAGGAAGCATTTTGATATGTGTAACTTATGCTTGATAATAAAACAACAATACTATTAATACACTCTTTTTAACATCTCTCAAACATAAGATGATTTATATTGAAAGTATATCAGAATTTTATTAATTTTTTTATCATCATCAATGTTCTTTTTAGTAATATCTTTTAGGAATTAAGTGGTATGTACTGGGAGTTGTAAACTTTTTTACATTAACATTCGTCATTCATCGCCACATCATTCAAAATAGGATTTAATTACAATACACTATCTTGTAAAGAGTTTTTACATTAACAACTAATCATATATTATTATATTTAAAATATTTGATTTTTATAGTAGTTACACTAAAAGTCACATATGGAATGACGTGTGATCGATAGACAATGCATAAAATTTTATGCTGATAGTATAACAAAATTAAAGTTTTAAAGATATTTGATTTTCATAATAACCACATTAAAGGTTACAAATAAGATGATGTATGATTGAATGATAGTATAAAAAAATTGATAACAACTAGATACTTCAAAATTAATATTATGTTTTAAATTAAGTCTATTTTTAAATTTATGACATGTGATATTTTTATAAAAAAATAACACACAGAAAATCTACTATCAATCGTGTAGAAATAATTTTAATTATTTTGTATAACTTTTTGTGTAAGTTATATACAAAAGTGATATGCCATAAAAAAAGATTGGATTTCTCTAAAGTGAACAAAAGTGTAAAGTAAAGAAATAAGGATGTATCCTTCCTTAATTAGCTAAAATTAGTTAAAACTTAAAACCTCAATGCACTTCAATTTGGATAATCGAATATTTGTTTTGAAAATTCAAAATTTAGGAGTTTTAATTGTATTTTTTAATTAAAAATATAGATTAAATTATTATTTTTATTACACCATAACTTATAAATTAATAAATATTATTTATAAATAATGCAACAGAACAAATTCACTGTAAACTTGAATACAAATTTCATTCGCTACATTTTAGACTAACAAAATAGAATTTAATTACAATTTAAAGTTTTAAACTATATTAACTAAAAAATTACAAAATTGATTTATAAAAAGAGCTCCAGAAAAAGAAAAAAACATTGTAAACCGGCTTCTCAAGTGTGATAAGTGAATCTTCCTTCTCCTTCTCTTTTCCTTCTTCCTCTCCTACCGGAAGAGGGTAGTTTTGGATCATTTTTTGACCTGGAAACACCCCTCTACATCATTTTCTCTCTTTTTAACTAAATAAGTGGTTTTTCCACATAGATATGGTTTTTCTTTCGTGTTTTTGTGTTTTCGTTGTTTGCGTGCGGTGGTGTTTTATTCGTCGTCTTGTTGCGGCGTTGTTTGGTTTCCCGTCTTGTTGCGGTGTTCGATTGGTTCAAATTGGCAGATTAGTTTCGATCCATTACAGATTCAATCAAGACTTGGACGTCAACGTTACAGATCCGAAGGCATTTTACCGTGTTATGCTATTTACCTGGATACTGTGAGTTTGCTCGCAGATTCATCATTTTCGATTTTTAGCGATGTTAAATTTGTGTTGTCTTTGAAATATTTTACCATTTTGAATGAATGTATATTTTTTTAGTAAAAAAAAAAAGTGTGATAAGTGAAAAGTATACAAGTAAGAAAATCCGTATAGGCTATTTTTTTATTTTTTTTTATTTAAGATTTTGGGTTTATCAAGCTCATTGATGAAAATCTTATCCGCTTTTGGGCTCCCTTGTATTCGCACACAATAAATGGAGAGCGACAGAGTTTGCAATTAAGAGAACTTAAGTCAAGCAATTGTAACGAACAAAAAACTGACGGGTATATATATAAAAAAAAAAACAAATAGTTCTAATTATCTGCATTTAGATCCTCTCCAAAGGTGGCAAAATAGGTGCCAAAAAAAATATAAATATATATCGTCCTAACTATTTGCATTTATAGGGTAGGGCTAAAAAGGCATGGAACCAATATGAAATGTAAAATAGGTATTCAAACCCAGCCCTTGCGGGCTGTGGGCTTATTCGGGCTGACCCAACATATATTTTCCTAAAAATTTATGTGTATTTTCAATCATTTTTGTTTTTTAATGAGTTTTTTCCCAAACGAATTTCTGACTAGTATTTTTTTTAAAAAAAAAAACTGCTTAAGTGTTTTAAACATAGATGCTAGTGTTTTAAAAAAAAAGTTGTTATCACTATATTCTCCAGCTATGTTATGCATTAATATGCTTTGTGTCTTCTAAACCAATAGTTACAGCCGCACAAGAACATCAAAAAATGAGAAAGTCCAACAATCGAAACAATGAAAAATTTTAGGTAAAAACAATATAAAAAGTATCATATTTTTATATTTTAGGGAAATAAAAATAAATAACAAGTAAAATATATAAAAGTAACAAGGCCGCTCGAGCCCGATGGAGGTTCGGGTTTCATAGGGTCGAGCCAAAAAAGCCCGAAATTAAAATGGACTCGAATTTTGGTGCCCAAACCCTACAATTCATCGGGCTACCGGGACCGACCCGTTTTGCCGCCTCTATCTCCAGCTATTTGAAAATAGGATATCATCCTAATGGAAAGGGAAATAAACAAAAAGGTTTAAAATATGAATAGTGGGTCCTATAGCCAATCATGGTGAAATCATTATCATAAAATTTGTGTCTAGCTTTCATTAACATGATCATCCTGTAATGTTACAGGAGAGGATCATTTTCCCTAATTAACTAGCATGTGGTGCACCATCAAGATGACAGAATGTTGACCAACCAATGAGCCACTTGGAATAGTTGACTACTTAACTCATTTCCAATTTTCAAACAATTAAACATGTCTTGTATTTGCAAAAGAAGGTATTTTATTATTGTATTTGCATGAGTATTATTTTTATTTTATTTTAATTATAGAAATATTGTTTATTCTTTGTTTCATTTTCAGCACAACGGCATGCCCCGTCCATGTTCGCTGCCGTCAAGTTTCAAGCTTTCAACTTTTTTTTGTTGAAAAAATCATCTCCCAAAAGCGATAGATTTGCCATTGAAGACCACACCTCGCCCAGACGTCGTCGTCGCACCTCACCCATTGCTACTCCAACCGCGTCGCACCCTTCCACCATGGACTCCCAAAACCCTTGCCCCTTTTTAATTTTTTTTCTTCAGATATGTGATTGAAGGTGACAATGGTGATAGAAAACGAAAGGTAAAAAACTGTACTGAGAGTTGGTGGTGCTGAGTAGCGGCGCGCCACTAGAGGAGTTGAAGCTCGTCGATGGTGTCACGGAGGTGCTCCTCAACCTCGCGATGGCGATGGTCGACGTCTTGTTGTCGAGGGTAGGAGAGGAAACAAGAAGGCAAAACCCATACGAAACCTACCCGAAAATCTATCCTAAACAGGTCGAATCCATGGTCCCTTTCTGCCTCTGGTGGCTCCATGCATGGTGGTTCTACTCTAGGCGCAAAGTGGTGGCTTACGATGGTGTTGGGATGGCTGTGGAGGCATAAGAGAAACAAAAGTTGAAGTAAATACCAAAAAAAAAAAATCTTGTAAATACAAGTATTTGATCAAAAGTTGGTTGAAAAATACATCTACCCTTTGACACTTTGTCTAACCCAGACGACAATCTGGATGGTCCAGAATTGATCACTTGGGTGGTATACCATGGCACAACTTTGATAGGTTGTACACCTTATAAAGCACCAGGAATATTGTAGCACTGTTCACATTTGTCATCGGTCAGGTCATATGTTTGGAGTGATCGATCTCGTACATTGCTTCCAATCTTGTAATTCTAGTTATGCACTCCAATGTGACCTAAACCTATATAAATGCACTGGTTTACGAGGGTTGTATATGACAAGTTGGACTTCGAGCAGGTGAAATCCAGGAATTGGTCCGACAAGTGTGAGACATTCCCATGCGAGTGTTTAAACTGTCGCACATGGTCGTTCTCATATGACAAAGCCAATTATAAAAACCATTCACATTCAATTGATCCTTTTTTTTTCTGAGTTGTTTTTCTCGGCTGCCCATACCTCGTTTGCACTAGATAAGATCATTTGATGCCACTGAAAATTGTTAATTGCTAAAGAAAAGGGTTCCTTTGATACATCTCTCTTCAAAACTAGATTTTGCTAGCCAATCAGGATTTACTGAATTGGTGGGATTAAACGGTGTCAAAGGGTTCTGAAAAAGGGTTCCAAGCTCTCCTTTGCAACAGAAACATAACAGCAGCACAAATAAACAGAGAACCCCTGCAAAAGAAGCAAATGCTGCAAACCAAATTAAGAATCGAAACACTCTAGAGGGCATTGACACCAATCTATTTATTGACAAATAAATTATCAGACATTTATTAGACATTAAAAAATATCTATCGACAGATACAATATATTCAAAGTGGGGCTTAGGAAGAAATATTAATGATTGCTACTTGTTAGTAACATTTGTGATATGCAACCAAACCGACACAAACTAGACAAAGTGCGAAAATGTAGCTTCGTCGTACGAAAATTGAGTAAAATTCTTTAGAAGCCTAAAAAATTTAGAAACTGAGATTGTACGAAGATAGAAATTCCACACACCACACACAAAAACAGATTTTACTGATGTGTTTAGTTAACTTCTTATTTAGTCATCTGAATCCCAGCACTCCATATTTTTGTTTTTTGGGTACTTAAATGGGTCACACTTTGATATATCACTAATTTTTACTTTTTACAACTTAAGCATCCCATCCCTCCAATTCAACAATTTCAAAAAAATTCGTAAATGGATCCCACCAGTGGATCCATATCCTTACATTTCATCAATAATTTATAAAAAAATGTCTTTTTTGTAATTAAAAAATGAAGCATAACCCACTGAAAATGGTAAGAACCGATCCTTACACAAGGAGCTCATCTTGTTAAACACCCCTTATGAAATCCTCTTCAACAAGGGGTGCTTGTTAAGGACCGATGCTTATTCAGGTAGCAACCACAAATAAGGCACCGTTGGAGATGGCCTTAAATATGGGAATACCATAAGACCATACTTTGAGATTATCGTATCACCTTGCAATTGATTGAAATCGATGAATCTTAAGAGTTATGATATTTTGACACCAAAAATTGATATCATAGCGGGATATCCTAGTTTTGAATAGGTTATGAACCAATGAAATGGAGAGAGATAAAGTAAAATGATAAATAACCTACTTAAAACTAGGGTGTTCCTCATTGAGACACCCCGTTGTGCCCCATTGTATTATTAAATTAAAACCTTATTATTTATTTAATTAATCGCACGCTTATTATTGAAAATACGTAAAAAATTAAAACTTAATTAATAATCATATAACATCTACAAATATAAAACACACCAAACTATATTACATAAATACACACATAAGTATCCTTTATTTTACACAACATTGTTTAGGGTATCCTCTCAGTAGGATCCCACACAGGTACTTATTTATACAACTTGCTTATAACTAACGGAAAACAAAACATCTTATGTGACTCACTAGCCCTAAACTTACTACGCTACATTATTAGGATTAGTAGGTTGTTCTTCAGTGTCAACTTCATACGGAACGTCATTCAACGTAACAGGGTAAACATACACCAAAATACATAAATCGGGAGATAAGAAACAGTTATATCATCATAAGTGGAAAAGATTCATAGCATATAATACAATAATAGTCACAAACATGCATCACTCACAATCTACAATCATCCATATTTTATAACATCATCCTCTACCCTCCAACTCATGCAACTAAACCTTTATGCTGACGTGGCCACTGCTAATCCTGTCACACATCCCTCGTTAGGAATGTCAGTCAGTCGTCCAAGTGACACGTTCCCAACACCGGTGCACATTCTCATCCATGGTGAGAATGCTCATGCAAGGCAATGACACTATAGCTGCACAGTATCGTCGGTGCACACCCTTATTTTCTCTCTCAACGCAGTCAAGAGTGCTCATGCATAGTAATGACACTATAGTTGCACAACTTAAATTCTAATTTGGAACGGTCCATGAGAACTTCAGACCTCGTGTATCTCAAATACATGGTTATGAACAACAATGCAACATATGATTCGCACTGACGTTTATCCATAGCAACCTAGTACCTCAAGCTTTTCCTCACGACCTCCACTTATATTATATATCACATCACTTCTATAAAATAATAGCGAGGCACTTCTAATTCATATTCAAAACTCTCACCCAAACAAAATACCTCCGAGCAATATATATATTTCCTTAAAATTATCTAAGCATAGTATTAAACCCAGGCAGATCATGCATAACACATTAATCAACAGAATATTCCAACATCTCAATATCATATAAGGCAATTTATCACAACCAACTCATAATAGTCCAACCAAATGAATAACAAAGTCAGACTCTATCACGGCCTAGCCGTGATAACCAGCACGGTCGTGACAGACAACAAAGGCAAGTCAGATTCTGTCACGGCCTGGCCGTGATAGTCATCACGACCGTGACAGACACTGTACATCCTCAATATCCTAAATATTCAAACATCGAAATAATACGTCACATGCAGATGGAATACCTCAACCAACATATCACAGTAAATTTGATAACATAAAATCAAACATCCTCAAATACTTAAAATCAACTTAATGTCGATAAACCTACAATCCCCGAATCCATTAGTTTTACAGAAAAGGTTTCCAATGTGATTTTGGTCTTGTTGATTACTCTACTACCAGTAGGGTTTAGGTCGCCCTACGCCATTATTATAAATTATATACTACTTATCGGTTCCGACGATGGAATGATTCTTTCTCCCACCTGAGATAGCACCGAAGTCTTGAACTCGACGTTCCTCGCTATCACACCACAGCTTAATAGTTTCACCTTGAACCAAACAACATACTATAATTAATCAAATGACAACCATCTATGACACTTTAGGGCTAGGTTCGGCCAAGACTTAGAAAATAGGTTTAGGGTTATCTTCTTAATGCCATCTTTTGGATCCTAGTTACTAGAGTCTTAATTAACATAGATTACTTATTACAAGACTAAAATTTGAAACAAAATCCTCTAACCTTTAGGGTTTGGGTTTCGGCCCATATTAGGAAAATAGGCTAGGAAATTTAGTTGGATTCAAGCTCTTGGATTTAGATCATGTAGGTACTAGAGAGTTTAAATCAAGCATTAGAGTTCTAAAATGAAAACCAAATCATCAAACCCTCCTTTGAGTGAGATTCGGCCACTTAAAGAAAATAGGGAATGAAAATGACTTTGATCACATGCTCTTGGATAATGAAAGTAGGGATCATAACTAGATCATAGAAATTGGTTTCACATTTTTATGATTTTTCTACAATTTGTTATGAATTTTCAAAGTTCTAGATCTAGAAACTTAAAAGTGATGAACATAGATGAGATAAGCTTTGAATCAAGAAACTTATTGAAGAAAATAGACATGATTAGGGAAGAAGAATAGGATTTACCTCTTGAAACTCAAAGACAAGTGAAGATCCAAAGACTTGCTTCACAAAATGATGCTAGAAAAGCTTAGGAACTTGTGAGTTTATGAAACAAAAGGCAATAAGAAGAAAATGAAATGTGAGGGAAGTTATTTATAGAGGTGTACATGTGGTGCGCCACTTTTGAAGGATTTAGGAGAAAAGAGGTGGCTTTTCAAAGGATTAAAGTGCAAATAATTCCTAGGGACCATTTTGCAAAGATTCCAAAAGTATAATGACTATTTTGCAATTTGTCAATAGATTGAAATGATGACCATGTGCCACATTAAATGTGTCCTCATCTTGACTCATCTTGGTTGAATTTTCCTTGAGACTTTTTGGAAAAACCTAGAAGGATGGAAAACATAGTGGAATGGTGTGGAACCTTGTAGAATATGTGAGAACATGGTAGAAAATTCTAGAATAATCCTGGCTCATCCAAGATGAGGGCAACCCCTACTCCATATTGGGCTTGCGCATGGGCCTTAAAATTTTGGGCTTGGATTCATTTATGTGGGGCCCACTAAAATGCTTAAGGCTTAACATGACATAGGAAACTTATATGATTTCTAATGGGCTTTATGGAATTAATCCATGGACAAGGAATTTGGGCTTCATGACCACGGTCCACTCATAGATTTGGAGCAAGGATTATGGCCCAATTGACTTGGAAAAACATAGGAACTAACTTAGGGCCCAAAGTGCAATTAAAAGAAAGTTCAAGGACTTAAGTGCAAAATCCATAAATTGCCACTTTGACTTGAAGAATCTTCTAGACTCAAAAGTGTGACTCATCCCCATGAATCCTCATGTACGACTCGTTATCCCGATCTCTTGACGGGTCTCTGTAGTTCCGTTTTTGACTCCGTCGGTTTCCTGATTAGGGTTTTACGCCATGCGTAAAAGCGTAATATTTCGTTTTCGACTGAAAATTTTCTAACTAGATAAACTCGTTAGAAATACGATTTAAATATAAACCATTTCGTTCACGAGTCCAAAATTGGGTTTTATGCTTAGTAAAATTATACTGTCAGTGAAAACGCAGACCGATTTCCGTCTGAATTTTCAACCCAAATTTTTATCCTAAGCTTCTACCCTAAGATAGAGTATGAATATGATTTTTATTTCATAAAAATCAATCTCCATGAACTCGGATAAAAATATACATAAATACATTTATACCGGTTAATACAGCGAAAATATTTTTACTGAAAAAAATAAAATCGAAAAACAAAAAGTAGGGTGTTACACTCGTGATATCAAATTTTGATACCAAAATATCATATCTCGAATGTTAAACCATTCGTTCTCAATTAAATGAAAATAATCATTATAATAATATGCTTAAACATTTAGACGTTCCCCTAATGGTGGAGTATCCTCCTTCTCCATGACTCCATTATTCGGATTGTATATATAGGGATTAGTTCCACCTTTATGATTCCAATATTGTAAAGATCGGCCTTTCACTGATCTAATGGTTAAAACGGTGACACACTCCTCCTACTCAGAGTAATAGCCGGCAAAAATATTCTCACCCACGTGTAAAAGAGAATGTTTTCTTTTGTTGTATCTCTAAATATATATGCTTGGGGATAAGTATACAAACTAATAGATAATATAATATATTAATAATAATGGAAGGAAACAATGGGCAGAAACATTGAGTTAAATTACTTGAATACTACTTTTTTTTGAACCAATTACTTGAATACTTAGAACATGATTTTATAAGATATATCCCATTTATATTTTTGAGTTGTGTTATTTGAACACAAAATTTAGATACCTTATATATTTGTTTCTATCTCTCACTTATTTTTTATCATCTTTGTATACACGTGTTCCAAGAATACCACAAAAAAACAAAAGGGACACCATAATATGATGTCACCAAAATGTGTTCAAAAAACATATTCCTATATTTTTATATAGACAGCCTCTAAGTATACTTACATCAACAGACAAGTTAATCTAGTAACTCACACACTTGTATTTTAAGATCCAGTCTCTGTTGTTATGGTTTATGCTCCTACTTGTATTAACAACGTTATTATGAATGAAATTTCTTGAGTTTGTTTTGTTAAAAAAAAAATTACACTTACATCAAATAAAGGTTCACACAAGAAGTTGTATTCTCAGAGTAATAGCCGGTAAAATTATTCTCACCCACGTGTAAAAGAGAATGTTTTCTTTTGTTGTATCTCTAAAAATATATATGCGTGGCAGCGTGGGGGTAAGTATACAAACTAATAGATAATAGATAATATAATATATTAATAATAATGGAAGGAAACAATGGGCGCAGAAACATTGAGTTATATTACTTGAATACTTTTTTTTTTTTTTTTAACCAATTACTTGAATATTTAGAACATGATTTTTATAAGATATATATATCCCATTTATATCTTTATATAGAGAGTCTTAAGTATACTTCATCGATAGGCAAGTTAATGTATTAGCTCACACTTGTTAGGACTTCTATTTTAAGATTTAGTGGCTGATATTATAATTATGCTCTTACTTGTATTAGCAATATTATTATGAATGAAATGTGTTAAGTTATTTTTGTTATAAAAAAAAAGGTACACTTACATCAAATACAGGTTCACACAAGAAGTTGTATTGAAGATGTTAAAAAAAACCATTTTCCGAGAAATATTTGGTCAGATACAGAGATACATATAGTGTGAAGGAAATAAGGGGAAGATAGTAGGTGAAGTACGGCCGTGTTTGGGGACTTGAACCAAAAGAAAAATCAGGCTACGCAAAAATTGGCCATGAAATTCATCAAACTCCCATCTTGGTTTTCTAATCACAAAGCTCAACTCTCATTGGCTTTAAGATCTGCTCTAAAGGAACTTAGTTAAAAAAAGTTCCTCCATTATCATTCCTACACCTGGCCCACTCCCTCACCATCATTACCACCTTTTCTCCTCACCTTATATATTGCTAGCTAGCTAGTACTTTCACATTGGGCACTCTAAGCTTCCAAACTCATTCATCACCCCCAATCCTTAGCCTTAGTCCTCCCACAATGAAGGTGAGTCTTCCCAATGAGCTGTGAATGTTTGTGAGTGAGAGGGAGGGAGATTGTTATCTTAATTTAATTAGTTTGTGTTATAATTCAGTGTTGATGTGTGTTTTGATCACTTGCAGTTCCTCAGCTGGATGCAAAATAAATTTGGTGGAAAACAAGATAACAGAAAACCAAACACATATACAACTACCTCATGTAAGTCTTCATTCATGTCATGTGTATTTTAATGTGCTGTAGTTTTTCCATGATGTTGCTAGCACCAATAAGATGTAAGCATATTCATTGGCTGATACACATAAAAACACACAGTTATGATGACAGAAATGGGAACACAGAGAGAAAGACAAGGAGAATTAAGACATATGTATTATATAATTTACTAAATGTCTCACTCTCTTGAATTTCAATTTTGTTTCCAATTAAACAAGAGACTACGTAAAAATGAGAACGGATCCTCTCCTGCCCTCCAGCGTCTCTAACCAAATTCACTGCATGCGGTAAGTTTAAATTACTTCGCTGCAGAAACCGGATCCATAAAAATAAACTTACTTACTTTAAAGAGATATCTGATATAATGATAATAAGATCTCAATTGATATGTATATATTTAAGAATGATTTATATCTTTAAGATTGGAGAATAATTTAGTACTTGGTGCTGTAAGATTCTTTTTTCTCAAAATGCTGATCGATAGACAAATCCCACTCTCATATCAAGTTGGCATTCTGGTAATTGTAACTTGTAATTGACCTGTGCACCAAAAACACATAGTGAATCTTGATCCAAGGTCAACCTAGTTGTAACATTTAAAATTTATTCAGTTGAATAACTTTAGCCTTTTCCTTTGGAGTCTTAGAATGTTTTCCTTTGGTTTTGTGCACAGATAATACAAAACAAGAGTCCAGAGAAGATTTCAGTGACATGGCACATGGTTTACTAGTAATTGGAACATTTGGAAATAACGATGAAATCAAAGAAATCCTAGAAAACCAAAACACTCAAGATGATCCATCCACTCCAGAGGAAATAGCAGACTTCACTCCTGAAGAAATTGGGAAACTACAAAAGGAATTAACCAAACTCCTGAGGAAAAAACCAAATGTGGAAAAGGAAATTTCTGAGCTTCCTTTGGACAGATTTCTTAATTGCCCTTCAAGCTTGGAGGTTGATAGGCGAATCAGCAATGCACTTTGCAGTGATTCAGGTGATTATAAAGAAGAAGATATTGAGAAGACTCTTAGTCTCATACTTGGTAAATACAAAGACATTTGTGCAGATAATAAAAAGAAAGCAATTGGGAAGAAATCTATTTCTTTCCTTTTGAAGAAGATGTTTGTTTGTAGAAGTGGATTTGCTCCAGCGCCTAGCCTTAGAGACACCCTTCAAGAGTCAAGAATGGAGAAGGTATCCAAATGCTTTTTTGTTGAGACAGACCGCATTTACTGTTAACTTTTCAATTTACATGTCCCAGTTTTCAGGTTCTCTCATTAACCCTACATACTGTATACCGAATTCACTGGATCGTGTATTGCATATTAGGTTCATATTAAAGAAACACTTATAATAATAATACAAAAGTAACAAATACCAAATAATCCATGTACTTGTACCGCGTACCTGGTAACTATGTTGCATGTCTATGCATATGGCTGACAATATGCTATTCCAATTTTTACACCACAGTTTTTTTCCTCATTGTGATAAAATATACAGCTTTTAAGGACAATGCTTCACAAGAAAATTTATACCCAAAATTCTTCGCGGGCATCGTCGATGAAGAAGTGCTTAGAGGACAGGAAGATGACAAGGAAGAGGAGTGAAGATGAACCAGAGGAGAGAACTGATGATGGATCTAAATGGGTCAAGACTGACTCTGAATGTAAGTTCATTTTGACATTTATATGACACATTTTAATGAACATCAGGGAAGGAAAAAAAAAACAGATATAAGCGGCATAGACTAATGAGATCCTTTTTTCTTCATGCAGATATTGTTCTAGAGATATAAATCTGCTTCTATTTTTACTAGCTGTTACATGTTCAGGTAAGCTACACAATATTGAATAAAATGTATAGTCCTAGTTATTATTTTTTTTTTTAAATTGATTAATCTATGTTAGTAATACAGTAATACTATGCCATCTTCATCACGGCCGTCCCTGATATTTTCCCGTGCGAACTCAGAAAAATGATGTCCTCATAATCATTTGAAGATTATCCTCCTTACATTTTTTGCTACAAAATCTTTAATAATCCAATCATAATCAAGTCTTTTTTTAAAAAAATAATTTTCGATAGAAATAAAAGCAAGACTATTTAATCTACATTGTGACATGGTAGATTGTAAATAAGATTTTAATAATTTCAATTTAGAAAAACTTCTCTCAATTGATGCAACACTAAAAGGGATAGTATGTAAATTTTTATAAATTATATAAATTTTTATATAATATTTATATATACTATATAAAATTTGATATTATCTGATGCCCCAAAAAATTGGGATCCTGGACGGTCGCTCACCTTGCCCGTGCTTAGGACCACCCCTGATCTTCATAACATTTAATTATCAATCTGACAATTTATTTTTTCACCTCAGATCCAAGCAGGAAATCAAACAGGTGAGGTACATGATGAAGGGGAGTATGAACTATGAAGTGGAGTTCGCATTTTTTTTTTTTTCCCAAAAGGAGTTTGTTTGTCATCTGCACCAAGAAATGTGAGTGGTGCAGAGCAGTGTCTCTGTTTTGTTAACGGTACTTCCCCTTTTTTTTCATGGTTGTATCTGCGGATGTGGAGCAACTCATGGTATACAAAATTATTGAATGGATTTCTGATATGTACTGCCACAGCTAGACATTTTGTACACTGTACACATAATTTTCATCTTATTTTCACTGCACTTTTTTCTGTCAATTTGCTAGATGCCCTCCTTGTAACATGAATAATACTTACTATTACGGATTGAATTGATGTTGTTCTGTTGTTGAATGTTGAGTTACTAAATATGCTCACAAATTAAGGTTTTCAGTATCAAAGATTTTCAGAAAAAGATTGTAAGTATGACCAACTTATTGGTTGACCCATTTTTCAGGAGTAGCATATGCAATAATTAAGCCAATCTTGCACGGTAGTATAATATGATTAAAATTAAATTCGATTACTCATCTAATGATCGATACAACAAAGTTATTTATGTTTATGGGATTTATATGTATGAAAAAACATTTATTTTTAGCCAACGAAGATTGGCCCAGATGATAAGGATACGGTTCATAACCCACAAGGTCATGAGTTCGAATCTCACTAGGTCACTACCAATATGAGAACCTCGTTGGTGGGTAATCTGTAAGTACCTCTGTTATCACTCCTTGAGCCCTGAGGCATGCCCTGTCCCTGGTGAGCCTTCAGGACCCAACTCACCTAAAACTTTTTATATAAAAAAAAACATTTATTTTTTCAAAAAAAAAAACATTTATTTAAAATAGTAATATACTACACATATTGTAACATCCTAATATTTTAAAATGATTATTTTAATATTAAGATTAAGCTAGTATGAGATTTAGTGTAGAAAATTGTGAGTATAAGAATTTATTAGGATTGTCGACCCGTGCTAACGCACGGTACAATTTTGTTGAATGGTAATAATATTTTTTTTTATAAGTTATATTTTTTTTGTCCTAAAAAATATTACTATTTGTTAGTTCTCCGTCTTTTACAAATTTAAAATATATCCCTTCAACTCCTCGGAAATCTTTTTTTTAATGAGAATACTTCAAAATCTTACACCTATAACTCAAACCAAATGAATTATGCGTCATTGTCATCACACTACCGACACAAAACGTCTGACACAAAATGGTCAGTTCATTCATGACAAAGCTAAAATTAATAGCAATAAAAGATTAAGTCCATCAATCATCAAACAGCTGCCACACATAACCAATAGATACAATACATTACACACATGGATACACATCATTTTCAATAAAACATGCTGATAATTAAAAGATAACATAATATCCCTACACAACTGAAATTTCCAATATGCAGCAAATGAAATCTAAGTTTATCATTTAAAGAGTTGACCCGGCAAGAACTGAAATCTTAGACTTTCCTTTTAGGCACGAGTAGGAGCTCATACTCCAACAGGATGAGTGCTTGACCAGGCCCACCGGGTCTTGATGCATAATCCTTCAAAAGAGAACCCGAAAAATTTCATCAAACACCAGCAACCATGATTCAGATTCAGATTCTAACTAAAGGAAATGACAAACTACTCATCATCCATAGGCCATAGCTAATAATTTCACGGGCAAAGAATCAAAGTCTATTAATACAAACATCACACGTTATCTATGGCCTTTCAGAAGTTTATTTGACAGCTTCATTAGTATCTGATGAAGATCTTGGCATGCCCTTCATTCCATCCATAATGCATGCTACTTGGTCTTCATATCCCTGTTGTAGATGGACCAATTACTAAACCTCTTTGAGCAGTCCTTACAATGTATAAAATATTAGTCATATTTTAAAATCAGCTCTATGTGATGCTTTTAATTAATGTGTTATTATTAACATAATATAGGGATTTGAATACTCTAAAGTATAGGGTGTAATCAAGAGAGTAAAGTGGGAGCATCAAGCACTAATGAGAAAAGCCAAGAGAGTTCACACATAACCATGATTTGTTATCCTTTATAACCAAGAGAGTTCACACATAACCATGAGTTGTATTTTATAACAATTTAAACCAGTAATTTTCCCATCTAACTCTGCATATACTTTCTAAAGTGTACCTGCACTTTTGAGGATTCGGATACCATAATTCAAAGTTATCATCTTATGAGTTTAATGTTCCATATGAACTTCATATTCTTCATTTTGATTATGATGACAGGAGATACAAATGGAGCTCCAAATAACTTAAGATTGACTAATGATTACCTAATTGCTAGAATATATAAATAACAAATTTGAACTTTTAAGCAAACGTAGGAACATTTCCCTCTTTTTTTCTTCCCCTGTAGAAGAAAACATAAAATGGATGCATGTGAAACAGTGGATAATATATATAACCCTTATGCATAAAACAGATATTTGATCTCATTTTTATACCACCATATAAATTAAGACCATTGAAAATCCAATCAAACAGTATTTGATGGCTCTAATTAATGGATTGACCACACTTGGAATCATAAACTGAAAAAGAAAACACAATTATCTGGAAGGGCATTCAAATCAAACACACTCCATGTTTCTAAAAAAAGAAAAATATAACAAACGTTCAAATTCTCACCTTTTCATTGATGCCAACGACTGCTATCTTAGCTTCAGCAGTAGCAAGATCCAAAGTAAGCTAACTCAAGCTTCATGTTCAAGCTCTGAACTTTATCCAATTCAATTCATCCTTCAACTCCAGTACCTTGGATCCCAAAACTGAAAACTGAAAAAATGGTAAGGTAATAAGAAACAAAAACTGAAAAGAAAATCCAAAAACAAATTGATAATAGAAAGGTTCCCATTCATATGCTAACATGCCCATTTTTCCAAGCTAAGCTTTCTCTTTCACTTGGGGCTGGATCCGTATAGTAAGAGATGACAGATGATTAAACAAAAGCTTTAACATGGATAAAAGATGGATGCTTTATAAGTTAAAAAAGGCAAAAGAAAAAATATATGTCTAACATTAAAATGTATCTTCAATCATTTCTTTGAATTTCAAATTGAAGCAGAACCACATCCAAGAGCATTAACATTAAAATAATATTGATTATGGGCACAGAGCATTTATGCAATGCCTTGGGTAGTAGCTTCAATAGAGGCACAAAGCATTTATGCAATGCCTTAGCCCAATATAAGAAATATTTATTTTGCTTTCCCTTTTCCTTTTCCTCCTATTTGAATGAACTATTGCAAAGGTATTATATTTACTCGGGGTCTTTAAGATAAAGGCTGATGGACAAATCAAAGTAATCTACATTTGGTGATGCTATGGCTCATTGTGCTCCCGGCCTCAAAATTTATCACAGGACTAACGGATGGCGGAACATAACGGAAGGTCAAAAATCTGTCATTTTAAGCTACCATAAAACGACATGGCCGCCATGGCGCCGCCATCCATCACAAATTGGCCGTAGCGGTTGGGCAAAAATCCGTCACCGCAATCCGCCATGCCGCTATTTGATAACTGCCTAAGATTGGATTTTTAAAAAAGAAGATAACTTGACTATAAAGAAGAATAAGTTGTATTTATACATCTTAATACATTGTGCATCATAGTAATTCCCAAATTGATGGGTTGCCACCTATGAACATAAAATAAGAATAATGATCTTGAAAGTTTCAGCCAAAAGCAGAAGCACTTGGAAGATGAATCATACCTCTCTTAGACATTGCAATGTCAGGTTCCAATATGATGGAAGTGGGAAAAACTTCATGAGTGTCTCAAGCTGTTATGTACACAAATACCAAAAGATTTTAGCATTCATACATGGCAGTGTTATCTAAGCAGAAAAAGAAGTCTTTTGATTCATCTATTCAACATTCCTATATAATTAGTTTTTGAGGACTTAAAGCAAACTGCAATGTTTTTTATCAATAAAGATTGTGCAGAGGAAGCTCTATGATCAAATAGAAACAAACATAAGAATGTGGTTTACATAGCCTGACACTTAAGAGCAAGAACCAAGAAAAATCAGCTTGTAAGCACAGGTTTGTAGTCCAACTAAGATCTAAAATCTAAGTAAAAAAAGAAAGTGAGGAACCCATGTAATGTAGAGAGACACAACATACATAAATACTTCTACTACAGGTAATGACATAGGAGGACATTTACCTTACATATCATATCAACATTGAATTCCTTGCTTGAGTCTAAGTGCTCTGCTGCCTTATAATCTCCCCTAAATCACTTTCACAGCCATTTAAGCATAAAATCAGTTTTAACATGAAAAGAAAACTGAACATGAAATAAAAAGGTGATATCTTGCATGCTTCAATTGCAACCTATGTAAGATTAAGAGATGTGGATGCCCCCATAATAGTCATTTCTGTCCAAATGCAACACCTGGTTCAGGAAGATAGGAGTAAAAGGAATAATATCACATAGTCATGCACGGGAAGCACCAACACTTTGAATGTGTTTGCAATGTAAAAAAAATCCAAAACCCATATCAGAGTTTTAGTATACTTGATTAGTACGAAGAGTTATCACTTAACATATAAATACAATGTGAAATTCTCTTGCAAATGGCCACACTGTATTTATATGTTAAGTGCTAATTCTTCTAACGAATCAAGTATACTTAAATTTATTCCAAAAGATTTCATAGTATCAAGAAACTCGACATCTTCAATAACTTTTTAATTGAAAACGAATGATAATACTCAAATATAGCAAGACACCACGTGACCAAAATACCATGTCACAGTTCATTGTATATAATAAAAAAATTAAATAACAAATGTGACCAACTTCAAGTATAAATAGTTTTCAGTGTCGTCTGAAAAATAAATCCAGAGTTGCCAATATATTCAGAAGTTGAGATAAAGACCAGAGGGAAGACAACAACCAAAGCAATTGAAAGTCTATTCCCATAATGAAGTGCAAAACCAACAATCACACACATTGTACATTAAAAACGGGAAAAAAAAAAAGAAAACATATTTTTTATAAATAATCCCCTATAGCCACACAATTTTGTTTTTTCCTAAAAGTAAAAGTGTACCCACGAAATTTTTTATGATCTCAAGAGCAACCATTAGCTACAGTATTTAAAAGAATACATTATACCCCAAAGCCAACTGCCAATAGCAAAGCATTCTTCCATCTTACGATATTATGTCTGCAGACACATAATGAACCAAAAGGAGGCAAAGTAGAAATCACCTTGTACCCATCATGCTAATCCTAAACAGTTAAAGCACAACATGCCACTTCATTTGAAGTTGACACGGGCAAACACAAGAAGGGGGTTGAATTGTGTTTGTTAATAATTTTCCAAAACAATCTTTAAAACAATTTTTGCACACAAGAGGATTAAAAACAGAAGCAAGCACAAAGAAATAAATCTTTTAAAAAGCTTTAACAAAAGCAATATCAAAACCCCTCAGTAGTAAGAAACAAATAAAGCTGTAAGAGTTTAGGAATATAAGATTCACAAAAGATGTTTTATCCTGGTTCACTCTCTTCCAACCAAGAGTCACGTCCAGTCCCTTATACTTGAAGGTTTTTCTCCACTATTTTCCAAAATAGATTACAACCAAGTATTCGACACCCTTCCAGGCTTATAAGTATTTCTTTCTTACCAAGTCTCTTCAGGCTCTAACTCTAAGAAAGAGATTTAACGTTTGATCTTCTTAACTCACTATGTGTGAGGATATGAAATTTTAAGATCAGGTGAATATTTTCACAATATTCAAACTAAAGAATACAGACTCTTGCTCTTAAAGAAATATGAGTATGAGTGATTGTAGTTTGACAAAAGTTGAGCTAGCAAGGTTCTGCTAGCAAGAGTTGTTCTTCAGTATCTCAGGTCTTCTATTTATAGTGACCTTCTTCTTCACTTGTATTTCTTCAATGGTTATTTTGAACAAACCCGTTTAGAGATAGCATTTAATGCATGATATCCGTTGTGACTGATAGCTTGATTGTGACAATGCTGAATAGTACTATTGGTTATCGAGATAGCATGAAATTGGAGGCTCACTGCTCTGAGTATAGCAGCTTGAGAACTTGTTTTTCCTCCTTTGTATACAATCCAGCTTTTTCAGCCATAAAGTTGTCATCGTACAGATCATTTTGCAGTATCTCATTGTACGATCATGTTTTTTGCATTTCTTGAAGGTATTATGTTTCTTTTACAACAAGGAAAAACATTAAAGCAGATAAAACAAATGTGAAGAACAAATATTCTATTGAAATAAATATCAATCATTTGAAATAAATTCAAGAGATTCGGATTGCATTTATTTATTCAAAGATGGAGCTCGTCTAGTTTAAAAATCATGTCTACTTAGTTATATGAGAGACCAAGTCTGTTTCAACAAATTATTTTGCTCGATCAATGACGTGACATATCCTCTCGTCTATCAAATCTTTGGACTTGCTATACCTCAATGAGTTAAAAAGATCTCCGTCTAGTGACGTGGCAGATAGAGCTCGTCTACCTGATTACTGTATTTTTCAGTTTATTCAATTTTACCAATTACTTTCGTCTGCTGACGAGGCAATCTAGACACGTTTACTATCAAGTCTTTGGACTTGCTGTATCTAAGAAGTTATTTTGATTTTCGTCTAGTAAGTATTTAGAGTCTTGTCTACTTGAGAAAACCAGTCTACTCAAATAAATAAATAAATAACTTTTACCAAAACATTGAGCAGTCCGTCTACAAGGGTGGACGCGTATTTTTCAATGAAAACTTATCCCAAGTTTTTATTACGTATATTTAAATATTCCTGCATAACTGAAAGCACGTGTTAGATCTCAACTAACACTTTGCAAAGCAAATTTAATTCTTTTGTTAACATCAAAACTTAGAGATTAATTAAATCCAAATCACTTTGGTACCAACAATCTCCCCCTTTTTGATGATGACAAAAACTAATTAAATTTGAAAAGCAAAGTCTAAAAGAGCGTGCAGGGCTCCCCCTAAGACAAAGCATTCGGATAAATAATCAGTAAAATCATATGAGACAAACTTCATATAAGCTAATAGATAAGTGCAACAACTTATCAAATTTAGAGTATATATGAAGGAATAAATAAGCATAGTCAGCAGATATCAGAGCAAATAGGCAAACATAAGTATCAGAGCAGTTATCAAGTAGAAAACATAATATGCATATGCAGACAAATATGAGCTTTTCAAAAACTGACTTTATATATATATATATATATATATATATATAAATTCTCTTTTCTTTCCTTTCTCCCCATTTTTGTCATCAGTCAGAAAGGTAAAAGGAGTGGACCACCATTGTCAGTAAAAAAAAATTCAGGTTAGGCAGGAGGAGGTGGTGGAGGTGGAGGGTTGAGTCTGGCTTTTCTTGAAATCCATCAGGAATTCCAGCATTTTGTTGACAACTTCTAAGGATGTAGCCATTGATGTTTGAACTTGTTGTTGGACATCCTCCTTAATTTTCTCAGTCATCTTCTCAACCTTTTCATCAACTATCTTGCCAACTCTGTCATCAACTATTTTGCCAAGTATCTCTTCAAGGTTCTGTGGCAGAGCATGTTGTCTCGAACTCTCAGCAGATTCTTGAAAAGTGCTTAAGGCTCTGGAGTGTTCAGGGTGATCTGAAGGGTACATCACAGCCAAAGCTAATGGTTGAGAATAGTGCTTTCCAGATGAGCTTTGTTTGGAGATGGACTCGGCAGTTTCTTTTTCAGGACCACCTCAACCAGTGCCAGTGGCATTCATGCCAGGTCCTTCAACAATAATATCATCTTCAAGAAGCTCTGAAGGAGGTGAAGACAGGGAAGGATTAATGACAAGGAGTGGTGAAGGGGTCACTGATACTTCCTTTGCCCATATGATGGGGTAGGAGAATTCCACATCTCGGCTTGTTATGGGAAGTCCGCAAAGGTCTTTATAGATCATGTAACGAAAGTTAGAAAGACCACACTTTCCTCTGACTTTGGGAATTTCATTCTGTTAAGTCTCTAAAATGTATGATGTGCAATTCCCTAAGTTTTGATGATAACTAAACATTGGTTAATGATTTAATTAACCTTCATATTGGTTGCTAACCTATCTATCAAGTGTGCAGATTAAGAAATAGAATCATTCGTCCAACACTGTAGTGATTGAAGCTCACGTCCATCGCAAATGTTTGAAGATTGAAGCTCACGTCCATCGCAAATGTTTGAAGCGCACGTCCAAAACGCAAGAGAAAGAAACTTTCGTCCTTTAAAGCATCAGAAGGTCGCGTCCACTAAAAGTATCAGAAGGCCGCGTCTACTAAAGGTATCAGAAGTGCGTCTACTTAAGGAATCAGAAAGGCATGTCCAATGACGTGGCACTTGGAGCGCGTCCATCAAAGTATCAGAAAAGCCCATCCAGTGAGGTATCAGAATTATCCGTCCAATGATGTGGCATATGGAGCTCGTCCATTAAGGAATCATTTGGAGCTCGTCCATTAAAGTATCAGAACAGCGCGTCCATTAAAGTATCAGAATAGCGCGTCCATTAAAGAATCAGAACAGTGCGTCCATTAAGGTCAAATTGTATCCGTCCAATGACGTGGCAAAAGACTCTCGTCCACCAGAGTAACTAAGACTCTCGTCCACCAGAGTAACTAAGACTCTCGTCCAATAAAGTAACAGAAGCTCTCGTCTACTAGAGTAACAGAGACTCTCGTCCACTAAAGTAACAGAGGCTCTCGTCCACTAAAGGTGACAGAAGCGCTCATCCACTAGTCTTTGGACTTGCTAAGTCCTTAATATGGAGCTCGTCTACTAGTCCGAATGAGAACTCAAATGACTAGATAGACGTGATTATTTTCAAGATGGAAGCATTTATCTTATGAACGCATATTCTCTAAGGATTATCAGAATCTTAGTTCAAGAATCAGAAAGAGACTTGAAGCCTTCTCTCCTACTCAGTTTCACGATTATCAAGAAAAGTCAGAAGACTACTCTCTCAAGCAACATTGGATAATCTAAAAGAATGCTTCCAACATGCTTTATTCCACAAAAAGGGGAATGTACTCAGCAAAGAACAAAAAGCTCTCTGCCCAACTCTGACATGGCTGTATCTCGATGCATAAAGCCATGATCCTACATGTTAGAGTACAACCAACGTTCCTATTGCATTAATGGCTGCTCAGAACGACTCTATTGCATTAATGGGTGCTCAGAACGACTCTATTGCATTTAATGAAGTTCTGCTTGAAGCCAACATCTGAGAGAATGTCTCTAACGGATCCTAAATGCTTGAAGACTATAAATACAGAAGTCATTGAAGATGAAGAAAAAGAGAATACACACTGCATTAAAACGCCATTACTCTGCTCATTAATTCTTTTATTCTTTCATTCTGTATTCTTCAAACATTTGAAGTTATTACGCAGACTTTCCTGGACTTCACATTTAAACCACTCTGAGTGTTAGTGAAAGATCTGCTTGTGAGAAGTTGTATTTTTACAAACTCAATCTCTCAAACAAACCTAAGTGAGCCTGAAGAGGCTAGGTGTGAAAACAATACTTGTCTTGAGCCTGAAGAGGCTAGGTGTGAAAACAATACTTGTCTTGAGCCTGAAGAGGCTAAGCGTGCAAATAATACTTGAGTCTGTAACCTTATCAGTTATAGTGGATAAATCTGTCATCACAGATGGTCCATTCATTCCCAAGAATGATAACACTGGCAAACCAAAAGCTCAGTGGACTGCTGTAGAAAAATCAAAATAGGAGCTGAGCCACAAAGCCAGATACAACATCATTTGTGCTCTCGGTTCGGAGGAGTTTGAGAAGGTATGTGCCTGTGACTCTGCAAAAGAAATATGGGACACCTTAGCTATCACACATGAAGGAACAGCAAAAGTCAAAGAGTCAAAGATTGCCATACTTGTTAGAAAGTATGAACTGTTCATCATGAAGGAAGGAGAATCTGTTGCTCAGATGATAGGAAGATTTCAAACTATCATCAACAGTTTAAAATCTCTTGGCAAAGTCTATACCAATGCTGAGAAGGTTGGTAAGATTCTGAGAAGTCTACCTAAACAGTGGAGACCTTTGGTCACTACTATCTCCCAAGCCAAGGATCTCACTACCTTAACTATGGATGAACTTCTTGGAACACTCACTGTTCATGAGCAAGAACTTGGAGATGAAGCTGCACCAAAGAAGGGCAATTCAATTGCTTTGAAAGATGATCAAAAGTCAGCAAAAGGTTCCAAGACTCTGAAGGCAGATGAGTCATCCAGTGATGCTGACCTATCAGAACTCGAGGATTCTGAGAGTGACGAAGAATTGTCTCTCCTGACCAGGAAGATAAAGCTTCTCCTACAGAAAAAGAAATTCAAGAAGGATAGGCCATTCAGAAGGTTCAACAAGGACAAGAACTTCAAAGAATCCACCTCAACAGACAAAAGTCCAATTGTTTGCTATGAGTGCAAGAATCCCGGTCACTTCAAGGCTGAATGTCCTCAACTCAAGAAGGCCCCTTTTAAGAAATTCTTCAAGAAGAAGAAGAAAGGAATGATGGCTACTTGGGAGGATCTGGAGTCAACATCTTCTGATGAAGAAACAGAGGAAGAAGCCAATCTCTGTTTGATGGCCAACACTGACTCAGACTCTGACAATGAGGTACATCCTGACTATAAGGAATTACTTGATGCCTATGAGGAGTTGATGGAGGAATCCAACTGCTTATCTAAAGCCTTCAAATCCCTCAAGAGAGAGTATGTAAAGCTCACCAGTGAGCATAAACAGAAATCTCAAGAGTGCGAGAAGCTGGCTAAAGAAAAAAGTGGTGAGTCAAGACCGAAAAGTCTAATGAAGCTAAGATCTCAAGTGAAACATCACCATCTGAAGAAGTTGAAAAACTTCAACAGAAAGTGGAAGAGCTCACTTCTGATCTTGCCAAATTTGTTAATGGTAGAGACAATCTGACTAAGCTACTTGGTAGTCATAATCACTCTCTTAACAAAGAAGGTATTGGATATGTCAATCAGACACATCATAAAGTATCAACTAAAGCTTCTAAAGTATCTGTTAAGTCAACTGTAACCAAATCAACACCTATATGTAACTTCTGTGGAAAAACTAGGCATGTTATGTCTAAATGTATCCATAAGAAGAGAAGGAAGTCCTCACAGACTCCTAGAACTAACAGAAAAGCACCCAGAAAAATATGGGTACCTAAAGATCAAATAATCTTTGTTGCAGATGTCCTCAACAAGACAAAGAAAACACCACTGCTGGTACCTGGACAGTGGCTGCTCGCGACATATGACAGGAGAAAGGTCTATGTTCCTAGACCTCCAACTTAAGAAATGAGGACACGTTGCCTTCGGAGGGAACCAGAAAGGGAAGGTTATAGGAATTGGTACTATTGGTGGTAAACCCCATCTTCCCTCTATATCTAATGTTCTCTTGGTTAAAGGATTAAGACACAACCTGCTTAGCATAAGTCAATTATGTGATAGTGGTTTTGATGTTTCCTTTACCAAGGATGTATGCATAGTTAAAGACTGTAGTGGCAAAACCTTCTTTTCAGCTAAAAGGCAACAAAATCTTTATAAGATTGAACTGTCTGATCTCTCATATCAAAGTGTAACCTGTCTGATGTCTAAAGAGGATGAGAGATGGTTAAGAAACTAGGACATGCTAGTATGAAACTAATTTCTGAATTAAAAAGGAATAATCTCGTGAGAGGATTGCCTGATATTAGCTTTAAGAAAGATGTCTTGTGTGATGCATGTCAGAGAGGTAAATGAGATAAAATCAAGTTTCAAATCTAAAAACCAAGTATCAACCTCTAGACCTCTTCGATTTGTTACACATGGATCTGTTTGGACCGATTAGTGTTGCCACTGGCGGAAGAAAATATGGATTTGTCATAGTTGATGACTATTCTAGATACACATGGATACTCTTCCTAACACACAAGGATGAGTCCTTTAAGGCTTTCTCGATTCTGCAAAAGAGTACAAAATGAGCGGGGTTTCGTATTTCTACCCTTAGAAGTGATCATGGGGGAGAATTTGAAAATGAGCGATTTAGACAGATTCTGTGAGGAGAATGGAATCTCTCACAATTTCTCTCACACCTAGAACTCCACAAAGAAAAAATGGAGTGGTTGAGAGAAAGAACAGATCTCTGCAAGAGATGGCTAGATCTATGCTCAATGAAAATAATCTCCCTAAGTACTTCTGGGGCGTGTAAAACACTCATGCTTGCTATGTACAAAATGAATACTTATTAGGCATTTTTTAAAAAGGACACCTTATGAATTGTGGAAAGGAAAAAGCCCCAACATATCTTATTTTCATGCTTTTGGATGTGAATGTTTTATTCTGAATACCAGAGATAATATTGGAAAGTTTGATTCTAAGGTAGATAAAGGTACTTTCGTAGGTTATTCTGAAAAGTCCAAGGCTTTTAGAGTTTACAATTCAAGAACTTGTTTTATTGAAGAATCTGTTCATGTTAAATTCAATGATGGATTAAAGACTGATAAAGAACTATCATATCTAGAAGATGATCTTGCAGGTCTTGATATAAACAAACCAGAAAGTCAACAACCTGATCTAAGCAAAACAGAATCTGTGCCTGAGGCTGAAAGACAAGTGGAACAAACGAGCCGGCAGACAAGTCAAGATCTTCATGATGATCTCAAAAGGGATTGGAAGTTTAATACTCATCATCCTAAGGATCTTATTATTGGAAATCCTTCTGAAGGAGTAAGAACCAAATCCACATTAAGAGAATCAAGCAATGTGGCCTTTATTTCAGATTTGGAGCTTAAACGCATTGAATAAGCTCTTGAGGATGAAAGCTGGATTCTTGCTATGCAAGAAGAACTTAACCAGTTCACCAGAAATGATGTCTGGACTCTTGTCTCTAGGCTTAAAAACAAGTCGGTTATTGGAACAAGATGGGTCTTCATAAACAAATTGGATGAAGATGGTAAAGTTGTCAGAAATAAGGCAAGGTTAGTAGCTCAAGGCTATAACCAACAAGAAGGTATTGATTATACTGAAACCTTTGCACCTGTAGCTAGAATATAAGTCATACGCATTTTAATGTCATATGCTGCACAACACCAAATTACCCTGTTTCAAATGGATGTAAAAAGTGCTTTTCTAAATGGTATAATTGAAGAAGAAGTGTATGTTAAACAACCCCCTGGTTCTGAGGATACTGATAAACCAGATCACGTTTTCAAACTTAAAAAGGCATTATATGGTTTGAAACAAGCACCTAGAGCATGGTATGATAGACTCAGTTCTTTTCTCATGCATAATGGTTTTACTAGAGGACAAGTAGACACTACTCTGTTCAAAAAATGCTCTAAAGATAACTTTATTATAGTTAAAATATATGTTGATGATATTATTTTTGGAGCAACTAATGAAAAGCTGTGCAAGGAATTTTCAAGTCATTATGCAAGCTGAATTTGAGATGAGCATGATGGGAGAATTGAAGTTCTTCCTTGGATTACAAATCAAGCAAACAAGTGATGGAATTTACATTCGTCAACAAAAATATACCAAGGATATACTCAAGAAATACAAAATGGAAAATGCAAAGCCCATGAAAACCCCTATGCAACCCAATGCAAAACTAAGCAAAGATGATGAAGGTAAAAAGGTAGATCAAACTGTCTACAGAGGTATGATTGGCTCTCTACTGTACTTAACTTCAAGCAGACCTGACATTCAATTTAGTGTCTGTATGTGTGTTAGATTCCAATCTGATCCTAGAGAATCTCATCTTTAAGGCTGTAAAAAGAATATTTAGATATTTGCTTGGAACTACTAACCTTGGTTTGCTGTATTTAAGATCAAAAGAATACAGATTAGTGGGATACTGTGATGCCGACTTTGCTGGAGACAGAATAGAAAGAAAAAGCACCAGTGGAGGATGTCACTTCATTGGAGCAAGTTTAGTCTCATGGTCAAGCAAGAGGCAGACAACCATTGCCTTGTCTCTTCGCCTGACGAGAATACATCATCTCTCGCGTAGTTCTTGCTCTCAACTCTTATGGGTAAAACATCAACTTGAGGATTACTCTATTTATGAACATAACATATCTGTATGGTGAGATAATTCCAGTCCTATATGCTTAACTAAAAATCCAATTCAGCATTCTAAGGCTAAGCATATTGAAATCAAACATCATTTCATTAGGGATAATGTTCAAAAAGGCATCTTTGATATTAAGTTTGTTAAAACTGAAAATCAATGGACTGATATTTTCACTAAACCCCTCGCAGAAGAAAGGTTTTTATTTATTAGAGATAATCTAAACATGTATTGCATTGTTGAATGACATGTATGAATGTTAACGAGTCTATGCTAAATCTGTCATTACTCCTATATACATGTTCTTTCAACTAAGCATTAGTTCAAGGGGAGTAATGATACAATAATTTAAGTGGAATATGTCTAATATGCTTGCTGCATTACTATGATTTTCTTAACATGTTATCTTGCCTTTAACATATCTCATAAATAAAACTTGATAACCCTTTTTTATGTTGACAAAAGGGGGAGAAAGGGAGAAATTAGGGAGAATGGGAGAAATGAAAATGGGAGAATAGGAGAAATAGAATGGGAGAATGAATATGATATGACCTGTTCACACTTAAGAAAATTTCAACCTATCTATATATGCTATTTTCTTTGTTGATATTTTCTGAGGTTCATTAAATCATCTCAATGTTTGTCATCATCAAAAAAAGGGAGATTGTTAAGTCTCTAAAATGTCTGATGTGCATTTCCCTAAGTTTTGATGAGAACTAAACATTGGTTAATGATTTAATTAACCTTCATATTGGTTGTTAACCTATCTATCGAGTGTGCAGATTAAGAAATAGAATCATCCGTCCAACACTGTATTGATTGAAGCTCACGTCCATCGCAAATGTTTGAAGCGCACGTCCAAAACGCAAGAGAAAGAAACTTGCGTCCTTTAAAGCATCAGAAGGCCGCGTCCACTAAAAGTATCAGAAGGCCGCGTCTACCGACGGTATCAGAAGTGCGTCTACTTAAGGAATCAGAAAGGCTCGTCCAATGACGTGGCACTTGGAGCGCGTCCATCAAAGTATCAGAAAAGCCCGTCCAGTGAGGTATCAGAATTATCCGTCCAATGACGTGGCATATGGAGCTCGTCCATTAAGGAATCATTTGGAGCTCGTCCATTAAAGTATCAGAACAGCACGTCCATTAAAGTATCAGAATAGCGCGTCCATTAAAGTATCAGAACAGTGCGTCCATTAAGGTCAAATTATATCCGTCCAATGACATGGCAAAAGACTCTCGTCCACCAGAGTAACTAAGACTCTCGTCGAGTAAAGTAACAGAAGCTCTCGTCCACTAGAGTAACAGAGACTCTCGTCCACTAAAGTAACAGAGGCTCTCGTCCACTAGAGTAATAGAAGTGCTCGTCCACTAAAGGTGACAGAAGCGCTCGTCCACTAGTCTTTGGACTTACTAAGTCCTTAATATGGAGCTCGTCTACTAGCCCGAATGAGAACTCAAATGACTAGATAGACATGATTATTTTCAAGATGGAAGCACTTATCTTATTTACGCAAATTCTCTAAGGATTATCAGAATCTTAGTTCAAGAATCAGAAAGAGACTTGAAGCCTTCTCTCCTACTCAGTTTCACGATTATCAAGAAAAGTCAGAAGACTACTCTCTCAAGCAACCTTGGATAATCTAAAAGAATGCTTCCAACATGCTTTATTCCACAAAAAAGGGAGTGTACTCAACAAAGTACAAAAAGCTCTCTGCCCAACTCTGACATGGCTGTATCTCGATGCATAAAGCCATGATCCTACATGTTAGAGTACAACCAACGTTCCTATTGCATTAATGGCTGCTCAGAACGACTATTACATTAATGGGTGCTCAGAACGACTCTATTGCATTTAATGAAGTTCTACTTGAAGCCAACATCTGAGAGAATGTCTCTAACGGATCCTAAATGCTTGAAGACTATAAATACAGAAGTTATTGAAGATGAAGAAAAAGAGAATACACACTGCATTAAAACGCCATTACTCTGCTCATTAATTCTTTTATTCTTTCATTCTGTATTCTTCAAATATTTGAAGTTATTACGCAGACTTTCCTAGACTTCACATTTAAACCACGCTGAGTGTTAGTGAAGATCTGCTTGTGAGAAGTTGTATTTTTACAAACCCAATCTCTCAAACAAACCTAAGTGAGCCTGAAGAGGCTAGGTGTGAAAACAATACTTGTCTTGAGCCTGAAGAGGCTAGGTGTGCAAATAATACTTGAGTCTGTAACCTTATCAGTTATAGTGGATAAATCTTGGTGCTGCCAAGGACTGGACGTAGCTCTTTGATTTGAAGAATGAACCAGGATAAATCACCGTGTCAATCTCTCTTCCCTTAAACTCTTTAATTGCTTTAGTTTTCTTGCATCCATCAAGTGGTGTGTTTGCAATAGTCACCCGTCCATCCTGTATTCTTCCACTCGTCCAAAGCTAGCTTTCTGTTTGCGAAAAGATTTCAGCTTTGCTTAAATTCTGATAAACACAATTCAACCCCCCCCCCCCCCTTCTCGTGTTTATAGTTGTCTATTTCACATTCTTCTCTTCTTGGGTCAGTCCAGAGGAAGATGCTTCTCGTGTGCAATGAATAATGTGAGATTTCCAGAAATCTGCAGCACGTTGTTCATTGATCAACCCAATGGATTCAGAATGCAAATAGAAATCCAGCATGGAGTAGTCAAAAGTTTCTTGATGTAGATCAAGCATTGCTGATTCAGCTTCTGGCATAACTCCTTTGAATCTTCTTTTCTTCTTGTCCTTGTCCTTATTCAGATCTACCATCGGCAGTCTTGGATAGATTCTGTAAGGCATGATTCCAACTCTGGTTGCTTCACTATGTCTCAGCCAGGATGGAGGGACAAAATGTGCGGCTCTATCGACTCTGAAATGACTTAATTCCCACTTCAGCATTTCATAGATGAGCCGATCCAGGAAAAAATCAGAGGCCCTGCCATAGACTCTGCGATGCTCAAAGGATACCCATTTAGTGTAACCGGTCAAGATTATAGGAATATGCTTTGATGATCTTGCTCTTCTTTCAAGGATGGTAGAAAGATTCTATCTTTTAAAGTCGGTCTCCTATTCAGGTATTATGTGTCTCTTAACTCCATCAGTGAGGGGTAAGAGAGGTTGAGTTTTGACAAGGTTAGGATAGATTTTTCTGGGGGGGAATTTGTTTAGGGGCAGGCGAGTGACTAAGGGTCCTATGTTGTTGTGCATTTGTGAAGGCACTATTTTGATTAATTTGCAGTCAAGATGGGGTAAATGGAAGGGTTCAACAGGTGGGCTTATTTCTTCCTCATACTCTGGTCCATCAGATTTGTCATCATAAATAACTGAAATTGGGGTGAAGGGAAATAAGGTTCTTAAGGGTTTTGGAAAAGGAGCACCAGGGGAAATGCCATCATCTGATTGATTGAACTAGGGATCATCGGCAGAGATAATTGGTTGAAATTGTGGTCTGGATGAGGTGGCTATTTGTGAGTGAGCAGGTGAAGATGTAGGCAAGTTTGTGGTTTGGTCAATTTGTGTTGGTTGGGATGAAAGGGGTGTGGGAATGTATACATTATCAGTTATGGTTTGATTTAACACATCATTTGGAGTAGAGACAACAATGTTATCATCAGAGGTAATAGCAACAGGAACAGTATCAACTCTAGTTTCTAGACTAGACACTATGGCATCTAGGGTGTGGGAATGTATACATTATCAGTTATGGTTTGATTTCACACATCATTTGGAGTAGAGACAACAATGTTATCATCAGAGGTAACAACAACAGGAACAGCATCAACTCTAGTTTCTAGACTAGACACTAAGGCATCTACTGCTATTTGAACAGGATCATTAGCAGAGATGGTTACCTTAGAAGTCTTAGTTGTTCTGGTCTTTCTTGTTGGTTGTCATCTGGGTTTTGTTGAGACAGGCACAACGGCCTCAGCAGCAGCAACCGAAGTTTTCTGCTTCTTCAGGATGGTACTGATAGGAACTTTGTCCTCATCAGCTTCCTCGTCCTCATTGTGTGAGAAAATAACTCTTCTTTGCTTCTTCACAGCATGAGCATCAGAAGGTTCCCTGATAACAATGCCACCAGCTGGCCTCTTGGGGGTAGGTTTCCGTGTTGCAGTGGCCTTTTGCCTTGTTACTCTTTTTACTCCTAGGAGTTCAGCATTGTTTTGTTCCACCAATTCTTCTTTAGTTTTCATCAACTCCTCAGTTTTGGCCATGGAATCAGCAGCATAGGTACTGAGGTTCGTGTTAGCTATATTCATTTTACCAAAGTCTACAGCCGACATTGGTTTTTCAGTAAATATCCTAGCTTGCTCTTCAGGAGTCCTTGCAGCAAGAATTTCATGAATGCCTTGATCCTTGAAAATCTTAGACAGAAGATGGCAATAGGGAAATGCTGAGAGTCTATTCTTGTTCATCACAACATCTCTAAATCTTCCATACATAATTCTTGGAAGATTGATCTTCGTTTCGGCGAGAAGATGGCAAAGGCAGAATTTGTGCAGAGAGGAGAGGTTGTCCTTGGATCCAACCTTATGAAGAACCACCTTATTAAGAAGCTGATGAAGGGTGCGAACAATGTCCTTCATTTCAACAGTTTTCCAAGAGTGAGTTCTGACTGTGTCTTCTTTCATGAGACAGACTTCAATGGTCTCAGCGCCACCCAAATCAGTTTCCCATGACTCAGTAAAAATCAAACCTTCCTGAGCATAGAAAATAGCATCATCAATAATCTTCTCCAAGACTACGATCTTCTTTCTCAACACAGTAGAGAAGAAGTCAGTATCAGTCACTTGAACATTCCTCCAGAAATCCCTAATCAGGTTTGGAAAAATAGAGACTTTCTATGTGAAGAGTCCTCCTCATCCAGCTGTATTAACATACTTATTTATGTCTAAGTTGTAGTCTTGCAACACTCCAAAGTTGAAATGGTGCTCAATTGCCAAGTTAAGCTTGTCCACGTTGAATGTTGAAGAAGAAGCCATTTTGGTGAGAAGAGTTAGGGTTTGGAAAACAGAGAGAAGAAGAGCTCGAGAGTTTCAGGGAAGTGTAAAGTCTTCTTAAAGGGAAGAGAAGGCTTTTAAAGGATTTTTGAATCCTAAAGGTTTAACAAAAACTTTTGACATGACATGTCATTATGGATAAAACGACGTTGGTATATTGGAACTATAAAAAGGTCTTGATGGGATTGATGAAAGTACTGACCCAGCAAAGAGAATAAAGGATAAATTTATCATTGAGACAAAATAGATGCATTTAATAAAAGTACGCTTAGATGCAAGCATATGTGAACTCGTCTGAAACTACACACTGAACGCACTAAACAATACCAGCAGACGCGACATATAGTAGACGTGCAACACAACATGCAACAGACGCACAACTTTTAATAAGTATTAGATGTACATAAGTAATAGACGCAAGATTATCAAAACAAATTTTTCTCAAGGCTGGACGCCTAAATTAATCCACACATATCATGTTAAGATGCTTCCTAATAAAGATAAATCTGTCCTCTACAAGAGGTTTAGTAAAGATATATGCCCATTGATGATCAGTATCAACAAATTGTATATCAAATACAACTTTTTGCACATAATCCCTAATGAAATGATGTTTAATCTCTATGTGCTTAGCTCTAGAATGCAAAATTGGATTATTAAATAGATTTATTGCAGCATTATTATCAAACATAAGTGGAATACTACTTACAAACACATTGTAGTCCTCCAATTGATGTTTGATCAAAAGAAGTTGTATGCAACAACTTGCAACTGATATATACTCAGCTTCAGCAGTTGATAAGGCAATGGTACTTTGTATTTTGCTTGACCATGAGACAAGATTAGCTCCAATGAAATGACATCCTCCACTAGTGCTTTTTCTTTCAATTCTATCTCCAACATAGTCAGCATCACAGAAACCTACTAATCTATAATCTTCATCTTTCTTAAAGCACAAACCAAGATTAGTAGTACCTTTTAAATATCTAAAAATTCTCTTAACTGCTGATAAGTGAGATTATATGGGATCAGATTGAAATCGAACACATAAACATACACTGAACATAATATCAGACCTAGACGCAGTAAGATATAAGAGAGATCCTATCATACCTCTATATACCTTTTGGTCTACCTTTTTCTCTTTATCATCTTTGTTCAGTATGGAAGTTGGGTGCATAGGAGTATTCATTGGCTTACAATCATTCATCTTAAACTTCTTCAGAAGCTCTTTTGTATACTTAGTTTGATGGATGAGCACCTCGTCCAATGTTTGTTTTACTTGAAGTCCAAGGAAGAATTTGAGTTCTCTCATCATGCTCATTTCAAATTCCTTCTGCATTTACTTAGAGAATTCTTTGCATAGAGACTCATTAGTACCACCAAAAATAATATCATCAACATATATTTGTACAACTATGAAATTAGATTTAATGGATTTTCTAAATAAGGTTGTGTCAACCTTTCCTCTATTAAATCCATTTTCCATAAGAAAGGAACTTAGTCTGTCATACCAAGCTCTAGGAGCTTGCTTAAGAACATACAAAGCTTTCTTAAGCTTATATACATGCTCAGGATGGGTTTCACACTCAAAACCCGGAGGTTGCATAACATAAACTTCTTCATTAATAAAGCCATTTAGAAAAGCACTTTTAACATCCATCTGAAAAAGCATAATACTATGATGTGCAACAAATGAAAGTAGAATTCTACTAGCTCCTAATCTAGCAACAGGTGCAAAAGTTTTAGTATAATCTATACCTTCTTCTTGAGAGAAACCTTGAGCAACAAGTCTTGCTTTGTTTCTTATTACCTTACCATTTTCATCAAGTTTGTTTCTGTAAATCCACTTTGTTCCAATCATTGATTTGTCTTTCGACAAGGGTACCAAAGTCCAAACTTCACTTCTTTCAAACTGATTGAGTTCTCTTGCATAGCTAGAATCCAACCATTGTCTAGCAAAGCCTCCTTTAATGTCTTTGGTTCTAACTCAGACTAGTGTAGACATATCTTGTTCTCTGAAAGTTGATCTGGTTCTTAGCTTGTCATTAGGGTTTCCAATGATCTGATCTAGTAGATGATAATTCTTGAAGTACCAAGATTTTTGAACTGAATCATGTTGAGAAGTTCTTGAACAGGGGTTGAATACATGGCTGTATTAACCAATTTCATGCTGATAGTTCTGATAGTTTTTGTACACCTGTGTAATACATGGTTGTACGTGTTTTTCAAGTTACAGTAGCAGACATACATCCATTGATTACATGGCTGTACCTGACAAATAATTTTCTTATTTCCAAAAATCATTTTCATTAAAAAAAAACTTATTCCTTTTAATGCAGGTTACGAAAATTGATTTTCTTCATGCATCTTTTTAGTTGAGCTATTTTGTGACTAAGAGATTTCTTTCTCTTACAAATCATCTAAGACTTAAATCTAAAATTTTCCTTTAAGCTTGGTCTTGATGATCCTTTGATCTTTGACTTTGCTCTTTTGATTTCTACATGCAGCTCCTTGATTCCTTCAAGTTCTTCCTTAAATATTTTCCTTGAATTTGCTTAATGAACTTGTTGATCACTGCTTGATACCTGTCTTTGCAATTTGACACTAAAACACTTGCACACACATTAAATTGTATTTGTCATATATCAAAATCTCCAAGTCATTGAGTCTTACAAACTCCCACTTTTTGATTATGACAAATCTTTTAACAAACTATAAGATCAGAGTATAAGTGTAGCAGAAGCTAAGTGTTTTTGACAGATTTATATCATAGTATCAAAGCGGAAGTACATCAGAGCAAAAAAAAAAATTATTAGAGCAGAATTTGATTTACTCCCCTTAATCATGTAAGCTTATAAGCTCCCCCTCAACATATACAAGTATAATTTGTTATTATCCCCTTTCTCTATATCATACTTTTTCCTCCCCTTTTGGCATTATCAAAAAGGTAAAGAAAAGAAACATTCAAAGTAATAAAGAAGGCAAGCATTTAAATATTCAAACATAGCATATAAAATTGTTCATGATAGAGGGAGAGGTGTAGGGACAAATCAAAAAGAACAGAAACCATCAGCCAAAATTACAAACTAATGCATTTTACCATTCAAAAACTAAGTTCTAATTCCCATGAATTCCTAGAACTAGTTCTTCCTTTTTGATTTTCTTTTGTTTCAGCCTTTAGGTGATGGTTCAGCAGGGGTGTGCTCAGCTTCCTTCACAACAGCTCTTAAGGGTGAAGGTCCAGTATTTTTGGTTCTTGCCATATTAGGGTTGGTTTGGGTACAAGAAGGATTAAGGTTAGCTCTGTTAGGGTTGCGAAATTAGGTGAAGAAAGAGTGGGTTTCAGAAGATTTGAAGTTTTGAAATAAGATTCTACATCGATGTCGTCTTCAATCCTCAAGGCTCATAGTTAAGGATCGATCGGGTACTCTTTTAACTGGTTGAACGCAACCTAGTAGACGAGCTCCATATGCCACGTCATTGGACGGAGATTCTCATTAAGGACTTAGAAAGTTCAAAGATGTGTGGACGAGCGCTTGTCACTTCAGTGGACGAGCAGAATTAGAATCTTGTGTATTCTGAGTTTATCAGACTTTGCATACATGCCTGTAGTACACCAGTGTATACTTATGACATTCAGGAATTGTGTCTCAGACATTTAATACATCTGTTTATCACAGGGATGTATCAGACTAAATACACAGGGAATCCATTCCTGAACCTCTATACAGCTATTGATCACATCCATGTTTAAAACAAATTTCCAGTTTTTACACATGTACATGGGTTAGTTACATAGGTGTTCCTGATCAAATCTATTTCTTCTGAAACTCTCTTCTAATCATTCATAGATATTTCAAATCAAATCATACAAGAATCAGAGGATATTTACACAAAGATACAGTCAATATAAACAGTTTCTTTAGAGATTAGATATAGGATTGATCAATTATGCCCAATTCTCTTCTAATGAAGAAGAAGCTTCCCTTGTTCAAGGGCTTGGTAAAAATGTCAGCAAGTTGTTTAGTTGTATCAACATATTCAATCTCAATTTCTCTACTTTAAACATGATCTCTAATGAAATGATGTCTGATTTCTATGTGTTTAGTTCTAAAGTGCATTACGGAATTCTTAGTTAGGTTAATTGCACTTGTATTGTCACATCTAATAGGAACTTGGTTTAGTTGCACACCATAATCAACGAATTGTTGTTTCATCCATAAAACTTGTGCACAACAACTACCAGCTACTACATATTCAGCCTCTGTAGTGAATAAAGCCACACTAGATTGTTTCTTACTGAACCATAATACTAATGAGATTCCTAGTAAATGGAAAGTTCCACTAGTACTCTTTCTATCTAGTTTACAACCAGCAAAATCAGAGTCTGAATAGCTAATTAAAGTACATGTAACTCCCTTGGATACCATAATCCCATGTCTTTTGTTCATAACAGATACTTAATTATCCTTTTAACTGTTGTTAAGTGTGATTCTTTTGGATTTGCTTGATACCTAGCACACATGCATACACTAAACATAATATCTGGCCTAATAGCAGTAAGATAAAGTAGTGAACCTATCATACCTCTGAATTTAGAAACATCAACAGGTTTACCTTGCTCATCCTTGTCCAGAAAACAGGAGGTACTCATTGGAGTAGACATCTCCTTAGCATTTTTCATGCCAAACTTCTTGATCAACTCATTGCAGTACTTGGTTTGGTTAACAAAGATTCCATTTTCAGTTTGCTTTATTTGCAGTCCAAGGAAAAAGTTCAGCTCACCCATCATTGACATTTCAAACTCACTCTGCATAAGACTTGCAAACTCATTACACAAATGCTCATTAGTGGCACCAAAAATTATATCATCCACATATATTTGTACAAGTAAAATGTTGTGTGCCTTGTTCTTAGTGAACAAAGTTGTATCAACTTTACCTCTTTTAAATCATTTTTCAATGAGAAAATTACTTAACCTTTCATACCAAGCTCTAGGAGCTTGCTTTAAGACATATAGTGCTTTAGACAGTTTATAAACATGGTTAGGCAATTCATTATTCTCAAAACCAGGTGGTTGACCAACATACACTTCCTCTTGTATAAATCCATTTAAGAAAGCACTCTTAACATCCATTTGATACAATTTAAATCCCATTATGCAAGCATAAGCAAGTAGCATTCTTATAGCTTCTAATCTTGCTACTGGTGCATATGTTTCATCATAATCTATGTCTTCTTCTTGGTTATACCCTTTGGCTACCAATCTAGCCTTGTTTCTTACAACTATACCATTTTCATCTAGTTTATTCCTAAAAACCAATTTTGTACCTATTACTTGACAGTTCTTGGGTTTAGGCACTAGTTTCCAAACTTGGTTTCTTTCAAACTGGTTTAACTCATCTTGCAAAGCCATCATCCAATGTTCTTCAATTATAGCATCATATATGTTCTTAGGTTCTACTTGAGACACAGATGCCATATGATTACAAGCATTTCTAAGAGATTGTCTAGTAGTTACCCCGTTTGTAATTTCATCAATGATGTTATCAATTGGATGATTTCTGACAGTCCTCCATTCCTTTGGTAGGTCAGGCTGTTGTTCTATTTGCTCCTGCTGCAGCAACTCATTCTTTAAGCTTTCATCTTCTTCATTGTCTTGTTTCTCTTCTAGGAGATTTTTCTCAATTGAATCTGCAAGATCATCAATAATAGAATCTTTTCCCAACCTTGAAGCCTTTGTCACATAATTGACTAATACTTAATAGGTTGTGTTTCAGTCCCTCAACATATAGTACATCCTCAATGATTGTTGTCTCCATAGGTAACACTACCACTTGACTTAGGGGTAAAGGAAATGAGCTTGGTTTTGTCTCCAGTCATGTGCTTGGAACAGCCACTGTCAAGATACCATTTCACATTCTTGGCTTTCCAACACACCTACAAAAACAGAATCATGTTTGTGCTTTAGGTACCCAAATCTGTTTGGGTCCTTTTGAGTTAGTTGCAGCAATAGTTCCTTTAGGAACCCATATATACTCAGATTTATTGTATGCTGATTTTCTATATTGACATGTAGAAGCTGTGTGACCTTTTCTAGCACAAAAGTTGCATTTAACAAATGGTGTGTTTGATGTCTTAGGTGCAGCAAAAAATTCCTTGAAAGATTTCTCATGTATCTTAGGTCCATAACCTATTCCAGCCTTATCATAAACACACTTTTGTTGTCCTAATAAAACATTCAAGTTATCTCTACCATTTGTGAACTTGGCTAAGTCATTTTTCGGTTTTTTAACTTCTTTAGTCAACGTACAACACTTAGAACAATTAGAGCTAGATGCAATCAAGACCTTATTCCTAGCTTCTAGTTCTCTTTCTTTCATTTTCAAGCATGCATAATCAATACATTGTTTAGCAATTATTTTTCTAGATGAGACAAGTTGTTTAGCAATCTTAAGATATTTAGCATGTAACTCATCAAATGCATCTTGCAAGTCATCAAAAGTAGGTTGTGAATCAGAATTTACCTCTCTCTGAATCATTGTTATTGCTGGCCATCAAGCACAAGTTTGCCTCCTCAGATTCAGATTCTTCGGTGGAATCTACATCATTATCATCCCAAGCAATGTAGGCCTTTCTTGGCTTTCTCCACTTCTTGTCCTTTGAGTCAAGCTTTTCTGTTTTGTCCTTCTTTTGCAGTTTTGAACAGTCAAGCTTCATGTGGGCAATCTTTCCACATTCATAGCATGTGATGTTGTTGGAAGAGTTGTCACCTTTGCTGAAATTTCTCCTTTGAAAAGTGGATGGCTTTCTTTTGAAGTTACCTTTCTTCTTTAGGAACTTCTTGAATTTTCTAAACTAGCATTCTCATCTCTTCTTCAGATTCTGCCTCTTGTGCTAAATCATTATCATCACTGTCTTCTACTTCTCTAATTTGTGATTTCAAAGCCAATCCCTTTTTCTTTTTGTCAGTTTCTTCATTCTCATTCAGTCTGTTCAACTCCAATTCATGCTCTTGCAGTTTTCCAAGCAATGTGGCAATGGTCATTGATGAGAGGTCTCTAGATTCTGAGATTGTAGTGACTTTAGGCTGCCATTCCCTGTTCAAGCATCTCATTACTTTGTTAATTTGATATAGCTTTTCCAAGACCAACAAGTTGGTTGACAATGTGAGTGAATCTCTTTTGCATTTCAGTCATAGGTTCTCCTTGCTTCATTCTGAATAGCTCATACTCATGTGTGAGAGTATTCATTCTTACTCTTTTGACATATGTGGTTCCTTCATGTGTTACTTGCAATGTATCTCACATCTCCTTTGATGATTTGCAATTTGAAACCCTGAAAAACTCATCAAGACTTAAAGCAGATGTTATAATATTCTTAACACGTGCATTATATTGAACTCTTTTCTTATCCTCCTCAGTCCATTCAGTTTTAGGCTTATTTGTTGGAGCACTATTAGCATCTAGAGTAGATGGGACAAATGGTCCATTTTCTACTGCATCCCATATGTCAATACGTGTTGCCTCAAGAAAAATTACCATTCTTTCCTTCCAATAGATATACTCAGATCCATTGAAGGCAGGAGGGCGTGCAAGGGAAGTCCTTTCATTCAAACAGTCATTGGAAGCCATACTCTTATAGTTGTTAAGCCAAACTTAAGAGTTTAGCTCTGATGGCAATTGTTGTTTTGGCTTCAAAGACTAAAGAGGGGGGGTGAATTGAGCTTTCAAAAAGCTTTTAAAAAACTTTACTTTTCAAATCAGAGTTACCTTGGGATCTTTTACAAAAACAGTGAAGGGTTTTTTATGAAATCTTGAATAGAAGGTTGTGAGGAAAGAAAGATTAATTCAGAAAGATAAATCAGTAATAAGATTCAAGTTCACAGTTCACAGCTATCAATTAAACAGTGATTGAATCAAACAAGAAGAGGTTCAGTTCAGGGTCGTACAGGTATTAGATACAGGCCTTAATCAGTCAAGAACTGAAGTTACAATATATCGATTTGATTTGGTGATCAAGAACAGTCTTAATCAACTCAATTTTGAACAATTAATAACTCAAGATTGATTGCAGTAATACTCTAGTTTTAATTCATATTAAACAGATCAAGAACTGATATCAATTGAAAACTTAGAACATCAAGATCACAATTATATGCGAAAGACAGAAATTAAAGAGTTTGAGTTTAGAGATACCACACAATCAGTTTTATACTGGTTCAGCCACCACCACTGTGACTTACATCCAGTCCCTACTCCACCTGTGGGTATTCACACACTAACACAACAAGCTTTAGCCAGGTAGCTTGAAAAACCTTTACACCACAGAGCACTCATTCACCTCGAGATACCACACTCTTGCGAAGAGCCTCAATCAATGTTCTTCCTTATGATTCCTCACCCTAATCACACAGAGAGACTCACTCTCTCTTTACAATCGAAAAGTACAGAAAGATTGATTCCTAACTCTCAGAAGTCAGATATACAAGTTGAAGTTCTTATGAGAATTGAAACACTCTTTTTCACAATGAAGCTCAAGCAAGAAGATAAATGATTTTCACAATTGATCTATCTAATTGATTTTGTAAACTTTTGATCTTATAAAAGTGTTCTTTTGATCCCTCTATATATAGGAAACAAGTTATAGTCGTTGGGATCAATTAAAACAGATTTGGGTCTGATAACAATCTGTTTTCTTGATTGTGATTCTTGAACAGGGGTTGAGTACATAGCTGTATTAACCAATTTCATACTGATAGTTTTGATAGTTTTGTACACCTGTGTAATACATGGTTGTACGTGTTTTTCAAAAACTTGAACTTGGTTAATCCATCAGTACACCCATTTAATATATCTATGTATTGAATCAAGAACCTTAAATTCATTTGTCAGTTACAGTAGCAGACATACATCCATTGATTACATGATTGTACCTGACAAATAATTTTCTTATTTCCAAAAATCATTTTCATTAAAAAAAACTTATTCCTTTTAATGCAGGTTATGAAAATTTATTTTCTCCATGCATCTTTTTAGTTGAGCTATTTTGTGAATAAGAGTTTTCTTTCTCTTACAAATCATCTAAGACTTAAATCTAAAATTCTCCTTTAAGCTTGGTTTTGATGATCCTTTGATCTTTGACTTTGCTCTTTTGATTTCTACATGCAGCTCCTTGATTTCAAGTTCTTCCTTGAATATTTTCCTTGAATTTGCTTAATGAACTTGTTGATCACTGCTTGATACCTTTCTTTGCAATTTGACACTAAAACACTTGCACACACATTAAATTGTATTTGTCATATATCAAAATCTCTAAGTCATCGAGTCTTACATTATCATCAAACTTGACATGAATACTTTCCTCTACTATCAGAGTCCTAGAATTGCAAACTCTAAAGCCTTTAGATATTTCAGAATATCCTAATAGTATTCCATTATCTGTTTTACCATCAAACTTACCAAGTTGATCTTTAGTATTCAGTATATAGCATTTACAACCAAAGGAGTGAAAATAAGATATGTTGGGTTTTTGTCCTTTCCACAATTCATAAGGAGTCTTATTCAGGATAGGTCTAATATATATTTTGTTCTTAATGTAGCAGGCAGTATTAACAGCTTCAGCCCAGAAGCGTCTAGGGACAGAGTTGTCGTTGAGCATAGTTCAATCCATCTCTTGAAGAGATCTGTTCTTTCTCTTTACCACACCATTTTATTGTGGTGTTCTAGGTATTGAGAAGTTGTGAAGGATACCACTTTCTTCACAGAACTTATGAAATCGCTCATTTTCAAACTCTCCCCCATGGTCACTTCTTATTGAAGTGATACACATGCCCTTTTCATTCTGTGCACATTTGCAGAATACAAAAAAGACCTTAAAAGACTCATCCTTGTGAATTAGGAACATAACCCATGTCCATCTAGTGTAGTCATCTACTATGACAAGACCATATTTCTTACCACTGCCAGAGGCAGTCCTTGTGGGACCAAAAAGATCAAGGTATAGCAACTCTAGTGGTCTATTGGTACTAACAACATTTTTAGATTCAAAAGAACCTTTGACCTGTTTTCCTTTTTGAAATGCATCACAGAGAGCATCAGATTTGAACTTAAGGTTTGGTAGTCTTCTCACGAGGTAATGCTTGTTTAGCTTTGAAATTAATTTCAAGCCTGCATGACCTAGCCTTTTGTGTCAAATACACCGCTCATCTTCAATGGACACTAGACATGAGACACTTTGATTTGAGAGGTCCTCCAAGTCAATCTTATAGAGATTGTTTTGCCTTTTAGCAGTGAATAAAAGTGATCAATCATCTTTCTTGACAGTACACATGTTCTTATCAAAAGAAACTGCATATCCACTGTCACATAATTGACTTATGCTCAGCAGATTGTGCTTCAAGCCATTTACTAAAAGAACATTATTAATGGAGGGAAAATGATGTTTACCAATTTTACCTATACCAATGATTTTCCCTTTTTGATTTCATCCAAACGTGACCCAGCCACCATCTTTGGGCTTAAGATTTTGGAACATAGACCTTTCTCCCGTCATGTGTCGTGAGCAGCCACTGTCCAAGTATCAAGACATCTGTTTTCTTCCTGTTGTTAAGCAAATCTGCAACGGGTATTATCTTATCTTTAGGTACCCAAACTGACTTGGGTCATTTCTTGTTAGTTGTCACAGGACGAGTATGTTTGGCATGTTTATTGTGTAAGCATCTAGATGTAATATGTCCATCTTTTCCACACACTTTGCAAAAGGTACTGGACGAGCTAGACCTAGCTTTAGCATATTTATCTGGAACTTTTGAAGCTCTATACTGTGTAAGTGGTTTTGACTTTTTGTGGGATGCATCTTGCTTCTCTTTGTCATAACCAAGGCCAGATTTATCATGAGGTGACCTAGAGTACCTTAAAATAAGATTAAGCTTATCTGAGCCACCTACAAGCTTTGACAGAGAATCTGTCAAATATGTTACATCTTGTTTCAGTTTTGCAACTTCAAAAGAAACATCAGGTTCACACACCATTTTGACATTCACTGATTTTAGTATGTCATTTTCATCCTTAATATTTTCTTTCTCAGTGCAGACCATATCATATTCTCTAGTCAGTTTAGAAAATTTCTTTTTGAGACTTATATTCTCGAGATAGTATAGACGACTCATGCAACAGTTCATCAAAAGCATTTTGAAGAGTGGACGGGTCAGAGTCCATTACCTCAGCATCAGAGTTTTCACTTTCTGATGCAGTGCCTGCCATGAGACAGATATTTGCCTCTTCCTCAGCTTCATTTTCTTCATCTGATGAAAGACAGATCAAGATCCTTCCATGTAGCCATTAAGCATTTCTTCTTTTTGAAGAATTTCTTTTTATACTTTAGCTCAGGGCAGTCAGCTTTGAAATGACCAGGTTTCTTGCATTCAAAGCATAAAGATGGACCTTTTTCCTTGGAGTCTGACTTCTCCTTGGAAGACTTTTTGTTGAGTTGCTTCCTTCTGAAACCACCTTTTTTTTCTACATATGTTGAATCTTCCTGGAGATGAAGGACAATTCATCCTCATCTGATACTTCGTCATTATCAAAAGATTCAGACTCATCTAATGACTCAGCAGTTTTGAGAACTTTTGATGAACTTGTTTTCTTTGTCTTTAGGGCAATAGATTTTCCTTTTCTCGAATTTTCTTCTTCATTAAGTTCAAGTTCATGAACCTTGAGAGATCTAAGAAGCTCTTCTAGAGAGAGTGTATTCAGGTTTTTGGCTTCCTGAATAGCAGTTACTTTGGGTCTCCATTGCTTGGATAGACTTCTCAGGATTTTTATAACATGATCTCTATTTTCATAAACTTTTCCAAGATATCTGAGACTGTTGGTGATGGTTTGGAATCTTCCAAACATTTGGTCTATTGTTTCATGTTCACCCATCTTGAACAACTCATACAGATGAACCAGCATGCTGATCTTTGATTCCTTAACTTGTGAGGAACCCTCATGAGCTAGGACAAGAGTATCCCAGATTTCTTTAGCAGTATTGCAGCTGTGAACTTTGTCATGTTCAGATCTGGCTATAGCACACATGAGATAGTGCTCAGCCTTCAGATTTAGCTGATGTTGGTTTTTCTGCTCTTGAGTCCATTGGGCTCTAGGAACAGCAGCTCCAGCTTCATCCATTGGTTCGGTGTAGTCGGTTTCAATCAGCTCCCAAATATCTACATTTTGCGCATCCAATAAGGCCATCATTCTCTTCTTCCAGTAGTCATAATCTGTTCCATCAAAGAGAGGCGGTCTGTTGATAGCTTGTCCTTCTGCATCCATGGTTGTTGAATCGTACTCCCTCAGCACTTGTTAGATGCTCAACCCTTTCGAGGCTGAGATCTGATACCAACTGAAGTTGACACAAGCAAACACACGAATGTGGGGTTGAATTGTGTTCATTAATAATTTTCGAAAACAACCTTTAAAACAATTTTTGCACAAAAGAGGATTAAAAACAGAAGCAACCACAAAGAAATATATCTTTTAAAAAGCTTTAACAAAAGCAATATCAAAACCCCTCGGTTAGTAAGAAACAAATAAGCTGTAAGAGTTTAGGAATAGAAGATTCACACAAGATGTTTTATTATTCAACACCTCTCCAGGCTTACAAGTATTTCTTTCTTACCAAGTATCTTCAGGCTCTAACTCTAACAACATTTGATCTTCTTAACTCACTATGTGTGAGGATATGAAAGTTTAAGATCAGGTGAATATTTTCACAATATTCAAACTAAAGAATACAGACTCTTGCTCTTAAAGAAATATGAGTATGAGTGATTGTAGTTTGGCAAAAGTTGAGCTAGCAAGGTTGTGCTGGCAAGAGTTGTTCTTCAGTATCTTAAGTCTTCTATTTATAGTGACCTTCTTCATTTGTATTTCTTCAACGGTTATTTTGAATAAACCCGTTTAGAGATAGCTTTTAATACATGATATCCATTGTGACCGATAGCTTGATTGTGACAATGTTGAACAATACTCTTGGTTATCGAGATAGCATGAAATTGGAGGCTCACTGCTCTGAGTGTAGCAGCTTGAGAACTTGTTTTTCCTCCTTTGTATACAATCCAGCTTTTTCAGCCATAAAGTTGTCATCGTACAGATCGTTTTGCAATATCTCATTGTACGATTCTGTTTTTTGCATTTCTTGAAAGTACTATGTTTCTTTTACAACAAGGTAAAACATTAAAACAGATAAAAATATGAAGAATAAATATTCTATTGAAATAAATATCAATCATTTGAAATAAATTCAAGAGATTTGGATTGCATTTATTTATTCAAAGATGGAGCTCGTCTACTTTTAAAACTCCGTCTACTTAGTTATATGAGAGACCAAGTCTGTTTCAACAAATTATTTTGTTTGATCGATAACGTGACATATCCTCTCGTCTATCAAGTCTTTCGACTTACTATACCTCAATGAGTTATAAAGATCCCCATCTAATGACGTGACAGATAGAGCTCGTCTACCTGATTACTTTATTTTTCAGTTCATTCAATTTTACCAATTACTTTCGTCTGCTGACATGGCAATCTAGACATGTTTACTATCAAGTCTTTAGACTTGCTGTATCTAAGAAGTTATTTTGATTTCCGTCTAGTAAGCACCTCGTCTACTTAAGAAAACCAGTCTACTCAAATAAATAAATAAATAACTTTTATCAAAACATTGAGCAGCCTGTCTACAAGGGTGGACGCGTATTTTTCAATGAAAACTTATCCCAAGTTTCTATTACGTATATTTAAATATTCCTGCATAACTAAAAGCACATGTTAGATCTCAACTAACACTTTGCAAAGTAAATTTAATTCTTTTGTTAACATCAAAACTTAGAGATTAATTAAATCCAAATGACTTTGGTTCCAACATCATTGACATATGAACCAAATCAATCGCTTCTACCTTGAGATCACACAACCAAAGCTTGGGAATAGCATGAAAAAGTCCAGCAGAAGTCATAATAAAAGTCTTTATGCTTCAACAAATGGGACAGATCAGGACAACTACAAATCAAACCCAATAAACAAATAAAACAACATATTCACCCATTATAGCAATGCCCCTAATGGTCCATCTATTGTGTTTACAACCACCTCTCCCTCCCAAATAAAATATATGATCTTTGACGGAATTTGTGTTAATTTGAATTCTTTAGCATTGAGCATGAATGTGAATAGATAAATAGGAGTATCATAGCCTCACTCTATTTTTTTTTGAAATATTTATCTTAAGAGGCTTTCCTCAGTTTCCTTAAGGATGACCAGAAAAAAGCAAAAGTTACACACTCTAATTTGTTTTGCTTTTCTTCAATTTGAAATTGTATTAGAGGTATTAAGGAAACAATGCAAACAAAGAAACAAACGTACAAATAAGACTATTGCAATTACAATTTGCTACCTTCAAGTTTGCAATGCTATAAAGTGCAATTTTTCATTTCATTAAAAGCAAAATAGAAAGAAAGAACCAGTGAAACATAACTTCATTTCTTTAGTTATTACTGAAATTGATAAAGTTAAATTGACTCTCTAAGTAGAAAATTCAGTTACCTGTCAAGGCAGTTGAATTCCTGTAATCGCCCAGCATTTTCGTTGCACCATTTTCAAGCAAAACATATTACACCTATAGAAAGAGATTTCAGGCCAAACCAATCAAACAATTACTCTAATAATAAGTGAATAGTGAGTTGTTGTAAACCAAAAGGTTTACATATGAGCAAAGAAAAAGCTTTATAAAACAGTGGTGGTAACTGGTAAAGCTTTTAAACATGTCATTATTGTTAATTAAACGTTAAGAATCAAATCAATATCTTTTAAATCAATTAGGCAAAACCAAATTACCTCATTGAAACTCGTCACATTGACAAAGGGATTGTAAGCCAATAACTGGAATCAAGAAATCATATAATTATAATATTAATAATAACATTGGCAAGAGTTAACATTCAGACTCAGGGAAGTCATACATAGGAAATGAAGCAGAAAAAAGAACTTAGAAAAGGCAAAAGCAGAATAAGTAAGGGGCAGGAAATGAAGAAGTTAAAAAAATGACAATATTATAAAGAAATAGCTTCTTCAAAACCATATTAATTGAAAATAATTATCCAAAAGATTTTTATAATAAAAACATTTCCTTACATTCTCTTTTTTCTCTCCCATCAATTTATTTTTTTTGAAAACATTTTACTCTTATAGAACAGAACAAATGATAATATGCAATCCCATGAGAACACAAAGGAAAACAAATAGCAGTTGACCAAAATTTGTCTCTTCCAAAAACTTGAGACTCTAAACAAATATTGAAATGAGGATGTAGTTACCAATGTTTAACTCTATATTAAATTCAAACTTCATCCCTAGTGTAAAAATTATTTCATTCATCCAAGAACCACAAAAATTATTACAATTAGAAAAAAAAGGGATACCCTTTGAATAAAGAATTGAAAAGAAAAGATACCTTCGTTAAATACCCCCACTGTCACTGCCTCCACCGTATCCATATTCAACTATAATCCTATAGAAACCATAAGTTATGTAAATGATTAGCATGTGTTCGATAAAACCATAATGGGATCTTGATAGAATCCTACAAATATAGGTTCAAGCATCAAACACAATGAGACAAATAGAAGTTGGCTACCATTTTAATTTTAATAAGTAGTATAGGCATTACCTCATTCCGATACAATACTACTTCAAATCAAGTAAGAAGCTCCATTCAATAGTTTTTTAATAATGTAAAGAATCAAACTTATTTCGCCATTTATGTTAAGCCATAAATATAATACAGTAACATGTACAATTTCATAGACCATTCTAAAGTAGTTTTAAACTATTGTAAAACATTATTAAGTTAGTGAAAGTAGAAGGAGAAAAAATCCCAACAATAGCATTATTATTAAGTTTTTGAAAAAATAAAACAATGAGTAAAACATATAGGAATCAAACATCACCAAACTAAATCTTAACTAGGGGTGTAAGTGGACCAGGTCAACCCGTCCAACCCGAACCGAACCAACCCAGAAAAAACCGAACATAATTGGTTCGGGTAAAAAACCGAACCGATGAGAACCAATTATCATTGGTTCGGGTATTGGATTTTTTCTTCCAAATCCAATGACCCGACCCGATGAAGGTAAAAAAAAAAAATCCCCTAATTTCCTGAGTCCTTAACACCTAAATTAGTATTCTATTCTAAGCCTCACTTGTTTTCACTCAGTCTCCTCACTTCTCTGTCTCAATATCGCACACAACCTCTGACCTAGCCTCACAGCCACGCGCACAAAGCTCCGAACTTCGTCCCGGACCGCAGCAACAGATCGTCGCGTCGCCTCCTCACACCTCCGGCTCCATCCTTGGCCTTCGTGTTTGCAGCTCCGTCCTAGCACATAGCAGCAGCTTCGTCCTCTGCGAGCTCCGTTGTCCTCCGTCAAGTAGCTCCGACGCCGCCGTGCTGTCCTCCTCCCTGGTGAGTCCTCCATCCTCCCTCTTCTCCCCTTTTTTGCATGTCAGATCTGATCTTCTCCCCCAAAATCGTGATTCACCTTCAGTTCTTCACTACTTCCCCTTGTTGTGTTTGTTGTGTTCAAGGTTATCATTTACAAAGTGCATTTGTTGTGTTTTTTATGTACCCTCACTGTGTTGGTGGAAAATCTGATTTGTTCAAATATTACCATGGTATGGAAGCAAGTTTATAAAGATTGTTCTTTTATTGTTGTTCAAGTTCGTTCAATATTCATATGTTTTTTGGACTATTTCGTATTTTTTTCAACATTCTGGTGCATTTTGTGTAAAAAAATGTTTTGGTGTATTAATAAGTAGGTGACCCGACCACCCGAACCAAACCAAACCGAACTCCATCGGTTTGGTTTGGTTCAAGTCATGTACTAAAAAATGCAAAAAACCGAACCAAACCAAACCGAACCAATCAAATTTGATTGGTTCGGACATTTTTTTGGTCAAAAACCGAACTAAACCGACCTGTTACACCCCTAATCTTAACAATGAAAAATTGCTCGTTTAAATTGATGAAAAAAAAAGTAAAAGATGTTCCTAGGATAGAACTTCCTGAACAAAAATAGTGAGGTAAAAAAAACTAACAAAGCAGCCAATTCTTCCACCTTCCACATTTTTACTTTACCAATACATCATCATATTTAAAAGGCCAAAACAAAGACCAATTCCAAATAATAAGTACCTAACCAATACTCATCAGAATTCCTGCTTGTTAATGTAGTATGTTAGAAATTGTAACATGTCACCAATAGCATGCTAAATGTTAGTACACACCTTTTGCAGCAGCCTTTGCAGCTTGTTGAAATTCTTGAAGAGCACGCTTTCAGCCTTTGAGGTCTTCTCTTTCTTCTGTTTTGAATTCGTAGCTTGGTCTTTCACTTCCACTGTCGATCCCCCTCCTTGGTCTGGTTCATCTTTTTCTAATGGGGATTGGGGAAGGAGGGAATGATACAAAATTGCTTTAATCCCAAACAAGGCAAAATCAAAACTTATGAGTGTCCAAGAAGACTCCTTCAAAAAAGACCATATATCACCAGAAAGAAAAAGAAAAAAAAAAGACCACAAATGGAGAGAGCATCTTGTGATGACAATCATGATATCCACCTATCATTGGCCACAAGCAAGTCAGACCGATTCAACAATTATTCCTCATACGTTCTAATTGGACAAACAATTTTAAAATAAACACAGAAAAAAGAAAGCCAAAACGTATAGCAGATAGCAAATAAGCATGCAAATCTTAATTAAAAAAATCTACTGTTCCTGTTCTTGTAAATATCTGAACATAAAGACATAAAGGATTAAATTTCAGAAATGATAAAATTTGGATGGCGCCAAATTAGGTGGGTTTTGTGAGTTTTATTAACATAACGGGGGTCATAATTGACCCACTTATGAAGCATTGGCTACTTCTGGAAAGGAGGTAGGGGCCATAGGCAACATCAGATACTACTATAGCTTTGGTATGCATCAGGAACTTGAATCTCTTACTCTCTAATTTATCCTTTTATTTATGTGAAACCAAAAATTACTACAAAAGCAAAATCATCGAACTTTTTATTTTTTAATAAAATTAGTTTTATTTGCGAATTGCAAACCATTTTAGAGTTTAGATATATAGGAATCTATCATGATTCAAGAAGCCAACTATTGCTCTTTCCCGATAACTATTTTAAGTTTCATATGCAATTTATTCTGTTGCTTTTACTGGGAAAAAAGTTACGTTCTATCTCTTGATTTTAAATTGTTCATTGTGCTTAATAAATGTATTGATACAATATTCATATCCAAGATTTTTCAAAAATCACTATATTCTCATTCCTAACCATATCATACCTATGTCATATGACCTAAAGCAGCATCACTCTATAGATACTGCAGAGTATCTAAATTTAACAAATTTCAACCATATTTATCAAAGTTATCTAAATTTAACGATTTGTTTTTTATCACAATGACATAGACCACAAGTTGTTTGAATCAGGAGAAGTAAGCACTAGGCGCACTGGTATGCAATAAATTTTGTAGCGTGTCACCTATCTAAAACTACATGCCAAGAGAAAACAACTATGTTGAAAGGAATAAGAGTTCTAGAATTTTTTGAATTTTTTGAAGAACTCAACACCAAAACCAAATTTTATCTAATACAAAGTAAGAACAAACACCTGAACTATCTAGATTACAACATCTTTGTCACACACCGTATTCATATTTTTAATCTAGTTCATGAATTCAGTTACTACAGATTCTTCCTAACCTACAAATGAATGCCTTCAAATGAGATCCCACTTCCATGAAGTACCCTCCCAAATTACTAAATTAGTAATTATTATGTTATGCTTTTCTTAAATTCAAAATACTCATCATTCCTAAAGGAAACACTTTGCATTGCCAATCTGTTTTTAGATAGAATATTTGAACCAACCAAATGGAACATTCTTCCTTGACTCTATAGAGCAAAATATATTTTACTATGATGAATACTTTCCTTTGCCCCTATGTAGCGTATTTTCCAAATTAGCTTTGCCATACCTAAAGAACTCTAGACCATTAAGCACCACATTTACCCAAAATACTGATATTAAGAAGCTCCAAACTTTCAATTCACAAACCACCAAAATTTTTAGGACTACATACATATGTTCATTTAACTCGTGAAATTATACATATGTATTCTTTTTAGCACTTGTAGACAAAAAAACCACCACCCAGTATGTTTGAATCAAGTCTCCTACCCTATTGTCATTGAATTAATCCCCTATCTCTTACAAGTTTCAGTGAGTGCTAAATGAGAGACAAAACCATTGTAAATAGCAACATAAAAATCATCACACACCAAAAAGGAATCATAATAAAAAAGCACGAATTCAACCCAGCAAAATAATGAATGCAGTCAATGCACAACAGACACTACAGTTGGGTGGGTAGGTGGGGGGGCTCCAAGATCTCTCAAGCATGGATCAAAGAGATGCTCTGCATAATTTGTGATTGACCGGTGCCAAAATGTGAGCTAATAGATTTGAACCTGATATTTCCTTTAATCTAATTTGTTAGAGTTTCCTTATATATTGAGCTAGAAGATTAGTTTGAGTTGGCAGCATTTGACAAATTTTCATCTCCCACTGGTTTGGGCAATGGGAGTCTTGATCTTTATTGGAAACAATAATTGTGAATCTCCTTTTCTCTCCATTGACTTCTAGTATTTATGTTAGGGGGTGGTAATAGCCTAATACTACACCGGGAGAAAACTACAAAGCTCCACTAAAAAAAAACATTTAAAAAAGGTTATAAACACTCCAAAAATTCATCAAAATCTGCCAGCATAGGTGTAACCACAATCATGTTATCTAACTGAAGTGTTAGAAAAACACATCGAACATACTATCATTTTCAGTTACATTTCCCAACTGCGTAAATTCCATATAAGATCAGGGGTCTTATCTTAAAGAAGGATGTTGTGGCATAAGTTAAAATACCATTTTGGAGCGAGCATCAAAGAAATCTTCAACATTCTTTCTAAATTATGTTGCTTATAGATGCAAGAATACACTGCTCAATCTCACCAGTTGATTACATTAAGGAAGTGTCACTCATGGAAGAGTTGTGATCAACATGAACTCACTCAAATAAGCTTACATTTTCTTGGTAAATATTTAAATTGGTAAATATTTAAAAAGACAAAACTTTCCCTTCAAAACTTAAAATTCATCAAAATTCCAAAAACAAAAGTTCAACCACAAAGAAAAGTTACTCTGAGGGCACAAGAACATGCCAGCTAGAAAGCAGATGCAACCTTTTATCAACTGAAAAAGGTACCAGAATTGAGTAAGACAATAAGTTCATAACCAACATATATGTGGTACCAGAATTTAAAGCATGAAATGCGATATATGAGATTATTTATTTATTTTATTCATTAACTAAAATTTGTTAACTTGATGCCAAGCTATTGATCAGGCTCTATACAACCATGATTCTCCAAGTGATATAAATGACAACCAAGTTCAACATAGAATTTAGATAATGTTCAACATATGGCAAAGAATAGTTTTTAGAAATATAACTAACCTTCCTTCAAAAATAAAACTCAGCATTCACAGATGAAAACCATCTATTAGCTTCTCATTGTTCATAATTTTGTTTTAAAGAATTACTACTTGGTTGCTTACTTACAGCTACCTTCGTACGAATATCAACCCATTAGAATGAAACTTTGATTAAATTAAGAAAAGAAGCTTTTGTTCATAATTTTGTTTTAAAGAATTACTACTTGGTTGCTTACTTACAGCTACCTTCGTCCGAATATCAACCCATTAGAATGAAACTTTAATTAAATTAAGAAAAGAAGCTTTTGTACAGGCTAAAAAACAAACGGATGTCACACCAAGAATCATGCAAGTAACAAATTTTCACTCTTAAATGCATGTCACCATGAGGCAAATAAAAAAGTAGCCAAAGAAATCCTTTGATGTAGCAGCGAACCAATTAAAACAAAAGTGACACTTCCCTTTTAACATAAATATAAAAAGATCTCAACGGTGTTCCCCGTTAAGAAAATCATTTTATGACCCAGCGTATGTAAAGTTCAGTAACAACTAAACAATTGATACAATTCATTTTAAGAAACTCCCAATTCTTTTACCCAATAATTCCTCAAGAAACATTTCATCAAACAAATGAGAGAGGTCAACCAAAGTTCAAATTTTGAAGAAGAAAAACAAACAAATAGATCAACGATAAAAGGGAGAGTAGCAGATCCAAAACCTTCATCATAAAATAATAACCATATAAATATGACTTCACAAAATATAATTTTAGTAATTATACACTTCACAAAGGTATGGAACAAAATTTGATATTATGCAAGACTTCCAATGAATTAATTGCATTTACCTTTATGTTAATAATTATACGTTTCACCTTGTACCTTTATTAATTTTTATTACATCTACCATTAACATTAGAATTCTTTGTTGTTATATGAAAAAAAATTCAACAACTGTAGAGGATGGAGCAATCTTACTCCTACTTTAAAATCATTCTTGGTTTTGATATTGTTATTCATAATCCTAATTTAAAATTCTAGTTTAATTATCAATGGACAAGGCAAAGAATGCGGCATAGTGCATGTCAATCACCTTGTAGATCATGCCAGCTAGAAGAATGCATGTCAATCACCTTGAGAGCTGGAAAATGAAGTCCAAGACTCTTTCCCTTACAGTTATAAAAGAAGATAATATTAAGACAATTTTAAGCATATATGATAGCAAGTTTTATGACAAAACTTTATAACAGCAGAGATATGTTATAAAAAAAAATTATAACAGCAAAGTTTTAAGCATAGCAGCAAGCATAACATTTATAAAAGAAGATAATATTAAGAGAGTTTTATGCCATCCTCTTTATAAGCATAACAGAGATTTAGATCAGATTACAGCAAAATCTTCAAACATATCATTATTCCTTCTCAATTAAATACATAAAACCAAACTTATGAACTGAAGAAGAGACACCTCTCTAAAACAGAGCCACCCTGATAGATTAAAAGTAAAAGAAATCTGGCATACGAACCTGTGTGCAAATAAATATTGTTTGGGTTATGTGATTATTTTGGCTCAGAAGAAAGAATTTGGCTTAAAAGAAACAATTCTCCACAATCCCTCTGTTCATGAAGAGGCGCCTACTGTACCCCTGTTTGGCCATGGTCATGTGATCTTTCCAGAGAGCAAAACCACCAAGAATGTTGATGGCGAGATTGCGAGGTAACCCCAGCTGATGGACTTCAATGGCTATTTGGCTTTGTGTGGTGTTGTGCGTAAAGATGGATGAGGGTTTGTGTGTTCCCCAATTCGTGAGAGAGAAACAGATTGAGGCATAAACCAAAAAGAAAGCTTATGGAGAAGAAGGAAGAGTGATAAGAGAAGAAAAGGTAGAGAAGAAAAGACCTTCACAAAAGGTTAACCAAAACACCTTCACGCCACCAACTCAACTGTGCAGTCGGCGCCGGAGCAGAGGAGAGAAATATCGGAGAAGAAACTTTTTCAAAGAAGAAAGAGAAAATGTTGGGCTAATGGCATAATGAAAACCGAAAATGCAAATAGGAAAAAAAATTATCATCGAAGGAAATGAAGGAAATAGTATAAAATAAAGAAAAGTAATCGTAGTTAACCACAACCACGCCGTCAATCTCTCATCTCATTAATGCTTGGCCCGCTAGATAAGGAACCCAAAACATCAGAAAATTATTTCATAAATAAAAAATCATAACCGAATAAGCAATTAAAAAATGATTTCCTTCCCTGATTCACCGTTAGGCTGCCAAATCAGTAGCAAGGCACCATTCACGTGGTGTTTGGAAGAGTTTATTTAAGCTCCTTTTGATTTATATGATAACATAAGCTCTTATACAGTATGTTTGGCAGAGCTTATAAAAATAACTTATGTCATCCTACAAGGAGTTTTTGACTTATTTTCATAAGTCACTGGGAGAAGCTTAATTATGGAATTATCATAAGAATTTATGCACTAAACACTCTCTCCGTGATTTTCACTATTCGAATCCTCTCATGCTCATTTCTTTATTTTTCTTTCTTCAAGCGCTTATGGCATAAGCTCTCATGCGATAAGGTCTTATGTGATAAGCTCTTAATTAAGTTGTTTACCCAAACGCACCCTCAGTCATATTAAAGTAATGATTTGAATGGTTTAACAATTATAAAAGAAATACAAGATTTGGACTAATAATAATAATAATAATAATAATAATAAATGTATTATATGCCAACATGAAACTAGGGCTGGACACCGGACAGGTTCGATCGGTTTCGGGCCCAAAAAGTCCAACCCGAGGAAAACCGAAGGTGATAACATGTCACCCATTCCCGACCGTTTCTTCTCACGGATAAGGCGGGTCGGTTGTCCGGCGGGTTGACGGGTCCGCGGTCGGTTAGACACAGTTTTGAGGTGGCTCGTGGTGGACTAGTGGTGTTTGAGATTGAGAGTGACTAGAGGGGCGGCGACAGCAGGGGGAAGGGAGGCTGCGGTGGACGGTGAGGGAGATGAGGAGTTCGATTTTGGTGGTGGGTGCAGAGCAGAGCCTTATCCTCTGTGTTCTGTGAGACGTCTTTGTCCTGTGATGGAGGAGGAAAGAAGAAAGGAGGGGGAGGGGATGACGAATACAGAGAGGGAGGAACATGAAGTGGGGGAGACGCACAGGGATGACGGAGAGGTCACCGTTAATGGCAACGGGAAGGGAGAGGCAACAACGATGGATGTAGTGCGACGGAGATCCCTTACGCGGTGGCCATGGCGGCTAATGGAGGACCCGCTCCTCCTCTCTACTTCTCTCTCGTTCTATTTACTCCCTCTCTTTTTTTTATTTTTCTCTTGTCTGAGATGAATTGATGAGGGAAGTAGAATAGCAAATGTAGAAGAGATGAAGGTGCACGTGGAATGATTTTTGACTACCAGCAAAGAAGCATCAAATATCAATAAAAAAAACTAGGCGCCTAGAGAGTGGGCTCAAGACTCAAGGCTGAAAAGTGAAAATAATAGCATTACTCCCAAGGGCGCCCAGTGACTAGTCCCATCAGTGTCTTTCCTGGTTTAATTGTAGAGGTTCCAATGTTCAAATAATAATGCACGTCGGACGGGTTCGATCGACGTCGAAAATATTTTGAGTGATCTGAACCCGCCCGATACAACCCATTTCAAACTGATTTTTCACACCCGTAACCCGCTTACCCGATAAAACCCACCCAGAAGCTTGTTTTCATTTTCGGATATTTCTGGTCATGGTCGGTGTCGGACTTTTGTCCACCCCTACATGAAACAGTGAATTAATGAATACAGCTACTGATGGCTTGTTGCCTCATCTAATAATTAGGTGTTGTGGGTCAACTTTATAAAAGTTTGTTTAAAAAAAATTAAAAAAGGAAAATAAAAAGAAAAAGAAAACCTAATAACCTATAATGCTTCAGTACCTGCGCTATATACATTTCTTTTATAATCGTTAGACCATTCAAATGAATTCTTATACTCGTAATTTTCTACACTAAATATCATACTAGCTTAATCTTAATATTAAAATAATCATATTAAAATATTAGGATGTTATAATATGTGTAGTATATTATTATTTTAAATAAATGTTTTTTTTATTTTTTCATCAAGTTGTTTCCTTTTCTTTAAAAAAGGGAGAAGGGAGTGGGCTTGTACTGATGTTTATGCAAGCCCGATTCCTGCTGTTAGGGAGCTGTTGTAGGATCATCTTGTTAATATGAGAACTAATATTAGTTGTCCTTGGCTTCTTGTTGGTGATTTCAATGAAGTTCTTCTGCCTTTTGAGGTTAGAGGAGGACATTTTGTTTTGAATAGAGCTCTCAAGTTCTCTAATGTGTTGGAGCAATGTGAACTGCTTGATTTGGGGGTCATTGGTAGCTTGTTTACTTGGTATAGGCGGGCAGAAGGATCTCAGCCAGTTTCTAAAAGGTTGGATAGAGCCCTCTCAGATTGTACTTGGAGGAGCAGTTTTCCTAATGCGTATGTTGAGAATCTTTGTTGCATGCACTCTGACCACAGTCCAATTCTTATTCGTTGTAATTCGATTGTGTCGGATAAGAGTGATAGGCCTTTTCATTTTCAAGCAGCTTGGACGCTTCAAAATGAGTTCTGTTAGGTGGTTCAAGCTGCGTGGGCTAATGGGAATCATGTTGTTCTTGATAGCTTGGAGAGAGTTAAAGAGGATGCTCTGGATTTTAATGTTAGTGTGTTCGGGAATATTTTTCGAAGGAAGTGTACTATTAAGGCTAGACTTCGGGGTATTCAGAGAACTCTTGAGCATAGTGATATTAGTAGCCTTGTTTTATTGGCAGAGGATCTTCAGAAGGAGTATAATAATGTCTTGTGGCAAGAAGAGCTACTTTGGTTTCAGAAATCTAGGGAGAAGTGGGTTCGGCTTGGTGACAGGAATACAAGGTTTTTCCATACTTAAACCATTGTGAGGAGAAGGAGGAATTGTATCCATGGTCTTTTCTTAGAAGATGGTTCTTGGTGTACTGGTATGGATCGTCTTAAGCTGGAAACTACAAATTTCTATAGAAATTTGTTCTCTCCTAGGCTTGAGGTTATTGTTTCCCGACGTCCTGATACTAGTCATCCTATTCTGAGTTCTTCTGGGATCTCTACTATTACGGGGGATGTTTTGAAGGAGGAAGTGAGAAGAGCAATCTTTAGTACGAAGTCTTACAAAGCTCCGGGGCCGGATGGTTTCCAACCACTCTTCTTTAAACAGTATTGGGATGTGGTTGGAGATGATGTGTGGCAGCTGGTTAGGAATGCTTTCCAGAGAGGTTATACAGATGAGAGGTTAGCTGAGATTCTTGTTGTTTTGATTTCCGTAGTGAATAATCCGGTGCATCTGAAAAACTTTAGACCTATTAGTTTATGTAATGTGATCTATAAGGTTATCACTAAAGTCCTGGTACAACGTCTTCGGTCCTTCCTTGATGAGATTATTGAACCCCTTCAGAGTAGCTTCATCCCGGGTAGAGGTACCAAGGACAATACTGTGTTGGCTCAGGAGGTAGTTCATTACATGCACCACTCTAAGTCTGTGTCAGGAACTATCGCTTTTAAAGTGGACCTTGAGAAAGCCTATGATAGAGTGCGTTGGGATTTTCTTAAATTAACGCTCTGTGGGTTTGGCTTCCCATAGAATACCGTGAGACTTATCATGTGGCGTGTCAGGTCTGCTCACTTATCTATTCTTTGGAATGGTGCGAGGTTGGAAAGTTTTAAGCCAACTAGGGGGCTTAGGCAGGGTGACCCTTTTTCTTCGTACCTCTTTGTAATTTGTATGGAGAAGTTGGCTCTTATGATCCAGGATGAAGTTAATATGGGGCTTTGGAAACCGATTCAGGTTGCTAGAGGTGGGCCGGGAATATCTCATCTTTTCTTTGCCGATGATGTGCTCCTTTTCTGTCAAGCTAGTTGCTCTCAAATAAATCTTGTTGCTAGCACTCTTAGAGATTTTTGCGAGGCTTCTAAGCTCAAAGTTAATTTAGAGAAGTCGCGAGCTATGTGTTCTTCGAAGGTGCCGGGCCAGAGAAGGGAGAAATACTCTAATTTATCTGGGATCCGGTGTGTTTGTGATTTAGGGACGTATCTAGGTTCCCCCCTGGTTAAAGGGAGAGTTAATAGCACCATGTACAGTGGTATTGTTGAGAGGGTTCAGAGTTGGGTTGCTTCTTGGAAGGGAAGGCTTTTGAATAAAGCAGGGAGGCTTTGCCTTGCTAAATCAGTTATTTCATCCATCCCTACATATACTATGCAAGCTCGTCGGTTGCCAAAGAATGTTTGCGCTAAGATTGATAGCTTGACTCGTAACTTTATATTGGGCACAAACCATTCAGGTCATAGTTGGAGTCTTGTTAACTGGAATATTGTTACCTGCCCTATGAAGTTTTGGGGCCTAGGTGTTCGTGATGCGCATTTAACTAATCTTGCGTTACTGGGAAAGATGGTTTGGAGTATGCTCTATGAAGATAATAAGTTGTGGGTTCAGGTTCTAAGACACATGTACATGAGTTCTGGCTCCATTTGGTCTTCTAAACGTAAAGCTAATGACTCGATCATTTGGCGTAGTATTTATAGTGCTGTTGAAACCTAGCGTCAGGGGTATGGCATCCGTTTGGGCTCGGGCTCAACTTCCTTGTGGTATACTAACTGGATTGGGCTTGGTCCTTTATGCCAGTTGGTTCCTTTTGTTGATATTTCGGGTAGTCAAATGCAGTTAAAGGATTTGTGGGACAATGGGTCTTGGTGTTTAGAGAGACTTGCTACTCAGTTACCAAGTAATGTGAGAGAGTTGATAAGTGTCATTCCGGTTCCCTCTAGTGTGCATGATGAGCTTTCGGACTGTTGGATGTGGCAGGGGTGCAAAGATGGGTGTTACACTGTTTCCTCAACTTACTCCTGGCTTTTGAAGAATGCTCATAGTTGGGATGAGGCATATGACTGGCGTTGGGTTTGGAAAACCAAGGCTCCTGATAAAGTGCAATATCTCTTATGGTTGGTGCTCCATAAGGCTTTACCCACTAACAGCTTGCGTCATTTGAGGGGCATGGATGCTATGGGAACTTGTCTTCGTTGCTCTGGTAATGAGGAGAATATTTTGCATTGTCTGAGGGACTGCCCTCATTCTAGAGAGTCATGGATGAGATTGGGCCTGTGGGTTCATCCTACCTTTTTTACAATACAGGATGTTAATCTTTGGATTCAAACTTTTGCTCCTGGCGATAATGCAGTGTTGTTTATGACTGGGCTGTGGTGGTCTTGGTGTTGGAGGAACAATGTGGTTTTGAGTGATGGGAGTTGGTCTATTAACGACGTCATGCACAAAGCTCTCCTTAGCCATGATAAGTACCTTCCTTTTCTTGTTTCCGACAGTAAGCAAGGGGAGCGGAGGCCTAGCGTGGTTCATTGGTGTGCTCCCTTGATGGGCATGGTAAAATGGAATGTGGATGGTAGTTTCCTTGAAGCTACATCAGCGATTGGTTCTGGTGGTGTTTTTCGTTCTCATGTAGGTGATTGACTCGCAGGTTTTTCTTGTTATGATGGGGTGGGTGAAATCTTGTTGGCGGAGCTTTTAGCCATCAAGCATAGGCTTGAGCTTACGTGGACTCACCGCAACGGCATCAGGCCGCAATTCCGGTGTTATTCCAAATCACACCATTTCGTCCGCAACGGCACGTCGTTTCGTCCGCAACGGGCCACGTCGACCGCATCACACCACAATCCGTTCAATCTTCATAAAAAACAAAATACAGAGAATCAAAGTACATCAGAAAAGATTAGATTATTGCACCTTTTTGGTTTTGGCTTTATGCCTTTATCTCTTTTCTCCAAGTCTGCCGAATGACTTTGCCATATGCTGAGTGACTGAGTTTGAGTTTGCTCTGGATCTGCTCAAGAATCAAGATCTTCATTTGGTGCCTCACGCAGTTGTGTGCCTCGCCGGCCTCGGTGCCTCCTCACGTCCGATCTACCAGCTCCACGGCCTCACCTAGTCACCCCAGGGTAAGATCTTATCTATGGCAGCGAACACTGAGTCACTGCTCAGTCGCTCACTCATCTGTCGAGGTTCAATGGGGGTTGTGTGTGGCGATTAGGTGGTGGGGGAGGGAGGAAGAGTGGTGATTTTGGGGGTGGTGGACTGGTGGTCGCCTCTCGCGATCTCGCTTGGTGGTGGAGATATGGGGGTCGGGTTAGGGTAAGGGTTAGTGGTTTTGAAGAGAAAGGGAGGGGAAGGGGCAGGGTCAAGGATGTGGGGCTGACCGGCGGAGAGCGACGACTCCGTGACCGTGTGTCTGCGACTCCGGTGCGGCGATGCAGAAGCAGATTGCAGAGGGAAAAAATAGGGGAAAAGCAGGAGGCGTCAGGCGTGTGTGTGTGTGACTCTGTGTCTTGCTGTCTTGCACTCTTGCGGTCTTTCTGCCTCTTGCGCGTTGCGTCTGGGTGGGAAAAAACAGAGGGGGTCAGGAGGGGAAAAGACTAAAGAGTGAAAGATTGAAATAGTGAGTGTGATGTGAGTGAGACACTGAGAGTCTGAGACGTGAGTGCCAGCCTGAGTGGATGGGAAATTGTTAATTTTTGATTAGTGAGGGGAATTTTTGGGTGGGAATATGGTTAGATTTTGGAAATATTATAGGGAAATTTTGAGAAATTTTAGGAGGGGAAGGATGTTAGTCAAGAGGAGAGGAAAAAAATAGATTTTTTTAATATATGTTTAGCATTTTTTTACGCAAATATATGTTTAGCTAGTATTTACTCAAATTAAATGTTAAATTGTTAATAACTAGATTATTTGTGTTTGCCTGATTAGTGATTACTAGTTTATATTAAAATTGTAAATGATATATGTTTAGCTTTTTTTTACTAAATTATTTGTGTTTGTCTGATTAGTGATTACTAGTTTATATTAAAATTGTAAGTGATATATGTTTAGCTTTTTTTTTTACGCAAATATATGTTTAGTTAGTATTTATTCAAATTAAATGTTAAATTGTTAGTAACTAAATTATTTGTGTTTGCCTGATTAGTGATTACTAGTTTATATTAAAATTGTAAGTGATATATGTTTAGCTTTTTTTTTTAAGCAAATATATGTTTAGTTAGTATTTTTTCAAATTAAATGTTAAATTGTTAGTAACTAAATTATTTGTGTTTGCCTGATTAGTGATTACTAGTTTATATTGAAATTGTAAGTTTGGTTGAATTATTGATTGATGTTTATTTTTAAATATTGAACAGGTTGTTTAAAATATACACAATGCCACAAAGAGAAGAATTTCCTACACAAAGATTAGATGGTGCTCCAAGTGACGATATTGGATGGCATTTTGGAAACCCAGTAGCCGGAAGTCGGAACAATATCGAATGCAAACTTTTTCACAAAATAGTAAGAGGTGGCATTACAAGATTGAAACAACATATAGCACTTATGAAAGGACAAGTGTCTGGCTGTGCTAGAGTGAGCAAATTGGCTAGAGAAGGTATGATGAAGCTTCTTCTTGAAGGAAAAGCAAAAAAAAAAATGACTCCAAAAAAATAAAAGAAGAATTTGAAGCACGCCTGAGAGGAGAAGATGAAGATGAAGATGTGGATCACCTTATGGATGAACGAATGAGGTTTGTTACACAGGAAAGCCTTAGATCACAACGCGAATGGGAAGACGAGCAACAATTTAGACAACATATAGGAGGGCATGGAAATACATATGAACAAGGTGGAAGCTCTCATGCGAGTGTTGGTGGGGGTGAAAGGCCTGAAGATATCACTCTTGAGTTGAGATCTACAAATATTGATCTTATGAGGAGCAAAAGCATGAAGCAACCAAAAATCGGTAGGGGTGTCATGAAGACATTGAGGAGGAAGCTAGGAGAGGCAATAAGCAAGTTTTTTATTTATGAGTGCTTACCTATGAATTTATCTAACTCTCCTTGGTTGCATAATTTGATTGTTACAGCTGCTGAGGTAGGTAAAGGGGTTAAATGTTCGACCCCTTATGAAATCTCATATGTATATTTAGAGAATGAATATAGGAAAATGAAGAAGTGGTTGAACGTATTGAGAGGTACATGGAAAGAAAAAGGGGTGACAATAATGTGTGATGGTTGGACGGACGGTATCAACCATACTCATATTATGAATTTTTTGGTGCATAGTAGCAAGGGGACAATTTTCTTGAAATCTATTGATGCTTCTGATATTGTTAGTAGAAACACAGATTACTACTTTCAATTATTAGATAAAGTTGTTGAAGAACTGGGAGAAGAGTTTGTTGTTCAAGTGGTTACAGATAATGAAGCAGCACTGAAAGCAACTGGTCAGAAACTGATGGAGAAGCGGCCTCATTTGTATTGGTCTGCTTGTGCGGCTCATTGTTTAGATCTTTGCTTGGAGGATATAGGAAAAAAGAAAAATGTACAGAAGTTATTAACTGATACAAAGACTATGACAAATTTTCTCTATAACCATATATGGACTGTCGACCTCATGAAAAAATATACTAGAGGTAGAGAAATTGTCCGTCCTGGTGTTACCTGATTTGCAACACAGTTCCTACAACTTCAAGCAATTGTACAGCAAAAGCAAGGTCTGAGAAACATGTTCAACTCCGAAGAGTTTAGACGATCTAAATTTGGTAAAGCGAAAAATGGACCGTCATATGAAGCAAGAACAATTGTTAATGATAGTGAACTCTGGAGTAAGTCCCAAGACATATTGAAGGTGTTTGAGCCTTTAGTAAAAGTTTTGAGACTTGTTGATGGTGACGAGAAACCAACCATGGGTTTCAGATATGAAGCCATTGATAGAGCTAAACAAGCAATTAGACAAAATTCTCGTTATCATTCCAGATATAATGATTTAATAGACAAGCGATGGAGATATATGCATTCCGATCTTCATTCTGCCGGTATGTTTATATAATTTATAAATTTATTTTTATCATATAATTTTATCTTTATACTTTCATCCATAATAATATATTATCCTTTTTTTAGGTTATTTTCTTAATCCGCAATTTCAATACGGAGTTGAACATGGGGATGATGTCTATAAAGAAACATTTGAAGGAACAAATAGAGTCATCTTCAGAATAGAAAGAAACATCGATGATCAGATTAAAGCTCTGAACCAGGTTAGTAATTAATATTTATATTTTTAAACTTATATTTCATTATTTATCAAATGAAGATATTTACGTATTAATATATTGTGTTATATTTCACAGTTAGTACTTTTTAGAGATAAGGTTGAAACATTTGGTACTCCTCAAGCTCAAGCAGCTTGGTCTAAGATGAATCCAGGTAAAATAATATTTTTTATAAATCATTGAACTTTAACTTTATTTTTTAATATAATAACTAATAATTTGTTTACCTTTTGTTTCTCCTTTAAAAAGCTGAATGGTGGTCCTTTTTTGGTGTATGTGCTTCTGAGCTTAAACATGTGGCTATAAAGGTTCTTAGCCAAACAACTTCAGCCACAAATTGTGAGAGAAATTGGAGCACATTTAGTTATATCCACACGAAGACATGGAATAGATTGAAGTATAAAAAGCTGCAAAAGCTTGTCTTCACGCACTACAATATGAAATTGAAAATGAGGCATCAAATTAGAAAAAGTCAAGATGAAATTGAAGCAAGTTTTAATCCTATCAATCTTGATTATATATTTCAAGAATATGCATTATCTCCATGGATTGAAGAGAGAGAAGATCCACTATTAGATGGAGTACAAAATGCAGAATGGTTGCCTCTAGTGGATACAGATGATGAAGATGTGGAAGTTGTTTATGATAATGATGATTCTAATGAAGATGGTGGTGGTTTAAGTCCACCAAGTAATAATATTGGTGATGGGGGTGGTAATGTAGAAGCTGAAGGTGGCGGTAATGATAATGATGATGGCGATGATGATGGGCAATTTCAAAATGATCCATCTCAAGATTCACCATATAATAGGCGTTATAGGAGCTTGACTGATATGCCTCCTTCTGGTAGTTCATTACCCGAGAGCAGCAGAGGTGGGTCACATTTTAGGAGAGGAAAAGAAAACAGAATGTTCCACTTGAAGATTCTTCCTCTTCTAGTATTGCACAAAGTTTTAGTGACTTTGATATTGATGATTCTTCTCAGAGTAGTGAACAATCTCATCCACCTTATTATCAATATCCTTATTTCAACACATATAACACGTACGCAAGTGATCAAGCTCCCTCATACTACCAACCATCAATGAATTATCAAGATCCTTATCATCAACAATCAAGTGGTGGATTTTTTGATTATGTCTTTGGACAAGGAGCTACACAAGATGATAGCCAAAGTGAGAATAAAGGTTATGAACCACCACGTCATTCCACCATGTGGTAGCAAGTATGTAAGTTCAATTTTTATTATCTTTGATTCATATATTTGTTGATTATTATTATTAATTATTATTTTAAATTTATTAATTTGTTTACTTTTATCTTCTTCTTTTTTATAGTGAAGAGTGAAGACGTATCTCTAAGTGGTGACAATGTGACGTTATTTTAGAATCACAATTGCAGCTGGATGTATTCCTATATGTGACACTAATATCTTTTTATTTGTGATTCATATATATTTATGCACTTTTAAGTTTCTGACCTTCTTATTTCTTTGTAATTTTGTACTTATATGTGCTTAAAAGTTTTATTTATAATTTATTTTCACTAAATTAAGTTTAAATTATTTATAAACATGATATAATGTCTTTAAAATGAATAGAAATTTATACAACATCATTAGTAAAAGATATATAAAGAATTATAAAAAAAATAATTTTTTTTCATTTTGTGGAATTTTCAAATCATTTCACGCCGCAGCGGCAGCATTACGCATCGCAGCGGCCGCAATGACCGCAATCGCGACCGCAACCGCAATTTAAAACCCTGGGTTTGTGAGTATGGTTCTTCGGATGCAGTTCAAACAATTCAGAACAAAAATGCAGTCTAGTTTCATGCTCATGGTGCTATCATCATGCACATTCGGGATATGATGGATAGAGCTTGGGTTGTGCAGCTAACCCATGTCTTCAGAGAAGTCAACTATTGTTCTAATTTTTTGGCCAAGGTTGGGGTCAAGCAGGATGTTGGTTATAAGTTTTGGAGGACTGCTCCCAAGGACATGGGTTCTCTTATGTTGGCTGATGCCTTGGGGCTGAGGTTCCAAGTTTAGTGTTTTTGTGTTTCTGTTTGCTTTGTTATCTTACTTACCATATATATATATATATATATATATATATATATATATATATATATATATATATAGTTTTTGCGCACATTAGGAGTGCAGTAGCACCATCGAAGATAAAAAACAAGGGGTAGAGCAGTAGTCTTGAGTCGGCCAGGTCCAAGAAATTGGGTAAACTGAGAAAGATTTTTAGAGAAGCATTAACTTTTTTTCAAGGATAATTTTTAGAGTATTTTGAAGGTTTTCGAGATGTGAGTAACAATAGTTTTTACGAACCATTTTTCATGGTATAAACAATTGTTTGTGTTGACAAGGGATTATCATGTGGTTTTAGGAGTTTTTAATTGATTTGATGCATATTATTAGTAACCTAATTTCTAAAATTTTGGGTTTTGTTAAAAAGGGGAATTAATTGATTAATTGATGTTGTAATGTGCATATTCGTGTATGATATGTTGTGATATTCATGATTGTTTGTTATTGGTGGAAATTTATATGTTTAAAATTGTAGAAAATATTTTGTTACGTGCATGAGACATGACATATGTGAGTTATGGCATGTTGTATGATGTCTGCCGCAATACCACCTATGACAGGGCTATCGAAAAGTAATATCACCGTAATGGGATATCAAAAGTAACATCGTCATGTAATTGGGATGTCGAAAAAGAGCAATACCGCATAAAAAGGGTATCGAAAGTAACACCGACGGGAGGGTGACATCGAAACACTCCTCATGAGTAGGGGTGGGCAATGAGAGGTCATTGTCGTGTGATGTGTGAGATTTATGACATGCCGGCAAGAAGCCAATTTAAGAACGAGGTCTTCGAGCCCCTTGAATTATTTTCGAAATTATTTGGTATGTGGAATGTGATGCATTGAAGTGGTCTGTTCTTATGTTGTATCTTTTTGAGTTGTGGATATTATTGTTGTTATTAAGTGTATTTTAAAATATATTATTTTGGAAAAATTAGCGGATACCATGGAAAGTTTTTCCGGTTACGGTACCGACTGAGAACATCACTATTTGTGAAACATTTTATAACTATATTGTGGTTCACTAGGATTTTATATCTCATAAAAAATGTTGTTTTCAGAGTTCGAGGACACTGCTGTTGAGGACGCACAGACATGAAGATTTATCTTCTTGCTTTTAGATTAGTTGGTTAGTATTGTAGCATGATTTAAGAGTGTCATGCCAACATTGTTTATTATTTTCAATTTCCATTTCTCGAATTGTTGTTAGACGCCCGGTTTTGAGGCTTTTGGTTTTTATTCAAATGTGTGGATTTATTAATATTTTCATTAATTTAAAAATACTATTATTTTATTTAATATATATGAGGCATTTTTTCAGACTTAGTTATTTGCGAAATTTTTTATGACTTGTATATTTTAGTTAAATGTTTTGAATTATTAATAAAATTAATTTGAGTTACTAATGTAACGAAGAACGTTACACGTATTATTGTTTTTTGTTACCAAATACCTTAAAGTACTTGTTAGTAAAATAAAATTTTAAATTTTAATTAAAATTAAAATTAAAATAAAACATTCGGCATATACAAAAATCTAAATTTATTTTTTTAAGAAAAAGTTTTTATTTTCACTCCTACCGAGCAATAAAATCCCAACCTAGTAATGAATTGAAAGTAAAACTTCACATGGAGATATATAGTTAGATAGAGTGCCATTTATCATACTCAGGGTGAAAATGTGAGCACCGATATGTATTGGAAATTAACCTAAATGTTAGATATTTCTTTAATTCTTTAGGTTCTTTATTCTTTATGTGGAAGCGTTAAATCTATAGGCATACATCCTAGAGCATATTTACCACATAGCCTAGGATCTACATCATGCCGGATTACTAGGATTTTAAGGTTATGAATATACATGGATCCATAGGGGTTCATGATCTTAAGGGTTCTTCAAAGGATGAACTTGATCACCAACCTTCACCGGCAATCTATCACTAACAAGGGGTTTGGTCATCTTCTTGTGCGGAATACCTTGACGATCAACATAGAACATAGATGATGATGATAACAAATATATGGTTAGTGGTGGCTTTATGGTTCTTCCTCAACCTGGACTCCTTATGCCTTAGTCGCTCTTGGATGGGGAAGAAGAGGCGGTGTGCATTGTGTCCGGTGTATTGGGGACCATAGCCTACATATAGGGTGATGGCCAATTAGGGTTCCCATTATTCCGAAATTGGCCATTGGTGACATCCACTCATATTTTGTCCATATCAGATAATTGATAAGCTTCGATTACTTGGTTTCCGAAAAATCGCTTTTTTATTATCTCAGACAACATACACATGCATTGTAACTTGTAAGTTTGGTTTCATGCTGGTTTCTGTGGAATCGCATTACTAATGGAACATTTGTAATTTATTTTACAAAAAAACTTAGAAGCTACAACATACTTGCTTCGAGACTTTCATGTCCACATCCATTCTAACTTGCAACCAAACACATGCGTTATCTTTTGCACACGCATGCCATCAATCTATCATGCAACATAAGGACACGCGTTGAAGGTACAAAAATGGTGGAGGTCAACTGTTTCATATATGTTATTGTGCTCATATTTTGAACTTAATTGTGAGAGATGGTTTGTACATAATCTCTTATGCTATTGAAAAAATTAGAGAAAGTGAGTTTTTGGACATCTACACCTAAAAGAGAGGAGAAATTTATAGAGACATGCGGTCAAATGGGCATTACATATGGTAGAAAAGTAGTTCTTGATTGTAAAACTATGTGGAATTATACATTTTTAATGCTTCAAGTTGCCATAGAATATGAAGATGTGTTTAATTGATTGGCACAAAGGGAGAATCTGTATAAATCATTGCCTAGTGAAGATGATTGGGAGATGGCCAAAGAAATTTGTCTCAGGTTGCAACTGTTTTATGATGTTACAAAGTTATTTTCTGGTACTTATTATCCAACTGCAAATGTTTATTTTCCAAAAGTGTATGCAATTAAATTGACATTGATTAAGTGGGTTGACAGTACTAATCTTGTCATACATCAAATGGCTACAACCATAATGGCCAAATTTGACAAGTATTGGAGTGTGATCAATGGGGTGATGGCTATAGGCACTGTGTTGGATCCAAGATATAAAGTTGATTTGTTAGATTATTTTTTCCCCTAAAATTTATGGGGAGGAATCTAATGATGAAATTGAAAAGGTGAAATCTGTTTATCAAGACATGATAAGAGAGTACAGTATCAAGATCAAGGGTAAGGAGACTATTTATTCATCTTTAAGTTCAAGTCAAAATGAAGATGTGAATGGGGTTACTAATGAAGAAGATTGGATGTCAGATTATTCAAAGCATATAAGTGCAAAAAAATCTGGCACAACAAGCATAAGTCGGAATTTGACCGATATTTGGAGGAGTAGGTGTTGCCTTGTTTAGGTGAGACGTTTGACATCTTATATTGGTAGAATGCTAATGGGTTAAAATACCCAATTATGCAAATGATTGCAAGAGATTTTATCTCAATTCTCATCTCAATTGTTGCTTCAGAGTCTTCTTTTAGCACTGGTGACTGGTTCCTTACTCCCTATCGTAGCAGATTGCGTCCTGATACTTTAGAAGCATTAATGTGTGTCCAAGATTGATTATACACTGATGTGAAAGGTAACAAAATTTATTAATTTTAATTTATCTATCTATATTGGTACATTATTATACATTTTTTACTTAACTTTTTTTTTTCTTTTTAAGGTTCTTCAAAATTAGAAGCCTGTGACTTGGAATGTATTACAGTATTAGAAGATATGGATGCTGACATTGTTGAAGAACCTACAAAGCCATAAGCTAATACTAATGGTAAAATATGTACCTACTAATATTAATTATATTAAGTTGAGCTTTTATTAAGTTAGTGGCCAAATATTTTTTGTTCATATATTGATGCCTCTGTTTCTTGTATTTGCATGTGCCTTGGTTGTGTTCGTGTTCAGCGGGAGTCAAATCAAAATCCAAGTTTGTTTCAATTGGATCCTAGATTTTTTAGCTTTGGTATTAGGAGAAAACATAATCCAAGAGTGTTTCAAGTGGATCCAAGCTTTTGTAACTTTTATTTTTGGAGAAAACTAATGTATTTGATTACTTTTGTAAGTAATTTTTGTAATTGGATAATGCTTTGGTAGTTTGTAACATCTATTTGTATGAACATGGTTATTTTATTCAAAATTATGCACATTTTAGTAATTTTTCAAGCAAAAAGAACATTTTTTCTGGAAAAAAATAATCCGCGGATATCCACAAACCCGTGGATATCTGCGAAACCCGCTGGATACCCGCACGGGTAACGGGCCAACGGCTGCGAGGGCGGGGGGAGTGGTATCCGTGCCCGCCCCGCCCCGTTGTCATCCCTAAACGTCTGGACTTAATGACAGTGGACGGTGATCGTGATTAGAGTTGGCAATTTTGACCAGGTCCGATGGACCAACCCGAACAATTCATGGTTAAGGCCGAGCAGAGTTCTAAAAAAAACCAGGTCTATTTGGCCCGACCCGATTAACCCATCAGGCCTGTTAGGTTCAGGACAGGCTGGTCCGATTGCTTTAAAAATATGAAAATATCCTATTATTTTATTCCTAAGCCAACACTTGATTTAGGAAAAAAAAACACAAGTCCACGGACGGGTCCAGTCCAGTACTCTCTCTGGTCCGTTTTGATTTTTAAAGTTGAAATATTGAACCTAATTACCTGAGTTCCCGACTCCCTCCCTGTATTGTACGCAATTCATCTCTTCGAGTCTTTTTTATAATTAGAGGCTGCACAAATCCACAATAGAAGTCTCGTGTTTGTTTTTACTGAATTATTTTTTGTAAAACATATTTTAAAACACCAAAAGTTTTTTATCTATCTTAACTAGATTTTGTACCCTTAGATTTTATTGTTAATGGGTATATTTCATACAATTTTATGAATACCTCCCCTTACTTGTCAAACATTTGTTTAAACTAAGTGAGCAAACATAAAAATATATATATTTGTTTTTTTATTTATAATTTTATAATTAAGGTTAATTTGACCCGATAACCCGATTTGCCAGCTCTAAACGTGATGACTGAGCAGTTGGTCTGAGGCTTCATCTGGTGCGTCTTTTGCTGCGGTAAGGAAGACTAGCGTGGAGATCTGCTACCTACTAGGGTCGGCATGTCAGTCGGTTCCATGGCCAAGTTGCATGGTGAAATGGAATCAGAGGCGTCCATGTGTGTATCCTTCGAGAGTTGTTGAGTTACTAAGAAGACATTTTTGAGTCACCTTGCATAGTCGGTGACAACTAACAACCCAAACCGTATATGATGACAACCAAATGGTGAGGTTGCCTTGTTGATGATCTTTAGGTTGAATTTATAACAAGTTTAACGAGTAACCAATTTTGTAACCAAAATAAGATGAAGAAAGAAACAAAATGGAAGAAGTTGAGAGGTGGAATGGCGCCACAAACCAATGAGTTTCATAAGCCTATGAAGTTCGCCACAAGAATCTTGGATTCTTGATAAGAACAAGTATGACTCAACCAAGAACCAAGGAGACAATAATCTCACAAAATGGATTCAATCCAAACTTCAGCATCCAAAATTCTTTATTCATGGAATAGAGGTGTTACATATAGCATGTGTGGCTGATTTGTTTTAATCGCATTTTGTCTTCCAAAAGATTCCAAAACCCCCCACTTAACTCACCTATTCATGACACTAAAACACTCACTAATTCCCACTTAACTCAGCCACAATAAAATGAGTTAATTATCCAAAAGACCCATCTTAATGTAGCCACCAAAGCATTCAACTGAGCCACCAAAAATGACGGCTACCCCCCCCCCCCCCCCCGGGGAATGACAATAAAACTCACAAAACCACTCTTAACTCAGTCACCAAAGTTGTAGGTTACGCCCCCCCTCCCTTGATGACTCTCCCTCTTTCACTTATTATTATGTGGTGGTTACACTTGTTTCTCAAATTAAAAGTGTAACCCCCCATAATTTACACAATTTATTCACACACTAATGAGGAGTTTCTTATAGCATGCAAGCCAAAGATTCCCTCCTCACGACTCTCTAAAACTCGTGTAAACATAGGAGATTAATGGGCTCGATCCAATTGTAACACTTAACAAATTTGGACCCACTTACATAACCTGTTAAGTCTCTAAAATGTCTGATGTGTATTTCCCTAAGTTTTGATGAGAACTAAACATTGGTTAATGATTTAATTAACCTTCATATTGGTTGCTAACCTGTCTATCGAGTGTGTAGATTAAATAAGAGAATCATTCATCCAACAGTGTAGTGATAAAAACTCACGTCTAACACACAAGTGTTTAAAACAAACGTCCAGCACTGTAGTGATTGAAGCACGCGTCCAAAATACAAGAGATAAAAACTTGCGTCCACTAAAATAATGAAAGCCAGCGTCTACTAAAAGTATCAGAAGACCGCGCCTACTAAAAATATCTGAAGGCCGCGTCTACTAAAAATATCAGAAGGTCGCGTCTACTAAAGGTATCAGAAGCGCGTCTAATGAAGGTATCAGAAGCGCGTCTACTGAAGGTATCAGAAGTGCGTCTAATTAAAGTATCAGAATGGCTCGTCCAATGACGTGGCATTTGGAGCCCATCCATTAAAGTATCAGAATAGCTCATCCATTAAAGTATCAGAATGACTTGTCCAATGACGTGGCATTTGGAGCCCGTCCATTACGGTATCGGAATTGCTAGTCCAATGACGTGGCATATGGAGCTCGTCCATTAAGGAAGCAGATGGAGCTCGTCCATTAAGGAATCATATGGAGCTCGTCCATTAAGGTCATAATGTATCCGTCCAATGACGTGGCAAATGGCTCTCGTCCACCAGAGTAACCAAGACTCTCGTCCACCAGACTAACTAAGACTCTCGTCCAGTAAAGTAACAAAGGCTCTCGTCCACTAAAGTAACAGAGACTCTCGTCCACCAGAGTAACGGAAACTCTCGTCCACTAGAGTAACAAAGGTTCTCGTCCACTAAAGTAACAGAGACTCTCGTTCACCAGAGTAACAGAGACTCTCGTCCACCAGAGTAACAAAGGCTCTCGTCCACTAGAGTAACAGAGGCTCTCATCCACTAAAGTAACAAAGGCTCTCGTCCATAAAGTAACAGAGGCTCTCGTCCACTAAAGCAACAGAAGTGCTCGTCCACTAAAGGTGACAGGAGCGCTCGTCCACACTAGTCTTTGGACTTGCTGAGTCCTTGATATGGAGCTCGTCTACTAGCCCGAATGAAAACTCAAATGGCTAGATAGAAGCGGATATTTTCAAGATGGAAGCACTTATCTTATAAACGCGAATTCTAAAAGGATTATCATGACCTTATTTCAAAAACCAGAAAGAGACTTGAAGCCTTCTCTCCTACTCAGTTTCACGATTATCAAGAAAAGTCAGAACGACTCTTTTGCATCAATGGCTGCTCAGACTACTCAGAACGACTCTATTGCATTAATGGCTGCCCGGATCGCCCGAACGACTCTATTGCATTAATGGCTGTCGAGACTGCCCAGAATGACTCTATTGCAATTAATGAAGTTTTGCTTGAAGCCAACATCTGAGAGAATGTCTCTAACAGATCCTAAATGCTTGAAGACTATAAATACAGAAGTCATTGAAGATGAAAAAAAGAGAGAATATATACATGCTGCATTAAAGAAGCCATTACTCTGCTCATTAATTCTTTCATTCTGTATTCTTCAATCATTTGAAGTTATTATGCAGACTTTCCTAAGCTTCACATTTAAACCACTCTCTGAGTGTTAGTGAAATATCTGCTTGTGAGAAGTTGTATTTATTACAAACCCAATCTCTCAAACAAACCTAAGTGAGCCTGAAGAGGCTAGGTGTGAAAATAATACTTGTCTTGAGCCTGAAGAGGCTAGGTGTGAAAACAATACTTGTCTTGCTGCCAAGGACTAGACGTAGCTCTCTGCTTTGAAGAGTGAACCAGGATAAATCACTGTGTCAATCTCTCTTTCATAAACTCTTTAATTGCTTTAGTTTTTCTCGCGTCTATCAGTGGTGTATTTGCAAAAGTCACTCGTCCATCATGTATTCTTCCACTCGTCCAAATCTAGCTTTTTGTTTGCGAAAAGATTGCAACTTTGCTTAAATTCTGATAAACACAATTCAACCCCCCATTCTCGTGTTTATAGTCGTCCATTTCATAACCCATTACACTTATTTAAATTAAAAAGAAAACAATTTAAATGGGCATGGTGCACGCCCCACATCATGTTTCTTCTAATTGGATGAGTACGTTTATCAACTTGGGCTCAACATCTCCATGATTTGCATTTGGGCTTGTTTCCATTAGAAGTCCCACAATTTGATTTAGAACTTGTTGGGCCTTTTTAGTTCTTGCTCTTGTCATGGGCCCACCAAGACCTTGAATAGCTTCTTGATCCATGATGGTCTCTATTGGGCTCATATCATCCCCTCCTTCTTTAAGTGAATTCAACCTCGAATTGAAATCTTCGTCACCTATATCAAAAAGAGATAAGTCAGCCACATTGAAAGTTGCACTAATTCGACCATACTCACTAGGAATATCTATCTTGTAGGCATTATCATTGATCTTGGCCACCACTTGAAATGGCCCATCTCCTTTTGGTTGAAGCTTAGATTTCCTTTGGGAAGGAAACCTTTCCTTTCTCATGTGTACCCAAACCCAAACTCCAGGTTCAAATACCACCTTCCTCATTCCTTTGTTTGCTTGCCTAGCATAGCTTTTGGTCCTCTTTTCAATGTGGACCTTCACTTGCTCATGTAACTTCCTCACATATTCTGCCTTGGCCCCACCATCCTTATGCTTTAAAATTGAAGAGTTAGGCAATGACAATGAATCAGGAGGAGTTAATGGGTTAAATCCATAAACAACCTCAAAAGGAGAATATTGAGTAGTACTATGAATAGTCATATTATAAGCAAATTCTATATAAGGCAAACAATCCTCCCAATATTTAATATTCTTTTTAATCACAACCCTTAGAAGGGAAGAAAGTGTCATATTCACAACTTCAGTTTGCCCATCCGTTTCAGGATGGCAAGTGATGGAGAAGAGAAGCTTTGTACCTATCTTTCCCCCACAATGTCCTCCAAAAGTGACTTAGGAACTTGGTGTCCCTATCACTAACAATACTCCTTGGGAGACCGTGAAGTCTCACCACTTCCTTAAAGAAGAAATCAGCAACATGACAAGCATCATCAATTTTTTGCAGGGCATAAAATATGCCATCTTTGAAAATCTATCCACTACAACAAAAATTGAATCTTTACCATTCCTAAATATAGGCAATCCCACAACAAAGTCCATAGACAAATCAATCCAAGGAAAATCGGGAATGGGTAAAGGGGTATAAAGCCCATGAGGCATCACTTTAGATTTTGACTTTTTACACACAATGCATTTTTCACAATATTTCGGCACATCATACTTCATATGATGCCAATGAAAATGTTCATGCAAAATGTCTAGAGTCTTTTGGACCCCAAAATGCCCCCATTAAACCCCCCTCATGCGCTTCCTTCAAGAGTAATTCCCTTATGGAACTTTTTAACAAACAATCTTTTTTCTTTAAATAAAAACCCTTGATGCTTAAAGTATCCATTTTGGGCAGAATGCACACAATTAGCAAAGATATCTGAAAGTCTTTATCATGCTCATACAAATCTTTAATACACACAAGTCCAGACAATTTTGTTTCAAGAGTAGAAAGTAAAGCATGTCTCCTTGATAGTGCATCCGCCATAATGTTGGCTTTACCTTTTTCTTGCTTGACCACATATGGGAATTGTTAAAGAAATTCAACCCACTTGGCATGTCTTTTATTTAACTTTCCTTGCCCTTTCAAATATTTTAAAAACTCATGGTCACTATGAATCACAAATTCCTTGGGCAAAAGATAGTGTTGTCAAGTTTGCAAAGCCCTTACTAAGGTATACAATTCCTTATCATAGGTGGGATAATTAAGGGCAGCTCCACTTAATTTCTCATTAAAATAAGCAATTGGATACTCTTCTTGCATCAAAACAGCCCCAACACCAACATTAGAAGCATCACATTCAATCTCCAAAGATTTAGCAAAATTAGGCAAAACAAGTATTGGTGCATGGGTGAGTTCTTTTTTAAGCTCTTTAAAAGCATACCCTTGTTTTCTCCCCACTTAAATCCCACATTCTTTTTGACAATTTCATTAAGATGTGCAGCCAAAGTACTAAAGTCCTTAACAAACCTCCTATAGAAACTAGCCAAACCATGAAAGCTCCCCACATCACTCATATTTTTGGGGGTTGACCAATCTTGAATGGCCTTAATTTTCTCTTTATCAACATGGACCACTTTAGCATTTATAACAAAACCAAGAAAAATTACATGGTCCACACAAAAAGTACACTTTTCCAAATTTGCATACAATTTTTCTTTTCTTAATACAAGCAAAACAACCCTTAAATATTCATGATGTTCATCTAAGCTTTTGCTATATATCAAGATATCATCAAAATACACCTCAACAAACTTGCCCAAAAAATCCCTCAAAACATGGTTCATAAGCCTCATGAAAGTACTAGGTGCATTTGTTAAACCAAAAGACATTACCAACCATTCATACAAACCATATTTAGTTTTAAAGACAATTTTCCATTCATCCCCTTCCCTTATTCTAATTTGATGGTACCCACTTTTCAAATCAATTTTAGAAAATAAAATGCACCATGCAATTCATCAAGCAAATCATCAAGTCTAGGGATAGGATGTCTATACTTAATTGTGATGTTGTTCACGACCCTACAATCCGTGCACATCCTCCAAGTCCCATCTTTTTTTGGCACTAAAATTATCGGGACAGCACATAGACTCAAGCTTTCTTGCACCAATCCTTTTTGCATCAACTCCTCTACCTGCTTTTGAATTTCTTTAGTCTCCTGTGGATTGCTCCTATAGGATGGCCTATTGGGCAATGATGCACCCAGAATGAGATCAATGTGGTGCTCAATTCCTCTTAGAGGGGGAAGGCCGTGTGGCACTTCCTTAGGAAAGACATCATCAAATTCCTGCAAAAGATTTTTGACACCACTAGCCAAAGAGTGATCATTAGGAGTGTTAGCATTTAAACAAAATTCCCTACAATAAAGCATGTATAGGGGTAGCCTTGAGATCAATGCACTTTTTACCTCACTCTTTGTTGCAAGAAAACTCTCCTTACTCTCTTTTTCCTCTCGGATTTTCACACCTTTTTTCTCTTGATTTTTTTTTAGTTCTCATCACTCTTTTTCTCAATCTCTTTTTCATCGTTTTTTTATTTTCTCTCTTGCTCTCTCTTTTCTCTCATTTTCACTTGATCCTCACTAACATGTTTTGGAGATAAAGGAGAAAGAATGATCTTTCGGTCTTGGTACATGAAAGAGAACTTATTTGAGAACCCTTCATGGGTGGCCTTCCTATAATATTGACAAGACCTCCGTAGCAACATATGGCTTGCCTCCATAGGCACCACATCACAAAGTACACAATCTTGATACCTCCCAATTGAGAATGGAACCTCCACTGGTTTATTCACCATCATTTCTCCAACCTCACCTAGCCACTGGAGCCTATATGGTCTTGGATGTGCCTAAGTTACAAGATTTAATTTTGACACCAATCTAGAACTCACGACATTGGCACAACTTCCTCCATCAATGATTAGAGAACATACATTTCCTTGAATTAAACATCTAGAATGAAAGATATTCTCCCTTTGGCTTTCTTCATGTTCTTTCACTTGGCTCCCCAATAGCCTCCTTACCATAAACAAATCACCATACGGCATGATCTCCTCTTCTTCACTCTCCTCTTCGTTTGAAGCTTCGGATTGGGAAATCACTTCTCCATTTCTTGACACCATGGTTCTCTTTGTTGGGCATTGGGATGCAATGTGTCCATGGCCTAGGCATTTGAAGCACTTCACATCACGACTCCTAGAACTTGCTTCCATTGGCTTCTTTCCTTGAGAGGTGCTCACAGCCTCCTTAGTGGTTGGTGCACCCTCCTTTTGCTGGTCCTTCCAACTTGAGGATGGAAATTTGGATGATGAAGAAAAAAAATTAGACCTCCTTCTCTTAATTTGTTGCTCCACCTTGATTGCTTGTTGGACCAAATCTTCAAGCTCCACATAATGTTGTAACTCCACTATGTCTTGAATATCTTGGTTCAAGCCATGTAAGAATCATGCCATGGTAGCCTCCCTATCTTCTTGATAGTTTGACCTAAGTAAGGCCAATTCCATCTCCTTGAAATATTCATCAACACTTTTAGAGCCTTGTGTCAACCTTTGCAATTTGTTTTGTAATTCCTATGGTAGTGATTTGGGACAATTCTCTTCCCCATGACAAATTTCATCTATTCCCAAGTATCAATAGGATCCTCTCCATGTCTCCTCCTCTCTTTTTGTAATTGGTCCCACCATACAAGGGCATATTCTTTGAACTCAAGGGTGGCTACATTCACATTCTTTCTTTCATTGTAAGAGTTACAATCAAAGACTTGTTCTATCTTCATTTCCCATTCCAAATACGCCTCGGGATCATTCTTCCTAATAAAAGGAGGAACTTTAATCTTGACCCCTTCAAGTCCTCTATCATGCCTCCTTCCTCTATGCCCTCCTCCTCTATGTCCTCCTCTTCTAGGTCTTCCTCTTTCACTCTCATAACCGCTTGAATCAACATTGTTTTGAAAGTGGGCAAGTTGTCTATCATATTTTGCTTGCATCTCCTCCATTTGCCTTGTAAGGGCTTGAACATGAGTAGCGATCCTAGCACGAATAGCTGCTGACCTTGGAGAAAGAGGTGGCCTATCATCATGGGCTGCCATGACTTGAGTAGAAGAAATTATAAGTTTCCTTACCACACTCCCTCACTTGTACACACAAATGTATTTCACTCTTTTGGTTTTTTTCCACACAAGATGTAATTTGCCACTCTTGCCTTTTTCCACTCAATTGTCCTCCTTTAGTTCTTAGAAGGGTCAAACACAAAACACAAAAAAATTCCAAAATTCAAGTAACAAAATTTACAAAACTTATCAAAAATAAAGGAAACAAAAGGGAAGGCTGGAAAGGAAAATGTTTGAGAATGATGAAACAAGATAGAAGGGAAATGTTTTCAAGAACACAAAATGCCCAAGCAGAATTTTTTTCTCTTCTCTCCTTCTCACTATTTCATGCACTTACTTCACTAATTTTTTTAAAAAAATTGGCAATCTTTTTTTTTTTTAAACTTTGATGAGAAGAGAAATATTAATTGCAAACTTGAAGCTTTGGGCAGTAACACAAGAAAAACGAAAATTCCCTTCAAACAGAATCAAAGTGTAAGTTTTTTTTATTATTTTTGGGTAAAAAAAAGAAGAAAGGTAGAAGGTAGAAGATGAAGAACAAAACTCAGAAAATTCAACTAAAGCCTAAGCTTTGATACCACTTGATAACAACCAAATGGTGAGATTGCCTTGTTGATGATCTTTTGGTTGAATTTTTAACAAGTTTAATGAGTAACCAATTTTGTAACCAAAATAAGATGAAGAAAGAAACAAAATGGAAGAAGATGAGAGGTGGAATGGCGCCACAAACCAATGGGTTTGATAAGCCTATGAAGTTCGCCACAAGAATCTTGAATTTTTGATAAGAACAAGTATGACTCAACCAAAAACCAAGGAGACAATAATCTCACAAAATGGATTCAATCCAAAATTCAACATCCAAAGTTCTTTATTCATGGAATAGGTGTGTTACATATAACATGTGCGGCTGATTTCTTTTGCTCACACTTTGTGTTCCAAAAGATTCCAAAACTCCCACTTAACTCACCTATTCATGACACTAAAACACTCACTAATTCCCACTTAACTCAGCCACAATAAAATGAGTTAATTATCCTGAAAACCCATCTTAATGTAGCCACCAAAGCATTCAACTTAACCACAAAAAATGATGGTTACCCCCCCCCCCCACTTAACTCACCTATTCATGACACTAAAACACTCACTAATTCCCACTTAACTCAGCCACAATAAAATGAGTTAATTATCCTAAAAACCCATCTTAATGTAGCCACCAAAGCATTCAACTCAACCACAAAAAATGATGGTTACCCCCACCCCCACCCCACCCCCACCCCACCCCACCCCACCCCACCCATCTCGAATGACAATAAAACTCACAAAAACCACTCTTAACTTAGCCACCAAAGTTGTAGGTTACGCCCCCCTGATGACTCTCCCTATTTCACTTATTATGTGGTGGTTACACTTGCTTCTCAAATTAAAAGTGTAACCCCCCATAATTTATACGATTTATTCACACACTAATGAGGAGTTTCTTATAGCATGCAAGCCAAAGATTCCCTCCCCAAGGTGGGTTCTTCCCTTTCAATAAGTTAGGTTTTGAACCCTTAATCACTTGCTTAAGGTGTCAATATCCCTTACCACTCGGACCAACCAAATAAGGTTTTTTCCTTTCAATATGATTTTTTCCATACACAAGAGTTAGGTTTTGAACCTTTAATCACTTGCTTAAGGTGTCGACATCCCTTATTACTCGGACCAACCAAATGTTGGTAACTTCCATATTCCTTTTTCACAGTTGCTGTTATATTCGTACAAGTTGGTCTCGTGAACTTCCCTTCACAATTATTTCACATATGGTTCTATTTTGGCGAGTGGAATAACCTAGTTTATAGCTTATTTGACTAACTTATAAGCTTGGTTGACTGAAATAGAGATGTTTGGTAAACAAGTTTATCTCATTTACTTATGACCTTTCTTCATAAGCTAATTTGTTTAGCTTATAGCTTATAGCTTATAGCTTATTGACTTTTCTCTCGTTTTTATCCCAATTTATTTAACGAAATTCCCACTCTATCACGTGTATCATAAATATGTCATTTTATATCATTTTATATTTATAAGTTAGTTCAACCGCTAATTTTATCAAACACTTCAAATTCAATCAACTAACTTTTCAGCTATCAACATCAGCCATCAGTTATAAGCTATCAATTAAAAATTAGCTTATCAATTATATACTATCTTATCAGCTATAAGTTACTTATCAAATATTTTTCCCAAAACAGAACCACAGTAAAAATCGGAACATCCATTTTCCGATTAAAATCTTAGCTAGATAGTCCCATCCCACTCCCTAAGCAACCAACATCATACGCAATAATAATGAATTGAGCACACAAATCCAACCAACCAAAACCAAAGGCAGAAGCAGCATTGCCACCTGCTTCAGCTTCACTATCTCAAATCTCAATCTCCAAACCCTAGAATTTCCACCCAATTTCCCCCCTTTCCTTTCTCCCAAACTTTCCGACTTTTGCCTTTCAAAAATTCTTCCTTTGCACTCTCCCGCTGTGATTGGATCTCTGGAGGGTTTTTTCCTTCCATTTCATCATTCACCTCTCGTCAATTTCGATCTGAAACTTTTCAAGGCCGTTTTGTTCCCTTAGTTTGCAAAAAGTTAGGTTTTTTTAATTATTGATCTGTGTCGTTTGATTGGGAATTGATTCTAAACAAGTGTTTGAAGGTGAGGCACCAGAGTTATATTGGTGCTGGGCAATGCCATTGGTGTGGTTTGTGGAGAATATTTATCATCATGTCTTGGGCAGGCCCTGAGGATATATACCTTTCTACTTCACTTGCTAATTATCTTGACAGTGAGTTCAAACCCCTCTCTCATATTCATTGATATGGTATTCAAGCTATAATTTTTTAACTGTATAATGGGTAATTAGTTCTGCCAAAAAGTTGTAAACTTGGACACATGTATGGAGTTAAGGAAGGGAGACTTCCCCCCCTTATGTTTCATGTTTCTGTGGAAGCTAGCAGTTCAATTTTAATTAATAATCGTAGGTTGGGCTTTATGTATTTAATGTGTTTGACTTTTGTTTTAATCATAACCATGTTGGGCGGCAGGGGAGGGACACACACTCTTTTAAATAATTGATGATGACTATGGTGCATGTTTGTTACGTGCCATATATGTATGCTTCCAACATGTTTTTTTTCAAGCTGAGTAACGACATAGATTAAATGTGATTGTGAAGTAGTAGTAATAATGATAATCCTCAGCTATTGAATGTACGAAAAGTAAAAATTATAAACAGTAATAAGATAGGGAATGTGATTGACTTGATTTCCTACAGCCTCTAGTGTAAATAAATTATGAACTGTAGTCTGAGAGAAACTGTATAAACATCTAGACATGCTTGGTATGATATAGAAGTGAAAATCTTAACGCTTGGCCTCCTTTTATTTTCTTTCATTTGGGGATCTTTCTTCCAATCTTTTTAGTGTTGTTCTTCCTCATTCTACCAAATATCCACTAGTAAAACCTCCTGACAATTTTCCTCTATAGTCGTTTTAACTCTTAATGGCTAATGCCAGAAAGTTTTTGTAGTAGCTCCTATAAAAGTGAATGCTTAAGAATGCACTATTTATCAATTATCACATGTTGTAAGCTAAAAATGTGAAGTGTCTATTACCAATCCCATCCCAACAACTTTTTATTAAATAGCTAATTTGAATCGTTAGATCAAAATAAATCAAAGGTTATATAATCTTAAAATTTGGACTTGGGCCTAACTCAAACTCACAAAAACGGATTGGAAGGTGAGGGTCGTCCATGTCTTATAAGTACTACTTAGATTATATCTTCAGGCGATATGGGACCAAACACACCCATTCATACCCAGCACAATGAAGGTATTGGAGGCTTCAACGAAGTCATCCCAAAGTTGCCGTAATTAAGGCGGATTTCCAACACCCCCTCACTCCCAGGGCTATGCACCTAGAGCATGGACGATGTGGGCGGCCCAACAACGGATTTAGGATAAGCTTTGATACCATCTTGAAATTTGGGCTTGAACTTAACTCAACCTCACAAAACCGACGGATTTCCAACACCCCCTCACGCCCAGGGCTGTGCACTTAGAGCATGGACGATGTGAGCGGCCCAACAACGGGTTTATGATAAGCTCTGATACCATCTTGAAATTTGGGCTTGAGCCTAACTCAGCCTCACAAAACCAACTTCTAATTTAAGGACTGCTCAAGCCTTGTAAACACTACTCATGTCATATCTCTAGGCGATGTGGGTCTAAACACACTCATTTACACCTTGTGCTGGAGAGTGCAATGAAAGCAGCCCAAAGCTGCCGCAATTAAGGCGACTACCGGATAGGGGCAGACCGCAATTAAGGCGGATATCCAACATATAATTATAGAATAGGAGTGACAATAGATACTCCCCTAAAGATGTAAATGGTTTTTTTTTATAAAAAAACTATAATTCATGTGAATGAAAATGAATAGCCTTGATGTCATATTGCTTCTGGCATATTTAGCATACAAGCCTTTCTGAAATGGAATTTTGCCAAGATATTGTTCAAATCCGATGAATACCAGTTGGAGTTTATAAATTAATGTGGGTTTTTGATGGAGGTGAAACTGATTTTGTACTTCGTAGTTCATACCAATTTATATGGCCTTACTCCATTTCTTGTTGTAGAGAAACTTCTTGTATTGCTGAGAGATGGTAGAAAGCTCATGGGGACACTTCGCTCTTTTGATCAATTTGGTATAACTTCTGAAATTATGTAAATCTTTGACATGCTATTGGTTGCTTTTCTATTTTTCTGAAACTCCTATCAATAACATGCAGCTAATGCTGTACTTGAGGGAGCCTGTGAGAGAGTTATTGTTGGTGATCTGTATTGTGACATCCCTTTGGGTCTCTATGTAATCCGTGGGGAGAATGTTGTCCTAATTGGTGAGCTGGTATGATTGCTAATTATTTTCCTTTGCATCTAAAATAATGCTATACTTTTCAATCTCATTTTTACAGTCATCTTTCAACTTTTAGGACTTGGAGAGAGAGGAACTTCCCCCACACATGACAGCCGTTTCAGAAGCAGAAATTAAGAGGGTAAATATTTCGAAATCCACACTTATTTAATCGATGTTATTTGCGTCTATTTTCTGTCACCTTTTATTATCATGGCACCTATCATTGTCCTAATTTTGTTGGTTTCCTACTTTACTTCATTATGAACATATAAAGCACTCTTGAATTAAACAGATTGTATACGTTTGTTTCTTATATCTAGTCTTTTTTTTTGGGTAAGTCATACTGGCTGGGGACATAATGGCGAATTATATGATGATGAACAAGAAATAAAGTGGACATACTAAGGGCTCATTTGGATGGTCTTGTAAAAAAAAATACTTATATGTGAACTTTGCCTACCAAATTCTAGCTCATTGAGTTTGTAAGGATGTCCTGAAGTTGTCTTCTCTCTATAGATGGTTGAGATATGATTGAGATATGCCTGCCCTGCTCATCCTAGTTGCATTCCTTTCCCTGAGTTTGATTTTGAAACTGACATTGACTGTAAGTTAGTATTTAGCTATTGCAAGTGTTGGAATGTTTCTAAACTGTGATTATTAGTCAACAGTTTGAAAGTTTGCAGACTCAATATAAAAATATTACACACAAACACACTCTTTAGAAGGGAGCTGTCTTCTGAATAGATTATTATATTCCATTTACCTGTATAAGTGATCCATGGTCCATGAAGTTCTAGAGGTCATGTTAGCCTTGACCAATACTATTTCTTAGATTGAAGAGATGGACCAATTTTTGTGAATTTTTTTGGTCCCTCATATGATTTGGAATCAGTTCCCATTGTAGTCCTATAATTTGCTTGGAGAGCTGATATTTTGACATCAGATTTAGACATCAATACAGGACACCGTATCATTTTATCCCTCATTGGTTAATGGGCCCAATATATGTTTTCACTGTCCCGTATCTTCATACGGTGTCTGGACAACAAAATGTTGTCCATAAAATATTTCTGATTTGGTTTTATTTAAGCAGTAACTTAGTTGACTTCTGTTATATTTTCTATAATTAAATGAAACTGTGAATTTGCAGGCACAGAAAGCAGAAAGGGAGGCTTCAGATCTGAAAGGGACTATGAGGAAAAGAATGGAATTCCTAGACTTGGACTAGTCAATTCTCTTGTCATCATCCTTCACCTGTCTGTCCGCAAATATTATAGCGGCTGTTTTGCACTTATTTTATTCTCCTCTCTTAGTTTTGGCTGTGTATTGTTGTTAGATTTCATGGGCATGGGAGGGATGAACATTGTTGAAATTTCTTGTGTAATATTAGCCCAAGGAATGAATACTACCATTCCTTTTCTTTAAAAATTTGTCAATTGTAGCATGATTCCAGTCCATAAACAACATTCTGGTTAGGAAATGAAAAGGCTTGATCATGCAAAATAGGTATGCTTTTTTTTTTTGGGTGCTAAAATAAAGTTTAGGTGAGTTTGGTTCCAGAGGCTCACCAGGGCCAGGACGAACCTCAAGGTTCAAAGAACGTTTACAGTGGTACTTACAGATTACCTATCAATGAGGTCCTCACATCGGCAGTGGGATTTGAACTCACGACCTTATAAATTATGAGCTAAATCCTTATCAACTGAATCAATCTTCGTTGGTAAAATAGGTATGCTTTGAACCTAATGATCTTGCAACCTTAATATTCAACGGGGATATAAGACCATGTTTTTTACGTGCTGTACTCTGGACAATAATTTCCTTTTAGTACATCAACATGTCAGAAATTCACGAGTTAGAGGAGTTGGCAGTTAAAGCAGTGACAAGTTAGGCATGGAAGCCATGCTGAGGTTCAGATCAAGATCTTCATATCAATTAGTGACTCCAACCTCTGCCTTGTCTCCACTCTCTCTGTGACAGGAGGGTCTCCTCTTCTTCGAAAACTCTTGGGGCATGTTTGTTTTGTTTTCAATTTTCAATTTTTATTTTTTGTTTTTATAAATAATTATAAAACTGTTATTTTGTTTTTATTCTTTTTTTTTGTTTTAAAAAATAACTTTTTTTCTGTTTTCAATTATTTCCTGTACAAATTTTTGAAAACAGAAAATATAATGAAAACAAGATGACAGTTTTGTAATTATTTTTTAAAACAAAAAATGAAAACTGAAAACAAAGCAAACAGGTCCCATATTCCCAAATGTTCTATAGACAACAAAACAAAAGACTTCTCAAGCTCTCTCTTGGTTTATGGTTTTTAAGATTGATATTACTAGTTAAAAGGAACTAATTTTTTTTTACTACAAACGTGGTGAAAATGATTAGTTTGTCTTTTTATTACGAGTATTCCTAACGAGTGTCATAAGAATATTGGTTAAGGAATCCATGAAATAAAAATTTATATTAAAAAATTAAGTGTCATATTATTTGAAATGTTAAATACATATTCTTTCATATAATTTTTTTTAATTCCTTAAATAATGTTCTGAAAAAATTAATATATTTAATATTTAAAAAAATGAAATAATTAATTTTTAAATAAAAATATATTTTTCTTGATTTCTTAAAAAATGTAACGAAGACATTTATTAGCATGATCACGTACATATTGACACACCGACAACTTCCACCTTGTCGTTTCCTCGCACGCACTAAAAAACAAGCAAAATGAGGAGAGAATCCAGCCAGTAATGGTGCAATGCGGCACTGACCCAAATGGTTCAAGATAATTTTATAATTTTATATGCTATAATACATTAATTCAATTAAAATATATTATACTACAGAAATCAAATGTGTCGTAAGATTATTTTATAATAAAAATTTATTAAGATAATTTATTAAAAAATCTCTCTAACTCCTCAACACACCCCATAATAAAAATTTATTAAATATATTATTGTCATATTACATAAACATTTATTTGGTATGGTGATGATTTAGACAATCCAAAACCCAAGTGTTCCCAGCTTCTTCCTCCACAGCCCCACATTTGACTTCCCCACTCAAAGTTTAATTTGAGAAGAATAATACTATTTAACCATATTTACATAGATACTTTAATATTGTTAAATATATCCATGATGTGAACTGATATAGGTGGGCTCACAACATACGCATTCTCAAGCTTGTACTACATAGTTCAATTTCCTTTTAATCACCCCACATTTCACTATTCTCCCTCTTAACCTCAGTTAAAACTTTTATAAAAAAAAAACCTCAGTTAAAACTATATTAGGCTCATTTAAAATGGAAAAAAAAAAGTGTAAATTACTATAATTTGTTAAAGTGTATATCCCAACCTCACTTTGGCTTTATGTTCTAAATAAATCAAAGACACCGCTCAATCTCAACAAATTCGTAGACTTTTCCTCACTAACACACACTCCTTCACAGTTCAGACAAAAACTCTTGTTTACTCTTTCATCTCCTTAGATTAGATCCACAACTCTCTTTCTTTCTCTCTCTTCAATGTCTTCTCTCTCATTTCTTGCGTTTCTATTACTGCTCTCTCTGCGAGTTGAAGCTTCGGTTCACGATTACAGGGCCGAGAAATTCGTGGCTAAAGGCAACGCCTTTGTTGTCCATGGAGGCAGTGAAGGAATCTACTCATCTGTCTCTAATCACAATGACACTTCTTCCGTAGCTGCAAATGGCGACTCTTACATTAGGTGATTTCACTTCACCCTTCTTACTCATATCATATCATATCTGGGTTTTATGGGCTTTGGGTTAAATCACTTTCCTTTAAGCTCTTTCTCATTTTTCATTTGCGTTTTGTTTTGCAATCCACCCAGATTTAGAATTATTTTGTATAAATGTAAGTAATTGACTAATTTAGGAGAGTTGTTGACTTTTTGTATTCATCTTGGTAACAAGTAGCAATGAATTATTATAGCAAATTAGAGAGTGGCATCAAGTACCCATTGTGCATTGATAGCAGCATTTTCTTTTTTTTAAAAGTAAGTTTGCACGTTTAGCTGAAACCCCAATGAATCTTACTCATCAGATTTGAAAAGTAAAGTTGCTAGAATACTCATAAAGTTTTCAGAAATTTGATAAAAGCTGTACTTTTCTTGCTGTCAGTCCCAAAACATGATATATCTTTTATATACCATTAGTAGGTAGCCATTATTTTGTACCCTTCTGGTAATTATGCTGATGTTTGATGTTATTTTGTTGATTGGGTTTTACCTTTTGTAATATGAAAACCAGGTTTGAAAGGATCCAATTCCATAGAAACAAGGACTTCACTAACTTTAGCTCGTGGCCGATTCAGGCGGTTGTTTTTGAAGTTGAAGATAGAGAGACAATTGGTGGTTCGGCCTATGGGGGCCAAAGGGCTGTCTGTTGCACCAGTGATCTTGCAAAACTTGGTGTATGTACTGAAGGACTGGTCATTCACCGCCCTTCTGCACAGAATTCTGATTGGCCTCAAGTTTATGGGGTCTCTTTTGACATGGATGAGGAAGCAGCTGTGCTGCCGTTAAAATCTATACAAATCACAAAAACTGGGATGTATAACTTGTATTTCATTCATTGTGATCCAAGGCTTAAAGAATTGGTTGTAGAAGGGAAAACTGTATGGAAAAACCCCTCTGGTTATCTGCCTGGTAGAATGGCACCAATGAAAATTTTCTACCAGTTCATGTCTTTTGCATTTGTTTTACTTGGGCTCTTTTGGTTCTCTCAATATGCTAGATTTTGGAAGGAAGTGTTTCCACTGCAGAACTGCATTACCCTAGTAATAACCCTAGGCATGTTTGAGATGGCTCTGTGGTATTTTGACTATGCTGAATTCAATGAGACTGGAATAAGGCCAACTGGGACAACCATTTGGGCAGTCACCTTTGGGACTGTTAAGCGCACGGTGGCACGTTTGATCATTTTGATGGTTTCAATGGGCTATGGTGTTGTGAGACCTACCCTTGGTGGGCTTACATCAAAGGTTGTTATGCTTGGAGGAACCTTCTTTCTTGCATCTGAGGTTCTTGAATTGGTAGAAAATGTTGGTGCAGTCAGTGATCTTTCTGGAAAGGCAAGGCTGTTTTTGGTTCTTCCTGCTGCAATATTGGATGTGTTCTTCATTCTTTGGATTTTCACTTCACTCTCTGCAACTTTGAACAAGCTTCAGGTACTCATATGCAATGGTATATTGTCACAATATTGTTCATTTCATGAAATTCATGTGAGCCTTTTCTTCTGTCTCATATATAATAGTTTTTCCTTGTAAATGGGACATAAACTGCACAGGGCAAATTTCTTACTTTGTTACTTTCCTTGGTAAAGTTCCTATTCCAAATTTTACTTTATTGGTTTTTGATAAAGCACTTTATGAGAGGAAACTGACAGGAGGGGTATTATTATGATATGTTTTCTGAATATGATAGAAATATGTATAACATGGCAGTATATGTGGTTCAGTTTTCCGGAAGCAGATCCTAGACGGGAATTCTCATAAAAAATTTACGGTTCCATTCTTAATTAATCGATTAGAGTGTAAAGGCAGGTAGGTTATATTTAGTTATGTACTTAAAGTAACATGGGGAAGGACATGACACAGCTCCCTTGTGATAAGCTAATAGTTTGCAATTTTGCATTTTTCATGTTTGATATTTCCTAGTATGTTATGATATTTCTGCAGGAAAATAACTGTTTATGGCCGATTTATGGTGTTAATTTCTTTTTATAGTAAAAAAATGGATTATTCTTTCCAGGCTTGAAGTATCAGAGCTGGGTTATCTTACTCTGTAAATTCTATTCTACTTTATAGCATATATGTACAAATCAGGCTAATGATCTAGGACTTTCATGTGATGCTGCACCATGTAATGTGATGAATTTTTATTCACTTTGTCACGACTTTTAATATAACTATCTAAAAATGACTCTTCTATGCTTGTGCAATCTGACAGGCCAGAAGAATGATGGTAAAACTGGATATTTACAGGAAGTTCACTAACGCTTTGGCTGTAGCTGTGATCGTATCTGTGGGCTGGATATGCTATGAGGTAAATCCACAGACGTGCAGAAGCATGTCTCATAATGAGCTGTAAAGTAGATGTTATTTGAATGTTTTTGAATTTAATACATCAATCAGTTTTCAATATATCAAGTGCTTTATCTTTGAACTTGCTCTTTCCAGCTCTATTTCAAATCAAATGATATATACAATGAGCAATGGCAGAATGCGTGGATCATCCCAGCCTTTTGGCAATTTCTGTCTTTCTCTCTCCTGTGTGTTATCTGTGCCCTTTGGGCACCATCTCAAAATTCAACACGGTAAAATTCTAGCCTCTTATCTTTAACTCCTTTTTTAATTTTCCTATGATTTCTGTCCATACATCACTAGTGTGTCACTGTTGTTGCTATTCTTCATCTGTTTTCTTGACAGATATGCTTACCGCGATGATGGGAGTGATGAGTTTGATAGGGATGAAACTACTTTGACACTCATAAAACCATCAACAATTTCTTCAAAGGATGTTGGAAGTGTGCCAGAAGCTAGACCAATACAAGGCAGCAATAGAATTTCAAATGGTGATTTAGAAGAAGAAAAGACAGAATAAGACTGATTCTATACTAAAGTTGTATCCGTCCTCAAAATTAGCTGTCACTTTTTTTTTTCTTCTTCCTTTTATTCTTTTATTTCCTTCGTTAGTCTTACGTGTTCTCATTTGTTGCATTTTCAGCTAGCAGTTCCTTGTGACATTGTATTACTACATGATATAGACTATAGAGTTCTTCGTGTCCCAGTGATCCCAATGCGTATTAGTATAATCATGGCTATGACAAGGATGAATTTTGAGCATATTTTTTTTATAATAAATATTAAAAAATAATCAATAGTTAATAAAATTTATGACAACTCATCTTCAGTATCTTACCCTTGTAAAAAAATATGGATGTCGAAGCATTGCCCTGCCATCATATCATGAACATGCTGGCGGCTCCGTTTATTGAATGGATGACCCAATAAGTTAGAAATTTTGGTTCTTTTGTTGAATGAAATGAATTTGAACTTCCACGCGACTGCAGAGTCCATCTGGTTCGTTAACTACTTGAAAACGATTGAAATAACAAAACTTAAAAGTCAAAAAGAAAAAATGAGAATTGATGTTAGGATAATATTTATGATGAAGGAACGTCACACCCCACAAGCTCATTAAAGCAATATCATCGTGCCTAGCAGCTAACGTGGAAGTGTTAAGCTGCTTTAGGATATTTTTAGGAACAATAACAATAACAAGGGGTGACTGGGTGAGTGACTAATGGGTATACATGTTCATTTTGTATAATCCTATTTCAATATATATTTCCTTTTTTTTTTCCTTTTACTAGATAGGGAAAAAAAAACCATATACAACTGTAGCATATAGACAACCGAGTGTATTGAACAATTTCTCTTGCCAATGTAGCACCTCAAATTAGATGGCAACATAACGTTTGGTGAATAATGTACCAACGTCACTTTATTCGCAGAAGTGCATCAAATTCTGGGTTCTGTCTCACTCTAAACCTCTTTATGTGGCTGTCCCTCCTCTTCTCCAGGGAGAAACTTACCCTCTCCATGGTTATTGACCCCACCCATTGATGTACTCAAATACAAAAAGTTAGGTGGTGTATAACTATATTGTTGCTTATTAGTTTGTTTTTTATTTCTATTTTTAATATTAATAATTATAAAACAAAGTTTCACTATTTTCACTTTATTTCCTGCTTATAAACTTCGAAAATTATTTTCATTGTTTCCTTCACAAAAATTTAGTATTTTTATAATTTGTAGTTATTAGTAAACTGAAAATGAAACAGAACAAATCAAGCACTCCCTTATCTTACAAAAAGACACTGAAGCTAGTTCAGATGCTTGGTACAAATTAAGAACAGAATACGTAACAACACCGAATAAGAAATCCTGGCCTAATTCGGTAATTCCCATAAAAAAGGATTAGAACGTATATACGCTTACATGGTAATCTATATTGAGATTAGAGGAAAATCGTCTTCCTTCTAAATGAAACTCATACAATCTTTCAATAAAGTATCACTTCTAATCAGTAGAAAATTAGTACCTGGTCCATGAACGATAGAATGAAAAATCATCTGCACTAGATAATCCAGTTACAGACAACAGAGGTGTCCCAATCTAACTCTCGAGACATTAACATATTTGCTGAAATATAATAAGCCATGTCCAAGAAAGCAGCCTAGCGAAATAGTTCAAATCAGATTGCACTTGCCAAAAGCTACAAGCTGTGAATAGTAAGGTTTTAAATTGCGGGACACCTCATTGTGATTGCGGCATGCATCACTCTGCAAATGCTGACTGCAACAACCCGCAAGGCTGCAATGCAACCACATCAAACAGCAACCGCAACCGAAATTTAAAACCTCGTGTGTAGCTACTAAAAAACTTGATCCAGCGAACGTAGAGAAAGAAATGGACGAAAGGTTCACATTATTACACAATTGGTAACTAAATGTACCATAATTCTTTATTGAAGCAAGGCCTTTCATCGAAGTTGAAACTTATCAGCAATTCCCATTTTGTGGTGTATGCATTCATCTAAGATTCTGTATTCTGTATGAATCTCAGAAATATAAGAAAAACACAAGATACAGATACCGAAAGGCAAAGGCCATCTAAGATTTCAATTTCAACATGCTTCTATTAGTGCCAAAACTATCACATTGTATATGATTCATTTGAAGCTACAAAAGAGACAACTTTTTAACCTTAAAAAGGTAATAAATAAAAACACACATACAACAAATTCCAATATAAACAAATGAAACAAAATCTAGAATGTGGTATGAAATCAAATAACATGCTTACAGGCAGCAGCATTCAGGGCTGAGCTACTTTGGCTTTTCAGGAACCTATACCAATCTTCACAAGATCATGAATAGTAAACCTTGGAGCACTTGAGAGCTAGGGAAATCTCAGATAGGCCAGCACTCAATCACCTGAATGCTCCATGAAAAAAATTAAAAGAATGTGTTCTAGCTTCTAAGTTTTGCAAAACTCACTTCACTCCATCATTCAGATCTCCTCCTCAAGTGCTGGGGAACAGGGATTCCTTCAAAAAAATCCAAAACAGCATCCTCCAGGTCCTCAACAGAATACTTAATGTAGTTCTCCGGATGTTTTCCACTCTCTATGTGGCTCCTGAACCGCCCAAGAAAAGACCTATATGCAGGGATCAACTTCTCTGATATAGATATTCGAAGCTCTTCCCTGAGTTGAGAATCCGGAATCAACCAAACAGCTTGAGTCCTATGAACCTCCTCAAACATAGCATTGAAAGCCTTAAATCTTTCCCTCAAAGCACTCTTTGACACCCCAGAAGAAAAACCACCACTCACATGCAATCCCTCATCTCTCAAACAATACAACACCCTCACCCAAGTTGCTCTCTGGTAGCTAGTAGCAGCCTGCCGGAACTTCCCGGTTAGCTTCTTCAAATAATCATCCCCAATCATCTCCCTCAATTCAGGAGAGCCTCTCACCTTCTGAACAATGTAGTGGACATTGTTCATTATAAAGAGGTGAGACAAAGATGCATCCTTATAATGCTTGGACTTACCATCCAAGTTAAACTGCAATATGACAATAATCCAAATCAAGTGAATAGCCAAAGGGGTCTTCCCCTCAAGCTCATCGAACTCCATATCCGGGGTGGAAGGATCGCCCGAATACCTAGACCCGGTCGAAGGCTTAGACACTATGAGGTCATTCAAAGTCTGCTTATAATCAGAGATCAAACTGATATAATTCATGACATACCTAGTCAAAGGGTGAATTGTGCCACCAGGGACAGGAACCTTAGAAGGTTCCCTCAACACAGCATTCTCAAACTCCGACAAAATCCCTCTAGCAGCCTCAGCCAGCCTCGAAAGAATCTCAGCAGCCTGAACCCGAATCGAATCGGAGGACTTAGAATCAAATACAAGATCAATATCAGGTATCAAATCCATCAAAGCATCATGAAGGTCAAGAATCTTGAACAACTTCTCAGGTGACCTTCTGCTTATACTAATAGCCTCAGCAAAGTTGAAAAGCTGAATAGCAGGACCCTTAACAGTTTCCATGAAGCAAGCATCATCAATGGAAGTTCCAACCCCATCAAAGATTTGCTCACAGAGCTTCTTCTCACTGGCGAAAAGGGTCCTAACACAAACCTTAGCAGCTCTTATCCAACGCCTGATCTTTGCTTCAAGCTGTTCCCACTCCAACCTCTGAACATCACCGATGCTCAGCTTCTCGATCCCGAGCCTCCTGAAACTCGCGTCCACTGTAGATTTTCTTACACTGCCATACACCTGAATGCACTCTCTCAAGTACCCAGAAGATACCATCCTCTCCGCTATGCAACGTAGATCATACACAGCCTCACATGGTATCAGATCGATCTCACGGATGCTACTAGTTGAACGGTAACTACTGTCAACACTAGAAGCACCACCACCACTACTACCACCACCACCTCCACTATCAAAACGAAGAAGCTTATTATCATCATCACCATCATCAGTATCAGCATCACCATCATGATGATGATGGTGTGAAGAAGAAGAAGCATGTTCTGTTGATGATGGTTGTTCTTGATCGGAGATGAGTGAATCGGCTTCGATGGGGATGGTGTGAGAGATGAGGATGTTGCGGAACTCGTCTTCTAAGCGAGCCATGGCGATCTGAATGGCGGAGTTGACCTTGTTTTGGTCGTCGGAGAGTGAAGCGGAGGACATGGAGCGTTGGATTTCATCGACGGCTCGGAGGTAACGATCCACCTCGTGGCGTTCGCCGTCGAAGATCATCTTCTCGCGGGCTTCCTCCGACGCGGTGGAGTCCCATCGGAGGATGATATTCTCCGCCTCCTCGAAGGGTATGTTCTCCGCCGCCGGCGAGTCCATGTGGAAAGAAAAAGGTCAAGTTGGAAGCTTTGGAATATGGGAATTGAGAAAGGTGGTGACTTTTGTTTTGGGGTGTGAAGGAAAGGAAGATTATTAGTACTGTTTTGGTAGGCTATTATTTGAGGAAGATGGAAGGAAAAAAAGGGGGGGAAGAGAGAGAGAGAGAAGTGATGATGGTGGCTGTGGATAGTTTTTGTTGAATGTGGAATTGAGAGAGGCTGCGGCGAAGTTGGCGTTTGGGGTTTTGGGTAATTACTAGTTGCGTGTGTGGAAATTGAACAAGAGTGAAGAGGTAGAAGGAACTCAGAAAGAAGAGGGTGATGGTGTTTGAGTCGGTGTCTGTGTAACTCTGTTGTGGGACATATGCTATGCTATGCTATGCTGTGCTGTGCTCTTCTCTTCTTCTTACACGATTTGACTTTTTAAATGCCGCCGGTGGAATCTACACAGTACATACGGATGAATTTTTTTGACCTTTTTGCATGCTTCTTACATATAAGTAGGATCAGTATTAGGAAAATACTTACTTCACGTCTCTTATTCCTTCTTATCTGTCGCCTTTGTGTAGATGTTACAGTCAGAATATATAAAAATTGGACTCAAATGTTAATCAAAATATGTAAAAAGAGGTGAGTGTCCAGTTACACATATGATAATATGAATGAGATTATCATTGTTGTTAGTATTTTGGAAAGAGTGGCCATCCCTTTTCAGATCATGATTGTTGATTTTTTTTCTATCCTCAGAGTGAGGCCTTTTTTTTATTATCCTTTTTCACTCAAATTGTACTTCTTCTGACTGTTGATAATTTTAACTTGTTTCCCTTTAGGATTAAAAAAAGCATTCTAACTAATTATTTCCTGCTCTTGAGGAATTTTATATACTTGATTTAAATCTTAAAACTTTTTTTTTTGAAAGTTTTCATTATGAATGATCCAAAATAAAGTATTAAAGTTTCTCAATTAAGATAGATAAAGGAAAATTTCCCTCATGTGCATATCTCACGTACCTTATCCTATTACATTTTCCTCTTTTTCTTATGCTAAAAAAAGAGTCCCAACAACCTCATATTCCTTTTCCTTTTTAGCAACCTAACATCAATGATCAATCAATGTGCTAACTGCTTGATAAATCGAGCTGGTAGTTCCCGGAAGAAGATGGAAGTACAACTTTATGGGGGGAAAAATCAAACACATTAGTGGAAGTGAAATCTGTCTTGGTACTTCGTATAGAATTTTCACAGATATGATCATCACATAAATCTGTGTAAGTTCCAGCAATTGTAATTACACAGAAAACAAACTAGAAAAATATGTCTTTGCTCATTTGCAGGGAGTTCCAAATCGCAATCCAAGTCAAGACAGTTAAAACCAGGATTTTAAATAAATACTTGCAACCGCAATTGAAGTCGCAGCGTTTTAGTTTTGAAGGTCTCCGAAATCGAAACGCGGTCGCAATTGCGAGCACGACCACAATCGTAATTTAAAATCTTGTTTAGAACAGTGTTGGCGAGAACCACTTGGGTTGTAGAATTTGATGCAGAGTCTGGGTTTGCTTGCTACTAAATACTACCCAACACATGACTGAGGACCCAATTGGTTTGCTAGTTGCTACCATTGGGGAAGGGACTGGTGACTCATATATGTTAGAAATTTTTTGGGTCACACTTGTAATGTTTAAATGTGTTAGGGCCATTATTTTTTAATTAGTCAAGTTAAAGTGATCTAATTCAAGTAAGGTTTATGGCTAAGGACATAATTGTTATGAAAATTATTGTGTAGATACCATAAGGTCTTATTTCTATTTTCATGATGGGCAAAATTAGAGATAAGAAATGTGTGGATAGTCATGACTCTTCATGAAAGAGTTTGAATTCGAAGGGACATCACTCTTCAAGAAAGGGCATTGACTCATTATAAAAGGTTATGGTCCCCAAGTCATATGCAACCAATTTTCCTTTTTTAACACCCATCGTTAGAAAGGAGAGACTCTTTATGGTTTAAGAAGAATTGTGCATGTTGACTTGGAAGACCAAGAACCAGAAGTTTCTCCATCATATTTTCCATGAATTAGATGCACGCTTAGCTATTGTCTTTCATTTTCTATTCTTGATGATTGAACATGACTTGTCTTGTTTGGATGATGGTTTTCATCTTTAAGTTTCTCCCATAAAGTTTTCCAACAAGTGGTATCAGAGCCACAAGTTTATGTTGAATCATTGAGAAATGTTTTGTGTTATAATTGATTGTGTTCTTAAACTTGACATGTTTAAGTTAAAATCATCAAATTTAAGAAGTATTATGGTTTAAATTTCAATGAAGATGGATATTCTTGAAGTTGAATATTGGATTCATGTCATATTCATATTAAATTATGGAGAATTCATGGATTGTTTCTTAATTATGATATCAAATCATAAATTACGGATTCAAATATTATGTGATTCTGGGGACTTGATTTTCTAAGTTTGAGTTGCAATGTATTTTGTGTTGATACTCAACATGAATATAAAGTAGTTTGAATATAAAGTAGTGTGACTTTCATCAAAAAGTTGTGTATGGCATGGTGCTTTGACACTTTCGAGTAGTGTCACTTTGATGTTGTTGTCAATGATTGCACTGCTGTCAGTTTTTTTAACCATGGGGAACCAGGTTCGATTCCCAAGTTGGGTTACAAATCATGAAACGTTGTGTTCCTTTTTTAATTTAAATATTAAAGTTCGCAATCGTTGACATACTTCGTAGTGTGGCGTAGCGGTTCGCTTGTCTGTGTCCTTCCAAGGGGTTTGCGGTTCGATTCCCACTTTTAGGCATTGTTGTGTTTTTGTTAAATTTTCTTTGTTTGTCTAGAAAATAAAGCAAAAGGAAGGTCGCGGGATTCGAACCCGGGAAAACACAGCGAAAAGCATACTGGCTGACCACCAGGCCACTGCTTAGGCATGACAGTTTTGTCTCTAAACAATGTTCTTAAACACTGTTTGAACGATGCACATTAATTAGGGGAGAATCAAATTTTGTCAGGAACACAGTGATGCACAAGTTTCAACACAGTTTTTTTTTAAGGAATAAATAATTAAATTTTGGATTAAAGTTTTCAACCAAAATTCAAATAATTGGTTATATTTTGGATTATGAAATTGTTTGACATTTTAAGTGAATCAATTGAAGCAAGAAGTCACCAAAGTGACCTCTCTTGTGTAGATTGCTCATGAGAAATGTTGAATGTTAGTGTGTATGTGTATCCATGCGAGTATTAATCGGCTCAAAGGAAGGTTAATATTTGGCCGGATTACATGCACACCTGTGATGGTAAACATGTGATGATTATAAGGTTGTAGATGTGAATGATAAATCAGTCCAAAGAAGGGTTTATTATTTGACATACATTATTGTCAATGCTTGATCATTACAACAAGAGTACCACTAGCAGTTAATATTACTGTCCAAAGACTTGATATTAATGTTGCACTAGGTATCTTGAGATGGGGTATGCCATTATTTGAATTTATTGATGATTGAATTTTGGTTATGATGTGAGTATATTTATGTTATTTATTTGTTCTCTCTTCAGCAACTATTGCTACTATATCTGCTAACTTAAATTCGGTTCCTGATCTTAATGGTACAAACTTTAAGGATTGGAAAAAGAACATTTTGATTGTTCTTGGCTGCATGGATCTTGACCTTGCACTAAAGATGGAGCAACTCCCTTCTCCTATAGACTTCGGTACCTCTGAAGAGAGGAAAATTTATGAGAAGTGGGACCGCTCCAATCGCATGAGTCTAATGATCATTAAGCGCGGCATTCCAGAGGCATTTAGGGGTGTTATATCCAATGGGATAACAAGTGCCAAAGAATTCCTTGTAGAAATTAAGAAACGCTTTGCCAAAAGTGATAAGGCGAAAAACAAGCACACTCCTTCAAAGCTTGATTTCTATGAAGTACAAGGGCAAAAAAAAAGGAAACATAAGGATACTAAGAATGAAGCTGCTAAGGGTCCAACACAAAAGAAGCAAAATAAGGGTGACAACGGTTGCTTCTTTTGTGGCATGACCAGACATGTCAAGAAGGAATGTACCAAGTATCATGCCTGGCGTGAAAAGAAAGGTATGTTCCTTACTTTGGTCTGCATTACGTGGGTTGCTCGAGTTCACAAGGCCAACTGATGCTGAAAGACGCATTTATGTGGGAGATGGCAAATCGGTAGAAGTAGAGGCAATAGGGCATTTTAGGTTGTTATTAAGTACTGGTTATTATTTGGATTTAATGGATACTTTTGTTGTACCGTCCTTTAGACGGAATTTAGTTTCTGTTTCTTGTTTGGACAAATTTGGTTATCATTGTTCATTAGGAAACAATCAATTCAGTTTATCTATTAATTCAAATGTTGTTGGAACTGGTACTCTTATGGTGTATGACAATCTATATTTGCTTGACACAATTGCTTCCTATAATGAAAACTTGAATGTGGAATCACGTGGTACTAAGCGCAAAGTTGACAATGCAAATTCAGGAGCGTTGTGGCACAAGCGTCTAGGTCACATCTCTAGAAATAGAGTTGAACGACTTGTGTCAAATGGGATCCTTGATGCCATTGACTTTACAGACTTTAATGTCTGTGTTGAGTGCATTAAGGGCAAACAGACCAAACAAAAGAAATTGGGAGCATATAGAGCTACAGATGTCTTAGAATTGACACATACGGACATTTGTGGGCCATTTCCAACACCATCTTGGAATGGTCAACAATACTTTATATCATTCATAGACGATTATTCCAGATATACGTACCTATTTCTTATACATGAAAAGTCTCAATCTTTGGACGTGTTCAAATCATTTAAGGCTGAAGTTGAAAATCAACTCGATAAAAGAATTAAGAGTGTCAAATCTGACCGTGGAGGTGAATATTATGGTAGGTATGACGGATCAGGTGAACAACGTCCGGGACCATTTGCCAAATACCTTCAGGAATGTGGGATCGTCCCACGATTACACCATGCTTAGGGTCACCTAGCATGAATGGTGTAGGCTGAAAAGACGAAACCGGACTCTTAAGGATATGGTAAGGAGTATGCTATGTCATTCTACTTTACCGGAGTCACTCTGGGGAGAGGCATTGAAGACTGCAGCTTACATTTTGAACAGAGTGCCAACTAAGGCAGCTGCCAAAACACCCTATGAGCTTTGGACTGGTAGAAAGCCTAGTCTAAATCACCTTCATGTATGGGGATGTCCAGTTGAGGCAAGGCCTTATAGGCCAAATGAAAGGAAATTGGATCCCCGAACAGTGAGCAGCTACTTTATTGGCTATTCTGAACGATCCAGGGGCTATAAGTTTTACGATCCCAAATTAAAGACAATTTTTGAGACAGGAACTGCCACGTTCTTTGAGGATATTGAGTTTGGCGGGAGAAATAAGGTTAGAGACTTTGTCTTTGAGGAAGAATTGGTTTCAATTCCAGAATAGATTCATAAAGTTGCTTTTGATGAAGCAAGTCCGGAACCTCTAAATGACATTGTTGTTCAAACTCCCATTCAAGATGAGTTAGTTGTTCCAGAAGAACAAATTCAAGATCCTCAAGAACTAGTGCTTCAAGAGTAAGTGTCTTTGCAACGATCCACTAGAGAAAGAAGAAATGCTATTCCAGTTGACTACATAGTATTTCTTCAGAAACATGAGGAAAATGATGGTATGATGGAAAATGATACAATCAATTTTCGTCAAGTCATGCAAGATTCCAACTTAGAAAAGTGGATTGAAGCAATAAATGAGGAGTATGAGTTCATACAAGACAATAAGGTTTGGGAACTTCTCCTATTACCAAAAGGTGTGAAACTCATTGGTTGCAAATGTATATTTAAGACCAAAGGGATTCCAAAGGTAATGTGGAGAGGTATAAGGCTCGTCTTGTAGCCAAGGACTATACTCAAAATAAAGGGATTGACTATAAAGAGACTTTCTCTCCGGTTTCATTGAAGGACTCTTTTAGGACAATCGGGACCCTTGTTGCACTTTAGGATTTGGAGCTTCATCAAATGGATGTCAAGATGATGTTTCTCAATGACAACATTGACGAAACAATCTATATGGTGCAGCCGTAAAACTTTGTGTTGGGAGATACAAAGAACACGATTTGAAAATTGATATAATCCATCTGTGGGCTAAAATAACCGTCTCGTTAGTGATGCCACAAGTTCTATCAGGTAATTCTCTCATTCAATTTTGAGATGAATGTTGCTAGTATTTGTGTGCAACACAAATTCAGTGGGAGTAAGAATATTTTCCTGTTATTGTATGTTGATGACATACTACTTGGGACTAATGATATAGGCATGTTGCACGAAACCAATAGATTTCTATTGATAATTTCAAGATGAAATATGGTGACGTCTCCTTTGTATTAGGGATCCGGATACACCGAGCCCAATCTTGGAGTACTCTAGGATTGTCACAAAAGAGCTATATCAATAAATTGCTCAAATGGTTTGGCATGCAAGACTGTCAATCAAGTGATGCCTCGATCGCTAAGGGAGACAAATTAGTCTCAATCGATGCCCAAAAGAAATCTTAAGATTAAAGGGATGCGGGAGATTCCTATGCATCGGTTGTAGGAAGCATAATGTATGCCCAAGTCTGTATTCATCCGGACATAGCGTACATTGTTAAGTGTTAGGCAGATACTTAAGCAATCTAGGAATAAATTGTTAGAAAGCAGCCAAACAGGTTATGATTTAGTCAATAGAGAACAAAGAACTATATGATCACATAAGGAAAATCAGATCGAGTTAGAGATCATTGAGTATTCCGATTCGATTTTGTTGGATGCCAATACTGATTGGAAATCTACATCAGGTTATGTTTATCTATGGTTATAAGGCATTCAAATTATGTGATAAGGTTGCGGAATTTTGTCACTGGGTTATGGATTTTAGATTTATTGAAAGACCACTACAGTTATTTTGTGACCATAAGTTAGCAGTGACATTAAGTTCCTTATTGATGTGGAAAGAGTTCAAAGTGACAGATGTCTATAAAGCATGTTAGGACAAACTCCATAGTTGTGGATCCACTTACTAAGGTTTACCACCCAAGGTCTTTCACGAGCATATTGCTCGAATGGGTGTTGTATCACTAGACGATACATTTGTTCAGTAGGAGTTTGTATTTAGATGCTTTTCTAAGGAAGATATACTTTATGATTATTTTCTACAGAATACAGTTTTTGGTTTGGTTTTCACTCTGAATATTGATCTCATTAAAGAGTAAAGTAGGACCAGTTGAAAATCGACATGTACAGATCACCTTCATGTGATTTTCATGCTGCACATTTCATGATTAATCTATGTCATTTGGTTGTGTTAATATTAGTGATCATTGATGGATTTAGTTATGATTGATATAACGAAAGCCGCTTTGGTTCTATATATTGATATAACTAATGGACGGGATAGGGATATGTCCAAGGTTTATAATGGCAAATTTGGAGCTCATAAAGTATAACACATTTATAAGCATACATATGTGACCAGTGGGAGATTGTTAGAAATTTTTTTGGGTCACACTTGTAATGTTTAAATGTGTTAGGGCCATTATTTTTAATTAGTCAAGTTAAAGTGATCTAATTCAAGTAAGGTTTATGGCTAAGGACATAATTGTTATGAAAATTATTGTGTAGATACCATAAGGTCTTATTTCTATTTTCATGATGGGCAAAATTAGAGATAAGAAATGTGTGGATAGTCATGACTCTTCATGAAAGAGTTTGAATTCGAAGGGACATCACTCTTCATGAAAGGGCATTGACTCATTATAAAAGGTTATGGTCCCCAAGTCATATGCAACCAATTTTCCTTTTTTAACACCCATCGTTAGAAAGGAGAGACTCTTTATGGTTTAAGAAGAATTGTGCATGTTGACTTGGAAGACCAAGAACCAGAAGTTTCTCCATCATATTTTCCATGAATTCGGGTACGCTTCCGCTATTGTCTTTCATTTTCTATTCTTGATGATTGAACATGACTTGTCTTGTTTGGATGATGGTTTTCATCTTTAAGTTTCTCCCATAAAGTTTTCCAACAATATATTCAACAAAAGGGCCACTGCAGACCTTATTGGGTCCCTCAACCCCACAGCACTACTCAACCATGGACATTGCTTGTGGCAAGGATTAGTTATGAACTTGATTATGCATTAGCATATATAATATATATATATATATATATATATATATATATATATATATATATATATATATATATATATATATATATATATCCCTACAAATATTACTGTGAAGCGAGATTAATGCTGAGGCACGATCACAACTAGGAGGTTCTTTCAACAACTGCGTTGTCCAGAATTTAAACAATGGTTCTCTCTCCCTTATAGTTACCAATGTATCCCACCCTTGTTATTGTTAGCAAAAATAGGATTGAATCGACTAAATCTTCCTCTTTAACTGCATTGGTACCCCTTCCTGTCATCGTCTATACTGATCGAATCAAGAGGAATATATATAATATATAAGGACATTGCTAATTGTTGGTTAAGTTGTGCTCGAAGAGATGAAGTAGAGCAATCATACTTTCACCCCCGAATAACAAATAAAAGGTAGAGATCATAGATGGGACACGCATGTTTATTCTGTTTGACTTAATATATAGTTGTTGGTTTCATTTTATTCCAAATATTAGTGCGATGTAGCGTAAGGTTTTAAACTTCTTAAATTAAATTTGTAGCAAGTTATCTAGTAAGGGGAACTCGGGTCATAGCCTTAGACCGTATGTCTAATAAGTCGATCATATCTTATTAAGTTGTGACTGCTGAAATCCATAACCGACTTCGGACCTTGTAACTGTCCTTATCAATAACGTCCATGATCACTCATAACGAGTCACTAATGTCATGTAACAACTATCCTCACTCTATAAATATCGGTGGTAGCCTTTGGGTATGAGGATCTCTTACACACACTTTATGCGGGTACTCATGATACTTGAGTACCAACCGGCTTGGTCATCAAACACTCTTCCTGGTCATGAAGCTGTCGACTAATCTCAACTTGGCTGCCGACCTTTGAAACCCATGTCAGAACATTATCCACAAAAAAAAAGGATTTAATTAATATCCATGATGTGAATGTAAAGTTTCTAACACTATTAAACAATCATAAATTGTCATTGTTGCGTACTTCTAACCGTGTTGAGAGAAATATCTAAAAGCAGAGGTATTCTTGAATGTGTTGAGATAAATATCTTTACACTTATTTAAAGCCTCAGAATTATATACATGGTTAAGGCTATGGTACACCACCCACATATCAAGAGCTTCACCAATCCTTTGTATATATGGCCATTTAAGTACAAATACATGGTTGGGTTTGAAATTTTGACCAGCCCATGTGACAATTTCATTATCCCAAAACTTACCACATATGGATGATGTAGTGGGTGATACACCAATTGAGTGGTGCACCTTAGCCCAAACCTTATATACATATAGTACAAGTACACTTGTTTTACATGTAACACATATTTTAAACCACACATTTTACATATTTCTCAGATTAACATTTCTCTTTAATTCTTTCTTTTTATGAAAACGACTTTTAACTAAACCTGGAATCATGTAAGTTAAATTATTATTGAATTTATAAAGTATACAATCTTCATTCGCTTGCAGTATACAACCTAAATAATACAAATTTTGTGATTCGGTTTAGTCTTTTTCGAATTCCATTTGTTACATTAACTAAGTCATTACTCTTGATATATATAGCGGTAGGCATGGTGTAGCAATCATGCAGGACTGTTTATATCATATCATTATCAGACATTTTTTTGCAACCAATAGTTTCCAAGGGGAATTGAATAAAGGTACAGGTCTGCTATTTTGACACAAAATGCAGACAACAATACATACATCGTATGAACAGTCTTGCATGTGATCAAGATCAGACTCTTATCTGCATCTTGACCAGAGAAGATGTTTTTTTTTTAAAATTTAAATTTTTTTTTAAATAAATTTTTTGATTAAGTATGGGCATTCACCACATATTTGAAGGCATTCACCAGATAATTGAACTACGTTCACCAGATAATCTAAGGCATCCACAACCCAATTTTAGTATAGGCATTCACCACATATTCGAAGGCATTCACCAGATAATTGAACTACGTTCACCAGATAATCTAAGGCATCCAAAACTTGGTTTTAGTATGGGCATTCACCAGATATTCGAAGGCACTCACCAGATAATTGAACTACGTTCACCAGATAATCTAAGGCATCCAAAACTTGGTTTTAGTATGGGCATTCACCACATATTCGAAGGCATTCACCAGATAATTGAACTACGTTCACCAGATAATCTAAGACATCCAAAACTTGGTTTTAGTATGGGCATTCACCATATATTTGAAGGCATTCACCAGATAATTGAACTATGTTCACCAGATAATCTAAGGCATCCAAAACTTGGTTTTAGTATGGGCATTCACCACATATTTGAAGGCATTCACCAGATATTTGTACCCCGTTCACCAGATATTGACACATACTTAATCAAAAAATTTATTTACAAAAAAAATTTAAATTTAAAAAAAAAAAAAAAAAAGTGCTTTCTGATCTTGCAAGATACATTGGTCTGATCTTGTGATTGTCTTGTTGTTCATCTGATGTCTGTATGTTGTACACATTTCTGTGTCAATTTAGCATTTTTGATAAAGGTATGCCTTATTGTCAAGGATTCCATTACCTTCTTATCGATCCTTTATTTAATTTTTTTCACAAGAAAAAAGGAAAAAAAAAAGCCTAATAAGATAGAGGGTTATTATAGATTACATAAATGGTCATTGAGAAGATAACATTTATCCAACCAATGGTCATTGAGTTGAGATACCTTTTGAACTGTAGCAGTAAAGTAAGGCGTAAGGTAAATATAATTTATTGCATTTAAAATATGAGAAACTAATTAAAAACTCTTAAAAATTAAAGGGGCATGCAATTTAGTTTAATCAATTTTTCATAATGAGTGTAAAAATGACGAAACAAAATTCATTTTTACCCGAAGAAAAGAGATTTAAAAAACAATGGTTATATTTTTTGAAGCACATGTTGATAAGGGGGGGTTAACAAAAAAAAAATTGAAATACATTAATTACTAGTAGAGAAATTAGCAATCTTTTATTAATTTGTATTACGCCAAACAAGCATATTGCAAGCTAGCTAAGCAAGAGCTTGCTTCGGCTTGTCCCTTGTTCCCATCTTACAAAATGGATTAGTCAGGAAATAATTAACACATATTCCTATTCACTCTAGCTTGAACGTCATGTGCATTTCACATAAAAAGAATATTCACCAATTTAAATAATCCACGGCATTGCCCCAGGAGGAGCAAGAGAGATTTTCTTACAATATTACGAGTTCAAATCTATTCGAGTTACTGGACTCTCCATTACGAGAGAAACAAAAAAAAATCATAATGTGATAATTTTGTTTATCAATTAAAAAGTGTTAAAAATATTTGTATTTTTTATATCTCTCTCATAAAGGAGAGTCGAGTACCGGAGAGGACTCCGACTCCGGCCAGCTCCCATATTACATGTATGCTGAGCATTATATTAATATGAAGTTTTTTGTTTCTAATTTTTCAGGAATCTTGATGTAGTGTGGGTGCAAGGGGTACTCTCCTAAATTTAATTGTTTTTAACTAACAAGAAGACAAATACATGGTTGAGAATTTAGAGTTGCACGAGTGGTGTGGTACAGCCAAATCATTTGAAGATTTATTGCAATTAAATTATGGGTGAAATTTAGACAAAACTTCTAGAAGTACAACTTAGCTAGCCAAGTTTGTAAAAACCAGGATATAACTAAGTCATTAAGGGTGTGTTTAATTTACAAAAGGTATCTGGACAGACAGGACAGCACAAGACAAATCCTTGAGTTACAGGAAAATTCTTTGTCTTGTACATTGTTTGATGGATAATGGACAGCACAAATAAAATAATATTAAATTTACCGGAATACCCTTTATAATATATATTATTTAATATATAAATATACAATATATAATTTTGTATAATCATGTAAAGAGAGGACAGAGAAAGAGATAGAGAGGAGAGAGGGAGGGAGGGGAAAGAGAGAGAGGAGAGAGAGAGGAAAGAAAGAGGAGAGAGAGATAGAAGGAGAGAGGGAGAGAGAGAGGGAGAGAGAAGAGAGGAGAGAGATGTAAGGATAATTTTGTTTTTTATTAGTCTGTCCATGGGACAATTTTTTGTCCCATGGTTTGGTGGGGGATAAAATTTTGGGTTTTTGTCCTGTCCCTCACTACCTTTTTTGTCCTGTCCCCTGACCACTTTTCAAATCAAACAAGGCACGAAAATTTTTGTGCTGTCCAGTCCCCTGAATTTTTGCAAATCAAACGCACCCTAATTCATCAATGATATGCAAGTATCATTATTATATGCGTATTGCATAGACTTATATATGGTAATAGGATGGGATGGGTGCCCCAACATATTCTTATGCCTAAAGAGAGTTTTAAGATGAGACCTTTTTAAATTGAGTGACATTTGAAAGGTTAAAAAAATGATCTTTCATATAGCCAATTTGGTGATAATTGAGCTTTATTTAATTGAAAATAATGACTAATTAATTTTTAAGTGAGAGAGAGAGTAATTGAAAAATCCGAGACCTTATAAAAAATAATCGGGGCTTTTGCTCAAACAAGGATTTGAACCTCATTTCCCAAGGTAAAAAGCACATGCTATTTACCGATATGTGTTCTCCAAATGAAAGGAGTTTGGGTCTCTTAAGCATGAGGTTCAAGATTCGATCCCTAGATTCACGTGTATGGAAAAATTACTATTGTGAGAGGTCCCTGCTTAGGCGCCTGGTCGTACTTCGATAAATTAGTCTGTCACCTATCGGGTGAGACTGTGAAATCAAAAAAAAAAAGTTATTTACCACTACACTAGGCTAGTTAATGTTGTAGCTTTTATAAATAAATATTAATACTTTAATAGTAAGTAAGTTCTTTATTTGTGGGCCTAAAGCAAGAGCTTTGAGTAACCTTATGTTTGGGTCGACATTGGGATCAGGTAGTGGTAAAAGTTTGGAAGAAGATCAAAGTTCATTTCTTAAAGAAAATCATTGTTAGGAAGGTCTTTGGATCGTAAAAACGAAATATAAAGTAGAAAGATTAATATATTTTTTAGATTTTTTGGTATAAAAATAAAAATGTTAAAAATATTTATTCTTGACTTTACAATTTGTCTCTGTTGAAATATGAAAATTAATTGTGAATTTTAAATAAACAAAAATAATTAAATCAAATTAAACCTAAAAAGATTAAGGAAACATCAAGAATAACTATTTAAAAAAACAACGTTAATATGATAGCCGGTAAAAGAAAAAAGAAAAAGAAAGAGGAAGTAGTCGCATAGCTATGAATTTCATTTTGAAGTATATGGTCTTGTTCTCAAAAAAGGTAATTGAATTTGAAAAAGAGAATAAAGTTTCTGGGAATTTGGTTTGTCTCTACATACATGTAGAAAACTCATATTAAGAAATACTTTTTAATAATTTAAATATATAATATAGAGATTTGAATACTAATGTCATGTGAGGAGAGCCAGATCAGCATCCCGGTTCAATGATAAATTTGTTATTATGGTTATGGCACCAAAAAAATTCGACAAGAGATTTGAAGTACAGATAATTAGAGATATCCACATATGCAGAAGGGAAAGGGTGTGGGTTATTGTTGTATGCCAGGATATACATAGACCTACGAGTTTGAGCCTTTCAATTTCAATTAATTAACATATATATTATGCATTTCAATGAATGTCCAGCTGTAGTATGCTGTGAACAACAGCATATGGTTGACTTAAGCAGCATTATTATATAAACTTTGTCCTTTCTCCAGTCATCAAAGAAAGTAAGTCTGTCCTCTTGTAACTTGATTATAAAGAAAATAAAAAGAAAACTGTCCTCTAAGTTGTTTGTAAATGATTTGTCCAATCCTCAGCAACAAAGCAAATTACAATTATAAATTATTAGAAGAGCTATTTAGGCCTAGCTCATATGGTTGATTATGCATTTCATGAACACACACACACAAAATAATAAGGATTTAATTTGGTCATGGTCTGAAGCAGGATCTTTGTATCATTCAATATCAGGTTAAACTGAAGAAATATTTCCTTTTTAATTCATATTTACTATTAAGTAGTAGTGGACCACTTGCTTGTGGATTTTTTCAGTAAAAATTGGAGTTACTTGGACGAGCATGGACAATATATAACCAATTGCTTCTGTTTGGCAACACTTTATTACATGTATTTTACAAAAACTTAGACCCCAACCACATTTTCTTCTCCATTTTAACTCAATGAGGAGGCACATACATACACGCAAATGAACTTAGATTAGGACCTTTTGTCTTTTCTCATATGATCTAAATGGACTGTTCCCCAGTTGATTACATAAATAAATAAATAACAAACGGATGATGCCTTTCAAGTGATTTTTTAAAAGATTGTAGGCTGCCACATTACCTGTCTGACATAGCAATTGGATTTTAATCTTTCATGAATTGCCCTATGAGAATGGTGATGAGAGTGGATTACTTGCAAAAAGAAGCCTTAATCCACCTGATGTGACAGTCCTCGTTGATTTTTAAGGTGAGGCAACAAGAGATACTTTTGGAGGGAGTATTACATTAGATATGTTTATATCAGGAAAAAAATGTTACACCCAAAAAAAAAAGGTAGTTCTAAAATACCTACCAAACTTTGTCCTATAATTTAGATATCAGTAAACTTATATGTGTCATACAAAATCTATATACCTCTGATCTATATAAGTTCAAATTTCAAAGGGAAGGTATGTGTCAAATTACATGTATGAAGTATATAAAAGTTGGCTCCACCGATGATTACCTTCTTTGCTTTGGCAACACTTGAACAAAGGTGCTGCTCCTTAATTGCCACTCTTAATTTTCCAGTGAACTGATCCAAATGATACACACGACACATTCTTTTTCCAAGAAGACGGAAAATCTGTGTCTACCTAACTAGGAGATGCCAAATTCAAAGTTATCCCTGCTTCCAAAGCTATTTGATCCATGTCTTCTCCTAGACTGTTCACCAAATTCATGTGTTCCTAATACATGATGAGAATCTGCATAGCCATCTCTTAGAGATGGTAACACCTCTATTGTTCTTGATCCTTGGCCATGACCACCCTCATACTCATTGCTTATATCCTCTATCCTTCTAAAGGCTTCTGCCATGTCTAAGCGTTGGTGTGGGTTACTTTGAGTGCAAGCAGCACCAATATGGAGGAGTTGCACCATTTCACCTTGTGAATTCCTAGAGCTCGATATCTCAGGATCAAGAAGTTCTAATTCCCTTCCTTCAGATATTGCTGATGCAACCCATTGCACTACATCAGTTCCACCCTTTCCATTGCTAAGATATTGACAAGGGAATTTCCCAGTGAGTATCTCAAGTATAACAACCCCAAGACAATAAACATCACAACTATGTGAAATTTGACCTTGTGCTACTACTTCAGGAGCCTTATAAGCAAATAATGCTTGTGTTGCACTGCCAGGGTTAACCAAATGGCTAAAACCATAATCTACAAGAAGCGGTTCACAATCTGGTCCAAGGAGAACATTGCTGGACTTTAGATTGCCGTGAGGTAGATCAAAGGAAGCAAGTTCTGTGTGAAGATAATGCATCCCTTCAGCTATTCCTCTTACAATCCTTAAACGAGCAGGCCAATCCAGTTCAGCATGAGATGGTCCCCTATCACCTGTAACCAGTATAACATAGAATGCTGACTAAACAATGCTTGTCCATTGCTATCATTACAGCGGATGAAGATTTGTTGCCTCACTTTGTTGTCGCATATTCTATCACCGTCAATATTATGTTGCCACATATTCGACATTTCTAACATTACATGGACTTTTCAGTAAAATAGTATTGATGGAGATAGAGTATGAGAAGGCATGAAGCAAAGTGAGACAGCAAATCTTTATCCCATTACAGTGTGTTTTATCATGACCAGAAAACATGTCTATTATTATAATGGTAGCTCTTTGTTAGTCCAAGTCTCACTTTTATATACCTATTGTTTTGCTAGCAAAATTATTTGACATTATTATTAACCTATGGATAAATGATTAGTCTCCAACACTTTGTTTTATTCTTGGTCCTGTTCAAATTTTTTTGACTGTGTAACATTATCCTTAGTAAAATTAGAAGAATTTCTTTTCTTTTCTTTTATGTATCCAAATCCAATGGATGCGTGGTATGAAATTTTGAATTGAAAAAGTTAGGAGGAACTAGTCTTACCATGCAGCAAAAACAGTAAACTGCCTCTGGGAACATACTCAGATATCACTAGTTTCTCATCCTTTCTGTAATGATAAGCTAAAGGGGTCAAGATATTCCAGTGTTTTAAGTTTCCAATCCTCTTCATCTCTGCATCAAAACCATCTTTCTCCAATGCATTCATCTCTCTGGTCCTTTTCACCACCACTGCCACTCCATTAGCCATAACAGCTTTGTAAGAAGATCCAAATGCTCCATTTCCTAGCACTTCCGCGGCTGCTTTCATCAAATCTGGCAAGCCAAAAACACCCTTCTCCTCAGTAAGCATCACAAGTTCTCCAACCCCCTTAACATGTGCAGCTGCTCCCTTTCTGCTAGATGTTGATTTTCTCACTGGTTCCACTTCTCTTTTCACTGGTGCAGTTACCTGAACTTGAACTGCCTCTTCATTATTCTTATTTCCAATTATACCATCAAATTCATCCTCATCCTTCTTCTTCTTTGATCTCCATATGATAAAAATAATAAGTAAAACAAGTATTATACATGCTGCTATAATTCCAGCAATCTGTGTTGCATTAATCTTTTTCCTATCTGGCTGATACCCAATTATACCATGATTAGTTGGGTCTGCACCAATGGGACTTGGTGCCTCCTCCTTTGCCTTTTGATCACATGTTTTGCCAAACTTCTCGCCACAAAGATCAGAATTCCCTGCAAAGGAACTCTCATTGAATTTCAACAAACCAGCAGGAATTCCACCTTCCAATTTGTTGTTGGAAACATTGAATTCCACCAAACCAGGGTTTTCTAGATTTGGAATAGCCCCATTGAACTGATTGTTTTCTAGATGTAACTCCTTAAGTTGAGGCATATCAGACAATGATGATGGAATTTGGCCTGTGAATTGGTTATCAGATAGCCACAATTTCTTCAAAGACCTCATTTCCTGAAAGTAATCTTGAGGAATTTCCCCTGAAAAATTATTCCCTGACAGATAAATGGCTTTCAAGAAACCTATTCTACTGAGTTCTGGTATTGAACCATTGAAAGCATTGTTCACAAGGCTAATAGTTCTAAGAGCCTTAAGTTGAAGCAATGCATCAACATCTATTTTCCCTTGTAACCCCATATCTCCAAGGCGAAGGCCGGTTACTAAGCCGTTGTAGCAGATAATACCTTCCCATTGATCATCTTCAGTGCAAGGTGGAGTGCCAGTCACCCAAGTATCAAGAGCTGCAGCATTAGAGAATGAGTTTTTGAGACTCAGCAAAGCTTCAGCTTCTGACATAGAATATGTCATTGGGAAAATGTTGATGAAAATGATGACGAAGATGAAGAAAAAGACGAAGAGAGTTGGCCGGAGGATTGCCCCAGCTTCGGCCATTGCTTTGCTGAGAATTTGGTGATTCAGAACCTATTGGCTACAATGAAATGTGAATGTAATTTTTGTTTTTGTTTTTTTTCTCTTTCTTGGTTGCTAGGGTTTTTCCTTTTTTTTCCTTAATTTGTTGTGACCCCTGCATGCATGCATGGTGTGAGAGGCTTCTTTTGGGAGAGTGCAAGAGAGCCCCACATTTAGAGAGAATTGAGATTTTGGTTGAACAAGTCAAGAGGAGTTAAAAACCGTTACAATTGTTTGGTGATAATGAATTGATGCTAATATGTAACTAGTATTGTACACGTCTGTGTTCGAAGTACTACATTAAAAGCAAAACTTCGGTTTTAAAATTGTTACGTTTCTTTTATCGAAATGTTTCATTAACTTAGGCTAAAAAATAATGGAAAAAACTTAGAAACGGTTCTTTGTATCCTGTTTTTACTGTTCCTCACTCAAAATATAACATAATTATTGCAATCGGTCTAAAAAGGTGCATATATTTAATAAAAATAACTACCTTCTTGTGTTTAGAACGGTACTAACTATATATAAAATATTGTATCTAAGTTTAGTCCAAAAATAAAAGGTATTTTGCACCGTTAGTACATAACTATTATTATAGTTAAAAGTAGCAAACTCCTTCATAATTCAAGTACAATAATATGAACGAAAGTACCTGCATATGAATCATTCAGATGAAATGAATTTACCAAGCTGACACCATACAAGAGCTCAATAGATAAAAGGTATCGATCACAAACAAGAGCATGTTGTTAGATATGAGGAGACCCTTTAAGCAATTCGGTAACTTATTCACCATAGGTTGTATCCTGTTAATCACAAGAGTATAAACATTCATTATTCTCTGAGATTAAAATTTTAAACTTCAATTTTAGAATTCTTTATCTCTACAAAAAAAAAAAAAAGGCTAAAAGCCTCCGTTTCAACAACACTCGATTGTTTCTCAGCAAAACCCTTTGCAATTTTGTCAAAATAGATTGCATAGAAATATGGGTCTCAACTGGGCCTTGTGTAAAGCAATCAAGCAAACAGTGATGATGGCAATGGTAAGGTTTGGGTAGGGTACTGTAGTATTCATTTTCATATTCGTGTTTGAAAAAAATATCGATACTCGGATCCATATCCGTTTGGACAACAACTTTAATATTCTTACTCGTACTTCGTGGGTAGCTAAGTACCCACACTCGCATCCGTTACCCGCACTTTAACTAAAAAAAAAGTAAATAACATAAAAAAAATTATTATAACTCACTTAAAAAACCTTCCAAAGATATTTTCAATATACTCATGAAACTTTACAAGTCAAAGTATTAAACTAAATAAAAATATCTAAAACATCCGAAACTAGTAAATATCTCAATAACATCCAAACAATAAATTCATGAATTTATAAATCCCGAAAGAAAAGACGCTAATAGGCCCTAGGTTTAGATATATTATAATTATATACGGTTTTTTTGTAAGCTAAAATATATTGAAAGGAGTACAATGGATATTCCAACCAGTATACGTATAAAGATTACAAATGTTTATGGGGAACACAAGCTAATTACTCAACCAAAGGAACCCAAATTACACATCTAACTTGACCTCAAAACCCAAAATACTTTAACCCAAACAGAATCCCCTGTTCTAACTGAATAAAATAAGACGAAGGCCATCAATTACACATTAAATTCTGCACCATAAAATTCTTCAAGCAGCCTTTAGATAAAAACTACCACAAGCACTCCGGATGACTATTTGACCAAGAATTAAGCCAAAATTAAAAGATTAAAGTAATATTTTGGTCTCTATACATGATATGAATTCTCAATTTGATCCATATACATAAAAAATTATTAAAATGGTCCCTATACATACAGAAAGTCTCCATTGGGTCCCTATACGTTACCCGTTTGGTCCCTACACTAGCAAAAAATTATCAAATCAGTCCCTAAAATTTGTACAGCAAGGATCAAATGGAGACTTTTTGTATGTATAGGGACCATTTTAATAATTTTTTATGTATACGGACCAAATCAAGAATCCGTGTCATGTATAAGGATCAAAATATTACTTTAACCAAATTAAAATTATACACTAATATACCTATATATATATATATATATATATATTTATATATATATATATATATATATATATATATATATATATATATATATATATATGGATGGGGTGGGTACTAGAGTACCCGTACCCACACTCATACCCTCTCTTTCTTGTGGGTAATTACCTAGATCCGAATCCATATCCATAAAACGAGTATTTACCCTATTTATAATATGTATTTTTACGGGTATCCATGGGATATGTTCCAAATTGTCGTCCTAAAAGAAAAGCATCCGAATCCTTCTTTAAGAGTCGATAAATGCTTGATGCATTGTACACATCAACTCACATCTATCTTAAGTAATATATATAAAGTGTGGGTATGAAAAAAATATATGAAATTAGAAAGAAATTTAAAGTGATATAATAGATATATAAGTGAAAGTACGTATGGCCAGAATTACTCCATGAATAAATTAATGAGAATTTCAAATGTTGGCAAATTTTATACAAAGGAACCATCAATCAATCAATTTTAAACTGTTTAATTAAATGTATGGTTAACTTATTGTGAGTTTGCTTCTTCAAACCCATCTCTAGCAATTTTATTTTGTCTTTGTCCAAATATCCTCACAAATATTTTTATGACACTAACCCTTAAATACTATCACGGCTAAGATGTTCTTGCAGCAATTGTCTTTTCTAGAATTTGATTACATGTGCTGCACGCAACCTTTATTTTTCTGTTACATATCACCTTGATCAACTCCTTTCTTATAGTTCTCCCTTTTTGTGTTCGGCCTGTCTCCTTTCAAGAGGTAAAAAGATGAATGCACTGTTTACCAAAAGAAAGGAAAACAGAGAGATGATTGAGGAGTTAAAAGGAACTGGATTGAAAAGATTAATGCAGTCTTATTTTTGAACTGGGCATGGCTCCTTTTGTCCAAACCAGTGAGCAATCTTTTTTTTTGTTGGGTCCTCGACCAGTAGTATCCCCACCGGAAACAGCTAGAATTCGAACCCAGCCATCTGCTTAAGCGACACAAGTCCATCACCACTTATGCCAACCTCCGCCGATAACTAGTGAGCAATCTTAAAATAGCTTTTATTTTTTTAAAAATAAATAAAATATTTTTGTAATTTTAGACGAGATAAACACAATACTTTTCATATAGAAAATCCTACCTAGTGGCATAGCCATAGATTCTTATACAATGAGTCACTGCTATATCTATCATCTCCTAAACTAACAAAACATATTGGAAGTTAAAATAGGACCTCCGGATCTAATTAAATGGAATATATGAAAGGTGGGATAAAGAATCTCTCCAGTGAATCTCATATGGTTTAATATTGCGAGAAGAGAGAATACATTATTATACAAGTTCCAATATTTATATTTGATTTTGCCGATGACATTCTTTTGGTTACTGAAGCTTCTCATGATCAAATGGACGAAATCAAGAGAGTGTTAGACATGTTTTGTAATCATTCTGGGCAGAAAGTCTACGGTTTTCTTCTCCAAAAATGTTATCCAATCCCTTGCTATATCCTTAAGCGACTCCCTGGGTGTTTCTCGCACTCAAAACATTGGCAAATATTTGGTTGTTCATAATAGGGTTAGGAAGCAGGACTATACTGTTAGGAAATACCAGCATAATTTCCCTCCTCTGTGAACTCAAAAATAGGCACTAAGCGGAAGCGTAAAAATAAGTGTAATAACACCGGACAATTTTTAGCGTGGAAAAACCTCCTCAATGTGAGCAAGGAAAAAAACCACGGGACCCGTAGGCCGCTTAAACTTCCACTATAACAATAATGGGAATACAAAAATACAAGAATATTGTATCCTCAATTTGTGGATAACACTCACAAATTGGCTCACTATTTTTCTCTCTTAGAAAACTCTCTCTAAGGCTCTCTCTAATTTTTCTCTCACTACTCTTCTCTCTTGAATGTGAGGATTGGTCTATATTCCTTCATCTCAAATGCTTCTATTTATAGAATCAAAAAGAGATGCATTGAATATGAGTGGTTGGAGGTTGGACAACTTTCAGCAATTTGCATTTAATGATTTAGACTTTTGGCTGGATCTCCAACAATTCTCCCCCTCCAGCCAAAGGGAAAATATCCTTGGATCAGTTTGGGATTGATACTAAGCCTGCAACTTCTTCACAGACTTCTAACTTCTCTTTTGGTAGAGCTTTTGTCAACATATCTGCCCCGTTATCTTTTATGTGTATTTTCTCAATCTGCAGCAGTTTACTTTCCAACACATCACGGATCCAGTGATACCTTACGTCGATGTGTTTCGACCTTGAATGAAATGTCGAGTTCTTCCTGAGATGGATTGCGCTCTGACTGTTGCAATAGAGAATATAACTTTCCTGATCCTGTCCTAACTCTTGTAGGAACTTCTTCATCCACAAGATCTCTTTGCAACCTTCGGTGATTGAGATGAATTCTGCTTCTGTAGTGCTTAAAGCAATGCACTTTTGTAGTCTTGACTGCCATGAGATAGCTCCCCCTGCAAAAGTAATTAGAAATCCTGATGTAGACTTTCTTGAATCCACATCTCCTTCCATATCTGCAGCTGAATACCCAAGAAGCTTTAAATTTCCATTGCCAAAACACAAGCAGCTTTTGGCAGTTCCTCTCAGATATCGTAGTATCCATTTCACTGCATTCCAGTGTTCCTTTCCTAGATTTGATAGGAATCTACTCACAACTCCAACAGCATAAGCAATGTCTGGTCTTGTACAGACCATTGCATACATAAGACTACCCACTGCAGAAGAATAGGGCACCTTGCTCATTTCTTCTTTTTCTTCTTCATTCCCTGGACATTGAGTCCTACTCAGTTTGAGATGACCAGGTAATGGAACATGCATAGGTTTGGCATTATGCATGTTGAACCTTTCGAGAACTTTCTTGATATAGTCTTCTTGTGACATCCACAGCATTCTTCTAGAACGATCTCTAGTGATTTTCATCCCAAGAATCTTCTTCACTGCACCCAGATCCTTCATGGCAAAGGTCTTTCTCAATGCCTTCTTGAGAGCAGCTATTTTCGCCTTGTCTTTCCCAACAATTAGCATATCATCAACATACAACATAAGTATGATGGATTCACCATTCTCATAGTTCTTCACAAACACACAATGGTCTGCGGAGGTCTTCTTGAAATTGTGTTGGGTCATGAAGAGATCAAACTTCTTGTACCATTGCCTTGGAGCTTGCTTGCATCGTAGAGGCTTTTCTTCAGACGACACACTAGGTGTTCCTTGCCTGGTTCTGCAAAACCTTCTGGTTGCTCCATATAGATTTCCTCCTCTAGGTCTCCATGTAGGAATGTTGTTTTTACATCAAGTTATTCAATCTCCAAGTCTAGTTTTGAAGCTAGACCGAGAATTGCTCTAATAGATGTCATCTTCACCACTGGTGAGAATATTTCCTCGAAATCTATGCCTTTCTTCTGGTTGCACCCCTTTACAGCAATCCTTGCTTTGTATCTGGGGTTTGGGTTGCTCTCTTCAGTCTTGAGCTTGAACACCCATTTGTTTTTCAATGCCTTTCTCCTGTCTGGTAATCTCACCAGGTCATACGTCTGAATCTCCTTCAGGGACTGCATCTCTTCTTCCATAGCTTGCAACCATTTATCATTATCATTCATCTCAATGGCTTCCACAAAGCTTTGAGGTTCCCCTTCATCAGTGAGAGTGACATATTCATCTGAATAGTATCTTCTTGATGGTTGTCTGGCTCTCGTTGATCTTCTGATTTGAGGTTCTTGCTCTACCTCATCAGTCTCCATCTGTTCTTCTTGCATTGTCTGTTCTGCATTGTCAGGTTGCTCAGTCTGATCAGGTTCATCATTTCTTTGAGGAATCTCTCCCCCTGAATTGGGTATCACAATGGGACTTGAATCAGAAATCACTCTGTGCTTTGGCTTCTCAGATTGCTTGATGTCTTGGATCGTCTGATCTTCAAAGAACACCACATCTCTGCTTCGAACAATCTTCTTGTTTGCAGGATCCCATAATCTGAAGCCAAGTTCATCTCTTGGTGTACCAAAGTATATACACTCTTTCGTCTTAGCATCAAGCTTTGCTCTTTCATCTTTCGGAATGTGAACAAATGCCCTACATCCGAAGACTCTCAGTTGACCGTAGGAAGCTTTCTTTCTAGACCATACCTCATCGGGTATCTTTCCATCTAACGCTCTTGAAGGAGTTAGATTGATCAAATCAACAGCAGTACTTACTGCTTCTACCCAGAATGACTTTGGGAGTTTGCGTGAGAAAGCATGCTCCTGACTTTCTCTGCAATCGTTCTGTTCATCCTCTCCGCTACACCATTCATCTGAGGTGTTTTGGGAGGAACCTTCTCGTGTCTTATCTCATGAGCTTTACAGTATGCTTCAAATGGACCAAGATACTCTCCGCCATTATCTGTTCTCAAGCATTTCAGCTTTCTTCCATATGCTCGTTCTACTGAAGCATGAAACTCCTTGAAAGCTTGAAGAACTTGATCTTTCGTCTTCAATGGATACACCCACAACTTCCAGGAGTGATCATCTATGAAGGTAACGAAGTATTGAGCACCACCAAGGGATTTTTCAGATGTTGAGCAAACATCTGAATGGACAAGATCCAGAATCTGCTTTCTTCTTCTTGCATTATCTGATCTTTTGAAAGATACTCCGTGTTGCTTGCCTGCTAAGCAGTTTTCACAGGATTCAAGTGGTTGCCCTTTTATTTTTGGAAGGTGATCTTTTGCGAGGATCTCCAAATTTTTCTCGCTCATGTGACCCAAGCGTTTGTGCCACAATTCTATGCTTGCGTCTTGCACAACATTTGTCTCCCCCATGCATATCTTTCCCTGCATGATATACAAGGAGCCTTCCTTTCGGCCGCGAGCAACAATCATGCTTCCTTGGCTGAGTTTCCATCTGCCGGCACCAAATTGGTTTATCATCCCGGCTTCATCTAGCTTTCCAACTGAGATAAGGTTCAGACGCATCTCAGGTACATGTCTGACCTCCTTCAGCACAAGCTTGTTTCCATTCTCTGTCATCAAAGATACTTCGCCAATACCGACGATTTTGCTTGTGACATGGTTTCCCATCTTCACCGTACCAAAATCTCCTCTTTGGTATGATGAGAAGAATTCTTCATGAGGTGTGACGTGGAAAGATGCTCCTGAGTCAATTATCCATATGCAATCATCGGATGCAATATTTAGATAATATTCTTCCCCGACAAGAAATATATTCTCATCATTCGAGGCCACTATAGTAGTTGATCCATCTTCTTTCTTCTTCTTTGGATCAATCTGGTCAGGGTGGACTATTCCAGCCTGCTGATCCCTCTTCAAGAATCTACACTCAGGCTTTATGTGGCCTGGTTTGCCACAGTAATAACAAACTAGCCTGGTTCAAGATTTGGATCTACCTTGTGATTTTCCACGGCTTCCTTTTCCACGATTATTACTCCTTCCTCTATTTTCAACAACATTGGCTTCGAACTGACTGTTCAAGCCTCTCTCCCTCCGTCTTGACTCTTCATTTAGCAAGCAGTCTGTAACAGAATCCATGCTAAGTTTTCCGTCTGGAGCAGAATTGCTGAGAGTGACAACTAGCGTGTCCCAACTCTCAGGTAGAGAACTGAGGAGTAGAAGAGTTTGCAACTCATCATCAACACTCATGCCTGCCTTTATTAATTGATTAACAATGCCTTTGAATGTGTTCAGATACTCGATCTTATTTTGACCGCTCATGTACTCCAGCTTTACCAATCTTCTGACAAGGTGGGCTTTGTTCCTGGGCGTCTTATTTTGAATCAAGGATTCAAGCTTCGTACACAACTCATACGCATTGGTATAAGTTGATACATGCTCGAACAAGCTTCGATCAATATATTTTCGGATCATAGCCACCGCTTTCCGATTCTGAAGCTCCCAATCTTTATCAGTCTTCACTTCTGGCATATCCTTCGACATCTCCTTCTGGGTGATTGGCAAATACAGAAAAGAGAGGTGGGTCAAAAGACACTCTTAAATACCAAGTCTTTCCTTAGCCAGAACTTACCTAAGCATGCACTTTCACACTACCACACTTTATTTCCAGCAACAAGAATAATTCTTTTCTCATGTGGAAGATCAGACAATGCTGCAGCCACAGAGCATACTAAGAATTTTCTTATAAATCCGGCACCTAGTATTCCAGAGCTCTGAGAGCTCTGATACCACTGTTGGGAAATAGCAGCACAATTTCCCTCCTCTGTGAACTCAAAAATAGGCACTAAGCGGAAGCGTAAAAATAAGTGTAATAACACCGGACAATTTTTAGTGTGGAAAAACCTCCTCAATGTGAGCAAGGAAAAAAAACCACGGGACCCGTAGGTCGCTTAAACTTCCACTATAACAATAATGGGAATACAAAAATACAAGAATATTGTATCCTCAATTTGTGGATAACACTCACAAATTGGCTCACTATTTTTCTCTCTTAGAAAACTCTCTCTAAGGCTCTCTCTAATTTTTCTCTCATTACTCTTCTCTCTTGAATGTGAGGATTGGTCTGTATTCCTTCATCTCAAATGCTTCTATTTATAGAAGCAAAAAGAGATGCATTGAATATGAGTGGTTGGAGGTTGGACAACTTTCAACAATTTGCATTTAATGATTTGGACTTTTGGCTGGATCTCCAACATATACATACCTGGTGGACAAGGTCAGGAAAAAGCTCACTAGTTGGAAAGCTAGGTCACTCTCCTGGAAAGGAAGACTGTCCCATATATGTGGGGGCTTTCGGCTGATGGAGTCTTTGCTGTTAAAGCTGCGTATTGCTCATTGACTAAGGTTTCAGAAACTAACCAAGTAACAAACCTCAGCTTCAAAAAGGTTTGGGACTGGATAGGCCCTCAACGGAACCGCACTTTCTTATGGCAACTATGTCATGGCAGATTGATGACTAACAGTGAGCGGCTAGTTAGAGGAATTGCCCAGGATGATATTTACCCTCGTTGTAAAGATCAACCTGAAACAGTTGCTCACACGTTAAGGGATTGTGAAGAGGTTCGGGTTTTTAGGACCAAGCGAATTTCTCAACAAGCTTGGAGTAAATTTTTTAGCCTTGGATTGCATGCTTGGTTGGATTACAATCTTTCTGAAAATGAGGTTGGGAACTTCCATGGCCACTGGCCAACCCAGTTTGGTGTTGCCATGGAGATTTGGACGGATCGAAACCAGTTGGTGTTTGAAGGGAAGACTGCATTTCATGTTGCTATTAATTATATTGTAGACGGTCAGCTTCGGATCATAGAAAGGGAACTCTTACTTCCTGCCCCAACTTTCATCCAAAATTAAAATGATATTTGCTGGTTTCTTTCGCAACATTTATTTATTAAGCCAGAAAATTCAGGTATAAAAATTTTCTTTTGTAAGAAAACTCTGAAAGACTAAGATACATACTTTAAACAGTAAAATCATATTGTACATCTACTCGCACAAAAAAATAATCATACTCATAAGAAGGTCGCCACGGCATACATCTTAATTTTCAAAAGAAGAAAATTAGACCGAAGACTCCTAAGCTGGTCACCTTACAAGACATCTATTGGAAAGACCCCGTGGTCATTCCCAAAACCAAACAACTATTCACGCATCTAGATCTAAGTCTCCGAGTAACTTGGAGAAATTTTCCGCATCACCTGTACTAGTACCCTAAGGTACAATAGCAAGTACCCGAAGAAAACCTGATATGTTTGTAAGGGTGAAACGCCAATATATGGATTTAACGCAATAACTACATGCACGACACAAAAGAAGATATATACAAACATACATGTTTATAACAACATAAGCATTCATAATAAGGCAAATAGTTTATCAATGGGTTTCATACCCCAAACATCATCGTTTGAAAAACTATGCATGAACACTTCAACTTTCAACGTCTAACTTTTCACTTAATCTCCAGAGATCCCAACACCATGTAAATGAGCTGATCGAGCTCGATTGCCAAATAAGGCACCACGTGTTACCATAGGCACACTGTCCAACACAAGGTACAGTGATCAACGTATTTGGGTTTTCATTGTCCACCAAGGCACAAATGAAACAAAGTAGCCTGAAATATCTTACCCTGCAAGGCATTTAGACATACAACGTGGTATGGAATACCTTAATTATCAAGGCACCATACATAACAACGTGGGTAATTATGACAATGAATGCATATAAAACATTTTGTTCTCGTCATTTTTCTTTGTGTTCATTCTTCTTTTGTCTAAGCTCAAGATAGCTTATGATTATTCGTAATTTTCAACGTGTTATATTTTTTAACGTTAACACATGACACGATGTCCGAGTGCTCTGTTGAAGGTTTGGCAAGTGTACCAAATCGTACAAGTAATAAAGTGAGAGTAGAGTATCGTTCCCAACGAGGATTGTGTTTCAAGTATCAACTTAGCCTAGGCAATAGCTATTTGAACCAATGAGTTTCATAGTTCCAAAGACTTTTTATGGATTTTTGATTACAAGTTGTCACAAGAATGAATGGAATGCAATGCAAGTAAAGAATGTAGTCAATATATGTAAAAGCGGTTAGGTGTCGGAATCCTCTAATTCTTCACTTAATGTAAATTCATTCAGTCCTAATTCCAATTCATTCCACTCAATTGACATTCAAATCATTAACCTAGATTTATCCCTAATTCCTTAGGTGATAATCCTTTTGTACAAATCAAGAAGCCTAATTCCTTAGGTCACTCAAGCATTTGCACAAACATTAAGCATGTGATTCATAAGAATGCATTGAAACATAGTTCTATTCCTAGAATCAACATTCCAATGGTAATCTACTTCAATTCCAATCCAATAACCAATTTTCCAATTGTGAAATTGAATCTAACATCAATCTAGAGTTGATCAATCAATAGAAGCATTAAGCATAGAAGCAAATCACTCTAATTGAATGAAACAGAATTGAATTCAGAATCAAAATCAATTACATCAAGAATCAAATCAGAATCATCCTAACCTAACCTAAAATATCTAACAGCTCATAGTAAAAAGGGAAAAATGAGAAGAGAAGAAGAAACTTGAGTGGATGTGAGTGGAGGAAGCCATGGAAGCTCCAAATCTTGTTCCCAAGCTTGGATCTCCAAGGAGGCAGAGAGAAGTGATGAACTTCGAGTGTGAGAAGTGAAAAATGAGCCGAGAGATCCCGATTCCACTGCAGAAACGCGAATTTATACTGGTTCTTGCTGCCCGCCAGTAGCTGGCGCCGATCAGCGCTGGCGCCAAACGCTGCCTTCTGTCTTTTGCTGCTGAATTGCAGGCGCTGGGCGCCCCATCATAGAGCTGGGCGCCAGCTTTCTAGAGCTGGGCGCCAGCTTTCTACCAATTATGCCAGCGCTGGGCGCTGGTTCCTTTCACATGCCAGCGCTGGGCGCTGGCCCATGCCCTACAGGATGCAGTTTCCTTCCATTTCTGTCCGCGCTGAGCGTCCAATTCCAGGGCTGAGCGCTGGACTACTATTCCTGCACATTTTCAACATCTTTTAAGTATATTTTCAATATAAATTGAAATCTAAGTATCAAACTCTATTCAAATGAATGTGTACATTTTCTTATCACTTTTCCTATGATTTCTAAGATTATTTATGAATTCTTTCCTAATTACACTTCCAAACTAACATATTTTACACATTCATCATGCTCAGTCACAACACCTTAGACCTTGCAATCAGTCTTAGGTTTGTGGTGATATAAAACAACATTCAACTTTAACGTAACCCACAACGTGGATAGCACACAAAGTCCATAACAACGTAACCCACAACATGGATAGGACACAAAGTCCATAACAACATAACACGGATCAAAGATCTTCGTGCTTATATTAAATAACACTAGTATCGCGACGTCTCTGATACTTGGTTCGCGTTTCAACGTTAACACTGTTTTCATTCTGTGAAAAACAAATCCAAAACAAGGTCTCCGCAACTTATCCAAGTTGTCGGAAATAACACCGTTCAGTAAAACTCATTTACAGAAAATCCTTTGTAAAATCATCAATTACTTGAAATATTTTTATGAAAATTTTATGTTTCAAAAAGGGAGTCACTTGAGGCTCAGTCTTGGTTTAAAATACGTACTATCATTTTAGAAGCCGTCGATATTTCCAAATTACCGTCGTCTAGCATTTTTAAAGTAGTTTAAGCCAATTCTTAAACATTTCTACTTAAATATTTTTATAAAATCATAATTAAGTTATTTTCAAAGATTTATTTCATAAAATAACTTTTTATAATATTACAGAATTTCTTACGTAAAAATTAGCAGTACAAAAATAATTTCACGGTTACGTCCTCACTGTGACTCACAGTTCGCTCTTACACTGATAAATCATTAAAATAATAATATTTTCCAACATTTCTTATTTTTTTCCAAATCATATTTTCCATCAATATTATATTTCAATATTTCACCGTTAAACATTGAATATAATTTATAAAGCATCTTAAAGCTTTTATCTAGTTAATTGATTGGGCATTGACCACTGTCAGGCTTCTCAAAAAATAATCAACAACAACATCATAGTAATATTCCCAAGCAAATCATGCATCACAACACCATAATATATAACTGCAATAACTAATTAAATGCAGATAAACAAACACGGATAAATATCACAACTTTAATCAAGTACCACAACCCTAAACAAAACACCACAACCACAAATAAATTATACAAACCACACTAATCACAAATAGTTATTGGGAAAAATCCCTCAGGTAAGCTCCCCTTACCTCTCGAAGAACTTAGCTTATGATTTAAAACTTTGTCGCGAATCCGGAAACCGTCAATGCACGTACACGATATGATTCTTTATCCTTCAACAAACCACAATCAACCAATCAAAATCAAACAAATACAATCACCTAACCTAATCACTAAGGATAGGTCACGGTCATGAATGGATTTTGTGGCTAAAAATTACTAAAATTTAACCTTGGTTCCTTAACCATGGTTAAAATTTAACTCGACGTCGGTTAGGTTAAGTGTTGGGGTATTTTGGTCATTTGACTTGAAAATTTCCGATCAATAAAATTTGAGGTCGGACTCCTTGTCCTCTCTGCTACATCAACCTCTCCTAATATCTCAACTCCATAATCGACTCTGTCGTTTATTTGACCTATCCCCCAACTTAGGTTTTATGCGTTTTCTTAAGGATTTCGTCTAAATAAAATCATAGTATTTCATTCCTAATGAATTTTTATGAAATTTGGAAAATCGTCCGGGACAAAATATAAAACATAATGATTTCGTTCCCGAGTCGAAGTTAGGGTTTCTGATCAGTAAAAACTTACTGTCAGTGGAAATGCAGAACACGTAGCCCGGTTTCCGTCTGAATTTTCATTCCAAAACTTCCCCGTAGCCTTATAAAAATAAGTATGACAAGGAAATGGCCATAGTTTATCCAAAGTAATTTTCTAAATCTCAAATAAAAATATAATCGTTTATATAATTATTACCGATATTAGAAAGCCGAAAAATCGGGATGTTACAAAGACAGTCATCGAGAGGTGTAAGTTTCTTGGAATGCTCCTCCTCTGCAAGTGTTTAAAGTAAAAGTTAATGGGTCATACAGAAAGAGTTCTCATTCGGCTGCTTGTGGGGGCCTAATAAGGAACTCAAATGGTTCGATGATCAAATGTTTTACTTGTAATCTTGGGTTTTGCAACTCAAATTGGGTTGCAATGTGGGCTCTTAGGCTAGGTATTAAACTCGCGCGATTTCTTTCTCTTGATAAAGTATGTTTTGAGCTTGATTCCAAAGTTGTGGTAAATATGGTTCATTTAAGGGTTTCTCATAACAAATTCCTCCAGCCTTTGCTAAAGGAAATCGTTTACCTCCTTGATGCACCTTGAATTTACCAAAGTTAAGACAAGAAGGGGGGTTGAATTGTGTTTAGCAGCTTTCTGGGTTACTTAAAAAGATTTTCGCAGGCACAACAAGCAGAACTTAGATTAGAGAAAATCATATGAGTGATTAATCTAATATTCAGACAGAGCACGCAAGCAAACAAGGAAGAGTAAAGCAGTTTGATATTCACAATATTAACTCCTCAAGTTAAAAACTTAAACAGAATAATACTTAAGAAAAATAAAGAGATAAGGGAAGATGAATATCACTCAAGAGTTTTATACTGGTTCACTCCAAAATCCACAGGGCTACGTCCGGTTTCTTGGCAGTACCAAATTTCCACTATAACTGAGTAAATTACAGTACAAGTATTCTTTGCATACCTAGCATCTTCAAGCTCAACACTCAAACAAGTATTCTTTGCTCACCTAGCCTCTTCAGGCTCAACACTCAAACAAGTATTCTTTGCTCACCTAGCCTCTTCAGGCTCAATACAGTAAGGAATAAAAAGGTTTTGTGTAATTAATACAACTTACAAGTCTTTCAGATCACACTCAAAGAGTGGAATAAATATGAAGTATGAAAGACTGCGATTTAATATCAAATGATTGAAAGTGTATTAAATGAAAGAACGAATAAGTTAATGAAGATATTAAATGCTTCGGCGCAGTGTTCTTAATGATATTCAACTTCTTGTCTTTATCTTCATTGTTTGATCTATTTAAAGACTTCAATCAAGAGATCCGTTTAGACACAACTTCACAAAGTGTGTTCTTCTGATTTGAGCTTCTGAGACACCATTAATGCCAAAGAATCATTCTATATAAACATTAAATGCTTGGGAACGTTGAGCTTTGACAAGGTTGTCCAAGTGTACACTTTATTCTGGGTAGTAGTTGTTTCAGAGTATGCAACAGCAGGCTTCTTGTACTTGAAGCAGAGAGCTTTCCTCTTTCAGTGCAACAGTCAGTTCACTTTCTAGAGAGCACTTTTTAATTTGTACTAAAATAACTAAAAAGTTACTACTGTGGTATAGAGATTGCATGCTTATTCCTTAAAACCTTGAAACAACTGTTTATTTTTTGTCCTTTGAGCTATTGTCCAGATATCTTCGAGATCCTTAAGGAAGGCATCTAATTTGAATAAGGTGACTTGGACTTCATTTCTGACAAACTGACATCTTAGCAGTGTTGGAAATTTAGACGGGTAAAAGGCAATCTGTAACGCCCTTCGTTACAATAGTAACCCGAAATAGATTCACATAAAAAAAAGAATGTCTAAATAAAATTTTCATAAATACAATTGTCTGAAAATACCTTAATGATTATTAAATTAAAATAATGGTAATAACTCCTTATGTAAATGAAATGAATTGCCTCAAAACCCGGGCGTCCACTAAAATAACCCAACGTAAAAAATAAAATACTAACAAGGCTAGATAATAAATGAGGAAAATCGCTAAGTCTTCAGTCCTCTCCAGTTCCAGTGATGTCGACCTCGTGCTCTGAAAACAACACTTTTAATGAGATATAATCCCAGTGAATAAAAATAATCGTTTGATAAAAAGTTTCGCAAATAGCGTTGTTTTCAGCCGACGCGGTAACCGGAAAAACATTCATGGTACCCGCTAATTTTTTAAAATATTGAATATAATAAACTTCCAAAATAATGATATATATAATTAAAATTAATGTCAAGCATTTAAAGCACAAACCCATAAACTCGGTAACGGTCACATCTCATTGCATTTAATCACATTCACCATGCAAACTCTAAACAATGCAACTCCACTAACATGACTCGGTGATTCCCAGAATCACTTAACTTGACTCTTTGGTTCCCAGAACCGGTGTGAATCCCAGATCCACTAAGGTCTATGAGCTCATATCCATGCAATGGCGTCCCACTGCCTTCCCCATCCCAGATGGAGGTATCTAATATTTCATCCCAGATGTGAATATTTTAATAATTTGATATCCCATCCCAAATGGTGATATCTCGCATCCTATTCCCGGAATAGAATGTACACCGTCATCCCTTCCCGGAAGGTGATGACCAACTCATGCATAATGCAATATGTCATCCCCGATGACTCTCAAGGTTTTCCAACTTTATCTGACAATAACAATGTTACAATGTCATGCCAAACCAACACTATAACATCATATTATACATATTAAAGATTATTAATCAACAATAATTCATACTGTAATCAAGCAAATTTTAATTTAGAAACCATTGAACAAAACATGTTTAAAATGACTTGTTACAGGAACGGGTTCACAAAACATGAACCTACATTCCAATTTCTAATTTAAATTGGCCTTCATCGGTGGAATAGAGTTTCACGTAACAGGGAAAGAATTAATCACACTACAAATAATGAATTTGACTTTGACAATTGTTTTGCCATCAAACAATCAAAATAAAGAATGTACAACAATTCCACAAAATTAATATAAAGTTATTTATTTATGGATTTCAGGAAAATATATTTAATAATTCGATTCATCTAACAATATCTCAAAATAATTTAAGAGTCTCAAATCAAGAACTAAGAAACCTAAAATATTTTACTATTTCCAAAAGACAAAGTTACATGTAGAAGCATCAAATTATCTGTACCATGAAAGTGTGAGAAAAGTTATTTTTACTCACCTTTTGCAGACCTCCAATGTGCTCTAAAAATTATGTATGATAAGAATTTGTGCTTCCTTAAAAATTCCTCTCTCGTTTGGTGGTGTTTTTGGATCTGTATACTGTAATGGCTGTACTGCGAAACGAAAAATGCCTCTCCCTCACTCGCTGTGCGGCGCTCCAATTCCGTGTATAGTAGCTTGGTTTTTATATATATATGTGTATGTATATATGGCATCAGGAGGCGTTTTTAGATTTCTTTCTTCTTCTTTTTTAATTTTCTTTAGCCAACATTGGCTGCTTGGGCTTAACGCCCAAGTGTCTTGGGTTATATATATATAAATAAATATATATATATATATATATATATATATATATATATATATATATATATGGCATCAGGAGGCGTTTTTAGATTTCTTTTTTCTTCTTTTTTAATTTTCTTTAGCCAACATTGGCTGCTTGGGCTTAACGCCCAAGTGTCCACCCTTTTTTTTTCATATATATATATATATATATATATATATATATATATATATATTTGTGTTCTTTATAATAGTTAATAAATTTCAATAAACCCTTATACCATCATTTCTTTATACTAAATCTCTCATTTATATTTTATTTGCACTACATTTTTTAATAACTTAATATTATTATTATTTATTTATTTATTTCAAATTAATTATGTTAGAATTTTAGGATGTTACATTTTCTCACCTCCTTTAAGGATTTCGTCCCCGAAATTCGCTTCATACTCACGCACTTATTTTAACATATGGTATATTCAAACTTAAAGATCGCCATACCTTAGGTAATAAAATCTGGGTACTGACGGACGATGTCCTCCTCCATCTCCCAAGTGGCTTCCTCAGGAGTCAATCCTTCCCATAACACTTTCACCAATGGAATCGTCTTGTTCCTCAGAGTCTTAGTGCTCTTGTCCATGATTTGACTAGACTTTGACTTATAGATCAAATTATCCTTCAATTGTACAGACTCAGGAGCTATCACATGAGATTCATCAGGCACATACTTTCTGAGCTGCGACACATGGAAAACATCATGAAGGTTTGCCAACTGTGGCGGAAGAGCCAATTGATAAGCAACAGGCCCGACTCTTTTAAGGATTTGGAAAGGTCCCATGAAACGAGGATTTAGCTTGCGGACTTTCATCGACCTCCTTACCCCCGTCTTAGGAGTGACTCTAAAAAATAAATGCTCACTTTCCTGGAATTCTAGAGACTTTCTCCTTTTGTCGGCATAGCTCTTTCGTCTACTTTGCGCTGTGCACATCCTCTCCCTAATCATTTTGATTCTCTCGGAGGTTTCCTGGACCAATTCAGGTCCTAACAAGGTTTTCTCACCTACCTCACACCAACATAAAGGGGACCTACTCTTCCTCCCATATAGGGCCTCATAGGGTGCCGTGCCTATACTAGCGTGATAATTGTTGTTGTTATACGCAAACTCAATGAGAGGTATGAATCTATCCCAACTCCCTCCTTCATCTAAGACACACGCCCTAAGCATGTCCTCAAGGATCTGAATGGTCCACTCTGACTGACCATCCGTTTTGGGGATGATAGGCTGTGCTAAGGTTCAACTTAGTCCCAAAGGCCTGCTGAAAAGCTCCCCAAAATCTAGAGGTAAACTTCAGGTCTCTATCCGACACTATAGATGTGGGTATCCCATGAAGCTTGACTATTTCCTTGATATAGAGGTATGCCAACTTGTCTAAGCTATAGGTTGCCTTAATTGGCAAGAAGTGGGCAGACTTGGTCAACCTATCCACTATCACTCAAATGGCGTCTAAGCCCAAACACGTCTTAGGTAACCCCATCACAAAGTCCATAGAAATTCTCTCCCACTTCCATTCTGGAATCTCCAAGGACTGCAACAACCCCGAAGGCTTCTGATGTTCTATCTTAACCTTTTGGCACACTAAACACCTAGCTACGAAGCTAGCCACATCCTTTTTCATTCCTGGCCACCAATACATCCTCTTAAGGTCTTGGTACATCTTAGTTATCCCAGGACGTATGGTAAACTTTCCCTTACGAGCTTCCTCTAATATCTTCTCTCTAAGGCTCCCCTCCTTAGGAACAACGATCCTATTCTTAAACTTCACTAGCTCATCAACAGACAACTCATAACCCTCTTGTCCCAACCGAGACTGCAACTCTTGGTCTAAAAGTTGTTCCCGTTTAACCTCATCTCTAAGGTCACTATTAATTTCCAACCTATTCAGCTTCAAACTTAAGACAATTAAGGACACATCCAACACCTCCAGATTCATGTCCCCAAACTCTTCCATGAGGTTCAGGTCTTGCACCATTAAGCTCGACACGTGTAGGGGCTTCCTACTCAAAGCATCTGCCACCACATTGGCCTTTCTCGGATGGTACTTCAACTCGAAGTCATGGTCCTTAAGGAACTCCATCCACCTCTGTTGTCTCATGTTCAACTCCTTCTGGTCGAACAGATATTTAAGGCTTTTATGGTCACTAAAAACTTCAAACTTTGTCCCATAAAGGTAATGCCTCCAAATCCTAAGGGTAAAACCAAGCTGGTAGCTCTAGGTCGTGGGTAGGGTAATTCCCCTCATGTGGCCTAAGTTGTCTAGAGGCATATGCTACCACCTTGCCATCTTGCATTAAGACACATCCCAAGCCATCCTTAGATGCGTCGCAGTATACCACAAAACTCACTAAGGGACCCGGTATAGTTAAGACCGGTGATGACACCAATCTCCTCTTAAGCTCTCGGAACCCATCCTCACACCCCTGGTCCCACACAAAAGGTTTCCCTTTCCTAGTCAACTGAGTCGAAGGTAAGGCTAATCTAGAGAACCCCTCTATGAACTTCCTATAGTAACCAGCTAAGCCTAAGAAACTTCTCACTTCGGTTACTGTCTTAGGTTGTTCCCGTCCCAACACCGCATCAACTTTAGAGGAATCGACCGCTACACCATCCTTTGAGGTGGTGTGTCCTAAAAACTTCACCTCGTCTAGCCAAAACTCACACTTCTCCGATTTGGCATAAAGGCGCTCGTCCCTCAAGATCCGCAACACCAACCTTAAGTGTTCTCCATGTTCTTCTGGTGTCCTAGAGTACATTAGAATATCATCTATGAACATCACCACAAACCTGTCCAAAAAGGTCCTAAAGATCCGATTCATGTAGTCCATGAAAACGGCTGGGGCGTTGGTCACGCCAAAGGGCATCATTACATACTCATAGTGCCCATACCTTGTCCTGAAGACTGTCTTAGGGATGTCCTTACTTCTATCTCTAATTTGATGGTATCCCGATCTTAGACCTATTTTGGAAAACACTGACGCTCCCCTTAACTGATCTAAGAGATCATCTATCCTAGGCAAGGGATATTTTTTCTTGATGGTTACCTTATTCAGTTGCCTATAATCAACACACAACCTTATACTCCCATCCTTTTTTCTTCACTAAAAGCACTGATGCTCCCCAAGGTGACACACTAGGCCTAATGAACCCCTTTTGTAACATACCTCTATCTGTTTCTTGAGCTCGCTCAACTCTAGAGGTGTTATCCTGTAAGGCGCTACAAATATTAGTCTACTCTTTGACACTAGATCTATGCTAAACTCAACCCCCTATTGAAACTTGCGCATCATAGAGATAGTCGCTACATCATTGTCTGCCCCTATAGTAGCAGTGAATGAGAGTATGTATCCTTGAGCTCTCTAAACCAAACACTTATCACAAGAAACGACGAATAAAATACGGGTCGACACCGAAAATCAAAAGACATTGGGTGTGAAGAGATAAGGATATTTTTGTCAGAATACTTATGGCAACGAGTCTAGATGCCAATAAGTCAATACCAAGAAAAAAACATACAATACATAGATAACAATAAGTTTGATGTCATAAGGAGTGTCTTGATGCTCAAGGAAACAATTTAAACAACCAATGGAATAACAAGTATATCCCTATAGGAGTAGAAACCTATGAACCAAAGGACAAATGAAAGATTGACATCTCCAAATTTTTCACACATAAAGGATGTATCAAGGGATGCGTTGCTCCTGAATCAGACAATATAATAAAAAAAATTTAACGAGTACAAGAAATTCAGCCTCCTTCGGATCTAAGCTGCCTCAGAATGATGACGGATTGTTCTTCTTGAATTCGAAAAGCCCCACGTGTTAAAGGTCCTAGGTTGCCACAACTTCATTAGTGACTGGCCTCCATTCCCCTTCAGTTGACGGCGGGTCTCCGTCTGCCCTTGCATAGCTTTGGCCATACAATCCAAAGCTGCTGCAAGTGCAACATTCGTCCCTCGCCTATTAGTCGCCATAAAGCCCCATTACCACAGTCCGATTCAGAATCGAACTGTTCTGATACCATAAATGTAACGCCATTCGTTACAATAGTAACCCGAAATAGATTCACATAAAAAAAAGAATGTCTAAATAAAATTTTCATAAATACAATTGTCTGAAAATACCTTAATGATTTTTAAATTAAAATAATGGTAATAACTCCTTATGTAAATGAAATGAATTGCCTCAAAACCCGGGCGTCCACTAAAATAACCCAACGTAAAAAATAAAATACTAACAAAGCTAGATAACAAATGAGTAAAATCGCTAAGTCTTCAGTCCTCTCCAGTTCCAGTGATGTCGACCTCGTGCTCTGAAAACAACACTTTTAATGAGATATAATCCCAGTGAATAAAAATAATCGTTTGATAAAAAGGTTCGCAAATAGTGTTGTTTTCAGCCGGCGCGGTAACCGGAAAAACATTCATGGTACCCGCTAATTTTTTAAAATATTGAATATAATAAACCTCCAAAATAATGATATATATAAGTAAAATTAATGTCAAGCATTTAAAGCACAAACCCATAAACTCGGCAACGGTCACATCTCATTGCATTTAATCACATTCACCATGCAAACTCTAAACAATGCAACTCCACTAACATGACTCGGTGATTCCCAGAATCACTTAACTTGACTCTTTGGTTCCCAGAACCGATGTGAATCCCAGATCCACTAAGGTCTATGAGCTCATATCCATGCAATGGCGTCCCACTGCCTTCCCCATCCCAGATGGAGGTATCTAATATTTCATCCCATATGTGAATATTTTAATAATTTGATATCCCATCCCAGATGGTGATATCTCTCATCCTATTCCTGGAATAGAATGTACACCGTCATCCCTTCCCGGAAGGTGATGACCAACTCATGCATAATGCAATATGTCATCCCCGATGACTCTCAAGGTTTTCCAACTTTATCTGTCAATAACAATGTTACAATGTCATGCCAAACCAACACTATAACATCATATTATACATATTAAAGATTATTAATCAACAATAATTCATACTGTAATCAAGCAAATTTTAATTTAGAAACCATTGAACAAAACATACTTAAAATGACTTGTTACGGGAACGGGTTCACAAAACATGAACCTACATTCCAATTTCTAATTTAAATTGGCCTTCATCGGTGGAATAGAGTTTCACGTAACAGGGAAAGAATTAATCACACTACAAATAATGAATTTGACTTTGACAATTGTTTTTCCATCAAACAATCAAAATAAAGAATGTACAACAATTCCACAAAATTAATAAAAGTTATTTATTTACGGATTTCAGGAAAATATATTTAATAATTCGATTCATCTAACAATATCTCAAAATAATTTAAGAGTCTCAAATCAAGAACTAAGAAACCTAAAATATTTTACTATTTCCAAAAGACAAAGTTACATGTAGAAGCATCAAATTATCTGTACCATGAAAGTGTGAGAAAATTTATTTTTACTCACCTTTTGCAGACCTCCAATGTGCTCTAAAAATTATGTATGATAAGAATTTGTGCTTCCTTAAAAATTCCTCTCTTGTTTGGTGGTGTTTTTGGATCTGTATACTGTAATGGCTGTACTGCGAAACGAAAAATGCCTCTCCCTCACTCGCTGTGCGGCGCTCCAATTCCATGTATAGTAGCTTGGTTTATATATATATATATGGCATCAGGAGGCGTTTTTAGGTTTCTTTCTTCTTCTTTTTTTTAATTTTCTTTAGCCAACATTGGCTGCTTGGGCTTAACGCCCAAGTGTCCTCCCTTTTTTTTCCATATATATATATAGTTTTGTATTCTTTATAATAGTTAATAAATTTCAATAAACCCTTATACCATCATTTCTTTATACTAAATCTCCCATTTATATTTTATTTGCACTACCTTTTTTAATAACTTAATATTATTATTATTATTTATTTATTTATTTCAAATTAATTATGTTAGAATTTTAGGATGTTACACAATCAAATAAGTAGACGGGTGATCATGCAGTCCAAAACTAGAAGGGTGCTAGCGTATTCCAAAAACTAGACGGGTGATCCACTGAGTCTGTTTCAGACAGATGCTTCTTGCCACGTCATCAAGTAAACTCAGATTTTGACTGAGCATTGACTTGGTCTTTGACTGAATTTCAGACGAGTGGTTTTCAGACAAGTCTAAAAATCGAGCTCTACTAAAAAGTAGACGAGTCATAAAAATAGACGAGTGACCTTAAGTCTGTTTTCCTGCACACTTATCAGATATATCAATAATTTCATATGGTTCAATATTACCATACTTAATCTATTTGGAATAATCAAAACTTAGAGAATCTACACATGGAATGTGTCTCAGAATTATGAGGTCTCAACATTCTCCCGCTTTTTTATGATGACAAATAACTGTTATGATTTTATTGAACATAAAAAATAAGGATGAGAGAAAATTTCCAAACGGATATAATTGTTCACAGTATGTTATGCTCCCCCTTAGTTTATGCATTACAATATAAAAGTTTATTTAGAGCAAAAACAAGGTATCACAGCAGATAAATATATTTAATCAAATTATATCAGAGCAAACATAACTTTTGGAACAGAAAGGCACAAAGTCAGAAATAATTTTCTTATTTTTCTATTATATTTCCTCCCCTTTTGGCATCAATCAAAAAATAAGTAAAACAGATATATTAAGATAGATAGTCAAAAGAAATACCAAAATAACAATTCATTCCATATAACTAGAGTCAGAAGTTTTACAAGTGATAGACATCACTTACTAGTACATTGCTTGACTCAAGAAGGAAATGAAAAAGACTAAGTCCTAATATCTAGGAAATAGGGCCTCCTTGGCTTTTGAAGAAAGCTTCCATCATCTTCTGCATTGCTTGTTGCTGAGCTAACATATAAGCTTGAAATGCAGCTTGCTGAGCAGTTGCTTCGTTCTGTCTTTGGATGACAGTCTGCAAACTCAAAGACATTTCAACTAGCCTCTGATGAGTAGCAGGATCATAAGCAACTACTGGAGCAGTAGAATCTGTTGTGGCCAGTGTAGTTGCATATGCTGATGGAGGAGGTGGACAAGGAGGAGGGGTAGGAGGGAACTCTTCAACAAGAATGTCATCCTCAGGCTGAGGGTCTAGAAAAACACATGTTGACAGAGTTGTCACAAAATCATTATTTGGATAGAATTCCTCTAGAAAAGCATGTATTTGTTCATGGTGAAGAGGATAATTCTTCTACAAAAAGAATAAATTCATAAGATCTCCTAACGAGATTTATATGCATTAGAGGAGTAGATTCAGGGAAGTTTAGCAAAAAGAAGGGGAAAACCATGAAGAAGGGAGGGATTGTGTAAATGGAAGGTGAAAAATGATAAAGAGCATAGGCTTGGCTACCTCTGGTTGGAATGGAGACTTTTTCTTCTTCCTTCAATCCTGAGCTAGAGCCACATCTCCAATAAATGCCTCTGACTTTCAGAAACTGATGATGAGTCTCAGTGGTCAGAAGCTTCTTCCTGTACTTGAATTTGTTGTCATTGATCTTGATGAGCCAGAATTGTTGATCTCCGAGCAAGTCAATGATCTTTTGCTTTCCTTTCAAGGTCATGGAGTCAGGCATTACTTTGATGTCAGTTGAAGGCTTCATGAAGATATGTGAATTGAAAAGCCATTTTCCAACAGGCTTATATTTTCTATCCAGCTTTACAAGCTGCCTTTCATCTTGAAGTGAGGCAATCACATCCAAGTCTTTGCCATTTAAGTAGTTGGAGCAAGATTCATCCGTGATAGAGAATGCAGTGGTTCTAGAAGATAGGCGATAGGGAGATATAGTGGCTAAGGGGACATGGTTGTGTCTGGTTTCAGAGAATAAGTCTAGAAAGACTTCTCTCGGAGGGACTTGGCACTGGTTTCTGATGTGATCAGTGGTTAGAATTTTGGGTGAAGGTGGAGGAGGAGTGGGATTGTCAAAATATGCGAAGTCATTGACATCCTCAGTGAGAAGAGTGTCAGTATGGTGAGATGTTTGTGGTGTGGAAGGTTTTGATGAGTGAGTTTCAGACATGTGATTTTTTGAGATGGTAGGTTTGGGTTCAGAAGTGTGATGGATAGGGTTAGAAACGGAAGTTTGATGGATAGGTGATGTGTGTAATGGAGTTGGAATTTTTGGTGAGGTAGGTGGAGTGGGGATTTTTTGTTGTGGTTGAGGTGATGGTGTTCTTTGTAGTGGTGGTGTTGGTGCTTTTTGTGGTGACATAACATGTAATGGTGATGAAGGTTGTGGAATGGAAGTTGTTGTGGCTGTTTGTTGAGGTTAAGAAGATAATTCTCTTTGAGGTTGAGACTCCCCCTCGGCTTGCACAACTCTCTTCCTTTTGAAGACTTTTGTTATACTAGGTGCAATAGGAACAGAAGCAGCAGCTTGCTCGGAAGATTCAGCAACAGGTTCAACAACCTGAGAGCCTTCAGCAGCATCTTGAAACACAAAAGCTTCATCAGTTGGCTGAGTAACTTTCCTCTTCTTCCTCTGAAGTTGAGACCTTTCTTCTTCAATTGGTTCCTCAAAAGGTTCAGCCTTAACAACTGGTACACCGAGCCTTTCACTAGCAGGTGCAACAGATGATGATGCTTTAGCAGTACAAGGTTCAACTATAGGTTGAAGTTGTACCTTCATCAAAGACAGTGTCTTTAAAGTTATCTCTGTGCAGAGATCGGCATGGAAGGCTTTTGACATGTTTTTCAAAGAATTAGCCCTGAAAACTCTTGTCATAAGCATGCCATAGGGATATCCACCCTTCCATTTTCCTTTCACAGTCTTCTCCATGTTTCTAAAAATTAAATCTATGATATCTATTTTGATTCTTTGGACTAAGTGATAGATAGCAAATTTTTCTATCTTACTCATATGATCCCTAGAGCCAATTTTAGGTATCACGTAGTTAATTAAAAGTACATGAAGAAATCTTGCCTTAGGTGTTAGGTACTTTGAATCAAAGTCCTTTGGCTTAGGAACTCCATACAGTATGAGGTTTACAGTCATCTCGCCACCTTGATTTTTCATCCAGCTCTTGTCGTACCCAGCTCCTTCTCTAGGGCACTTGATCACTTCAGCGAGTGACTCATGAGTAATGAAGACGTGGTCCTCATCTATATCTCTAGAAATCATGAAGGTTGAGCTGTCCTTGGTGACTATAGAGTTTTTCCATAAATCCCTAACCAAGGAAGGAAAGACATCTTCCAAATTTTGGAAGAATGGTAGCCACCCAGCATGAGTAATTTCAGGCTTAACATCCAGTCCTTTGTTCTTCAGCTCAGTGAAGTTAGGGACCCTTCCAGAGTGTACTTTCTTCAGTTCTGTTAGAGAAAGTCCAGATTTTCAGCAACTTCTTCAAGAAAGCTTTTGGGTGTCATCGTTTCAGAAGAGAAGATTTTTAAGGTTTGGAAAGGAACGGTTTCGAGAGAATGTAGGCGAAGAGAATTTAGACAGAGATTGTGAGCGAGAAATTGTGAGTGGGTAGTTTTGAAATGACACGGGTTGCTTTTGTTAAAACTCTTGAGTCTTTTTGCGTTGGAAACAATGAGAGAGAGTTGCCCTAAATAGCAATCAATCAATTTTGAAAAGACAGATGTTAATATAATGAAACGTTTTTCAGAAAAGGAGGGAAAATGCAATGTACACGTGTCTCAGTCAGGGTTTAGCACTAAGTGCTTTTAGCCACGCCATCAGATGTTTGGCTAAAGTAGACGAGTGAAGCATATAGAAAATAGACGAGTCAAGTAGATATAAAATTTAGACAAGTAAATATTCAGACATATCAGCAAGCACTCATTCAGACACATTATGCATATTAATATTCCTTTTAATAAAAACAAATCGATCTTCACTTAGAGGTTTAGTAAAGAAGTATGCCCACTGATAATCAGCTTTTACAAACTTAATTTCAAAAACACCTTTATGAACATAATCTCTAATAAAATAATGCTTTATTTCTATATGCTCTACTCTAGAATGCGGTATGGGATTCTTAGACAGATTAATAGCACTATTATTATCACACCAAACAGGTATATTATGTTCAACCATTGAATAATCTTCAAGTTGGTATTTTACCGAAAGCAGTTGTGAACAGCAACTACCTGCAGATATATATTCAGCTTCAACAGTTGATAGAGCAATGGTACTTTGTCTTTTGCTTGACCAGGAGATCATATTTGCTCCAATGAAGTGAAATCCTCCATTAGTGCTTTTTCTATCAATTCTATCTCCAGCAAAATCAGCATCACAAAATCCAGCTAACCTGAAATCTTCAGTTTTCTTATATAATAAACCAAGGTTAGTGGTTCCAATCAAATATCTGAAAATTCTTTTAATAGCCTTATGATGAGATTCTTTAGGATCTGATTGAAATCTAGTACAAAGACAAACATTGAATTGAATATCAGGTCTGCTAGCAGTTAAGTATAGAAGAGATCCAATCATACATCGGTAGACAGTTTGGTCAACCTTTTTACCTTCCTCATCCTTGTTTAGATTAATTGTTGGATGCATAGGAGTACTCATAGGATTGAATTTTCCATTTTATACTTTTTCAGAAGCTCCTTGGTGTACTTCTATTGATGGATATAGATTCCATCACTAGACTGTTTTATTGGAAGACCAAGGAAGAACTTCAATTCTCCCATCATGCTCATCTCAAATTCATTCTGTATCAACTCACAGAACTTATTGCAGAGCTTTTCATGAGTAGCATCAAATATAATATCATCAACATAAATATGTACTACTATGAAATCTTTACTTGAGCATTTCTTGAAAAGTGTAGTGTCTACTTTTCCTCTAATGAAATTATTTTCCATTAGATATGCGCTTAGCCTATCATACCAAGCTCTAGGAGCTTGTTTGAGTCCATATAAAGCTTTCTTAAGATTATAGACATGGTGAGGATTTTTGGAATACTCAAACCCAGGAGGTTGCTTGACATAAACTTCCTCCTCAATTATTCCATTTAGAAATGCACTTTTAACAACCATTTGATAAAGAGTTATATCATGTTGTGCAGCATATGACATGAGAATTCTAATTGCTTCTAATCTAGCTACAGGTGTAAAGGTTTCGGTGAAATCAGTACCTTCCTGTTGATTATACCCTTGAGCAACTAGTCTCGCTTTGTTTCTTATCACTTTTCCATCTTCATCTAGTTTGTTTCTAAACACCCATCTGATTCCAATAACAAATTTCTCTTTGGGTTTAGAAACTAGAGTCCAAACATCATTTCTCTTGAACTAATTTAGTTCTTCTTGCGTGGATAGAATCCAGCTTTCATCTTGCAAGGCTTCTTCAATCGTTTTGGGTTCCAAATCTGATATGAAGACCATGCTGTTGTTTTCATTGAGAGCATATCTGGTTATAACTCCTTGAGATGGACTTCCAATGATAAGATCTTCTGGATGATAGGCCTTGAATTTCCAATCTTTCTTCAAATTCTGAGTTTCAGACGCATCAGCACTTGTCTGAATTTCAGACACGTCTACTTTTGACTTGTTTGAAGATTCTTCCATTGCAGGATTAAGTTCAATACCTGCAACATCATCCTCTAGATCTGATAGTTCCCTATCGGTCTTCAAACCATCATTAAACTTTACATGAATTGATTCTTCTACAACAGAAGTTCTAGAATTAAAAAATCTAAAAGCTTTAGACATTTCAGAATATCCAATAAATATGCCTTTATCTACTTTAGAGTCAAATTTACCAAGAGGATCTTTTGTATTAAGAATATAACACCCACATCGAAATGCATGAAAATATGATATGTTGGTTTTTATACCTTTCCACAATTCATAAGGAGTCTTATTTAGGATAGGTCTAATCAGTATTCTGTTTTTCATATAACAAGCAGTGTTAATGGCTTCTGCCCAGAAGTACTTAGGAAGATTATTTTCATTAAGCATCGTTCTTCCCATCTCTTGAAGAGATCTGTTCTTTCTTTCAATCACTCCATTTTGTTGTAGAGTTCTAGGTGCAGAGAAATTGTGAGAAATACCATTTTCCTCACATAATAGTTTGAACTGCTCATTTTCAAATTCTCCCCCATGGTCACTCCTGATAGCAGAGATACAGAAACCATGCTCATTTTGTACTCTTTTACTAAATAATGTAAAGATCTTATAAAACTCATCCTTGTGGGTTAAGAAGAGTACCCATGTAAATCTAGAATAATCAACTATGACAAAACTATATTTCTTTCAACCTAGGCTAGCTACACTGACTGGTCCAAACATATTCATATGTAACAATTGCAAAGGTATAAAGGAGGTGACTTCTTTCTTAGATTTGAAACTTGATTTTACTTGTTTACCTCTTTGACATGCATCACACAAAATATATTTCTTAAAGGAGATATCAGGCAATCCTCTCACAAGGTTATGCTTTTTCAATGTAGAAATTTGTTTCATACTAACATGTCCTAGTTTCTTATCCCATGACCACTTTTCATCCTCTTTAGACATAAAACATGTTACACTTTGATCTGAAAGTTCATACAGGTCAATCTTATACAGATTGTTTTACCTTTTGGCAGAAAAGAGGGTCTTACCACTACTATCATTGACTATGCATGCATCCTTAGAAAATGATACATAAAATCCACTATCACATAATTGACTTATGCTAAGTAGAATAAGTTTTAACCCTTTCACATATAAAACACATCACAAATAATAGGCAAGGGAGGTTTACCACCAATTTTACCTACACCAACACTTTTCCTTTCTGGTTGCCACCAAAAGTTACTTGTTCACCTTTCTTAGGTTGGAGGTCTAGGAACATAGACCTTTCTACTGTCATATGTCGCGAGCATCTGTAACAGCCTGATTTTTAATTAATGATGTTCAACCGGTTAAAATATAATTAATTATATTTTAATCTGAGAGTTAGAAAGTGTTTTTGGTATAATGTTACGGTAAAATTTTGGGTTGAAAATTCAGACGAAACTCGATCTGCATTTTCACTGACACTAAAAGTTTACTGAGCAGAAAACCTAATTTCGACCCGTGAACGAAATGGTTAGTGTTTTTGTTGTGATTCCAACGAATTTAGTAATTTTGGAAGTTTTACGTTCGGAATTAAAATATATTTTTATCCTGGTAAAAACTTCGAGAATTACGATCAGAAACTTTAATCGGATAAACAGCGGAGCAGAATGGAGAGCTGAGGTGACTGAATTGACTTGATGGAGTTGGAGTGACTTGATGGCTAAAGCAAGTGTCACATCCATAGAAAGTCATGATGATGACTTAGGAATTTAATGTATTTTAATCCTAAAACCTATTAATCTTTCTCCTAACCATCCAAACAACCCCTAACCCAAACTTGGAGCCCGAGTTCTTCTCCCTCTCTCCCTACACGGTTTCACACACCCTTCTAGCCTATATAATCACTCATTTTTCTCACTCATGGGTTTACACACAAAACCGTATTTTCTACTTCAAACTCTATTGATTTTTCTTCAAAAACTCATCATCTTCACAAATCATCTTCAAGCTCCAAGGGTAAAACTTCTTCTTCTTCTTACTCATCTAAGTTCTCATCTTCACTTAATTGTTGAGTTTATGCCATGTTCATCCTTTTGATATTCTTAGATCTATAAACTTCTAAAATCTCTAGAAAATTATAGAAAAATCCTAAAAAGGTGAAACAAATTTCTATGATCTAGTTATGATCTCTATTTTCATCATCTAAGAGCATGTGAGCAAAATTGTTTTCCTTCCTATAGATCTAAACAGGGCCGAACCTATGTCTAAATGGACAAAGGAGGTTTTGTTCAATTTTTAACTTAAATGAGGTTAGATTTAAACTATTTAGGGTTTCTATGTTCCTAATCCTCAACTAATCTTAAATTTCATCAAGTTTTATCTATTTCAAGTCTTAGATCTATTTCTTCAAAGATTATGTAAAAATGTTTAAAAGTGTTTGATGAGTTAAGATTATGGTTTTTATGCTTTTAGATACTTATACTTTTATGATCCAAGGGTTTGAATCCAAATAAATTTTCTAACCTATTTTTATGTTCAAGGCCAAAGCACCTAGAATCCAAAAGATTAGAGTGAGAAAATAATCCTGGCCTCATTTTGAATTAGAGGCCGAACCTAGTATTAAAGTGAACCTAATGGGAATTGTTTGATTAATTGTTGTTATATGATGTTGGTTGAAGGATATCAGATATTCGTGACGTAGTTGCAAAGATCGGGAAGTTCGTGAATCCGGTGTTAGCTCAGGTGGGGGAAAGAACCAACCTATCGTCAGAATGGATAAGTAGTAGATTATATCATAACTGTGTAGGGCGACCTAAACCCTACTAGTAGTCGAGTAATCAACAAGACCAAAATCACATTGGAAACCTTTTCTGAAAAACCAATAGCGATTCAGGGATTGTAGGTTTATCGACATTATGTTGATTTTATATTGTTGATGGTTAATTTGAGCTTATTACCTTTATTGAATTGATTTTGTGCTATGTTGGTGATATTGGAATATTTTGATTGATATTGTGTTATGAATGATCTGCCTGGTTTTTATTATTACGCTTAGTGGATTTTAAGCAAAGATATATATGTTGTCTAAGAGATGATTGTTTTGGGTGTGAGGATAATGATGATTTAGAAGTGCCTAACTTAGATAAGGAATGTTAAAGAGGTGTTATGACATAGAATATGTGTCAAGTTTTACTGGAAGGTTAAGGTACTAAGATATTGTTAAAACGGGTTGGTGAGATTCAAGTATAGGTGTTGTTGTACACAACCGTGTATTGGTAATATAATACATAAGGACAAAAGTGTATTGGTAATATAATACACAAAGACAAAAGTGTATTTGTAATATAATACACAAGGACATTTGTGTATTGGTAATATAATACACCGTGTATTGGTAATATAATACACGTAAAACACGTCTGTGTATTAGTAATATAATACACCGTGTATTGGTAATATAATACACGTAAAATCAAGAGTTCTCATGAGACCACTTCCACCTTAGAAATAGGTGTACAACTATGGTGTCTTTGAGTAGCATGAGATTGATGGTAGAGGATGATATATATTAATTCGAGGATGATTTGTTAGTTAGGTGTGTTGATTGTCTGTGACAATTACTGTATAATTCACTATGACTCTTTTTCGTTTTTGATGATAGAACTGTTTCTTATCCCCTGTATATTTCTGTATGTTGTATTTTATCTCCTTGTGGAATCATACGAGAAGACCATGTGGATGAGCTTGACTAGGAGGAGTTGGATGGAAATCCCTACGAACCGGAGGCCAAAGGACGAGCTGTGACCCATGGTGATTAGGGTCTAGTTAGTTATGGCCAGTGCGTCTCGTGAAGCGTTTTTATATGTTTTCGCTTTGTTTAACTTTTGTTTAAGTATATGCTTGTGATGGATCTTACTGAAAGGATATCATCAACAGTGTTTTGTAATATGTTTAATATACTTATATTATGATGTGTATTCTATATGAAGCTGTATACGTCATAAGTGAAGTTTTTAATTTCTACGTATTTTCATATTAAGCGCACAAGTAAGAAATTAATTAATGAGGTTTTAGTCTAATAAAACACAGGGGCACTACGGGGTGTCTCAGCATCCACTGTCCAGGTACCATGACAGGTGTTTCTTTTGTCCTATTAAGTAAGTGTTCAACTGAGATGATCATGGACTTAGGTACCCATATTTTCTTGAGTCATTTTCTGTTAGTATAAGGAGTTTGTGGAGACTTCTTTCTCTTTTTGTGGGTACACTTAGACGTGATATGTCCAGCTTTTGCACAGTATGTGCATATAGGTTTATTTGAACTAACTGACACGGATTTGATAGTTATTTTTGAGAACTTTGTTGATCCTTTATGATGTTCTTGACTGGAATATCCTATACCTTCTTTGTTAAGGGAGTGCCTCTGACTTCCCAAAAGTTTAGTCAGATTATCTATACCATTAACAAACTTGGCAAGATCTAAGGTGAGCTCTTCTACTTTCTGTTGAAGTTTACTAACTTCTTCAGAAGATAGAGTTTCAACTGAGATCTCAGCTTTAGACTTTTCAGTCATAAGCATACTATTTTCTTCAGTTAACTTTTCACACTCTTGAGATTTCTGTGTATACTCATTTGAGAGTTTAACATATTGTCTCTTGATGGATTTGAAAGCTTTAGACATATAGTTAGATTCCTTCAATAGTTCATCATAAGCATCATTCAATTTCTCAAGTTCAGAGTGTGCCTCAGTGTCTAATTCAGGATCAGTATCTGCCATAAGACAGAGATTTGCTTCAAGCTCCTCTCCTTCACTTTCAGTGGAGCTTTGATCAAGATCTTCCCACGTGGCCATCATTCCTTTCTTCTTTTTGTTGAAGAACTTCTTGGGAGATTGCTTCTTGAGTTGAGGGCATCCTGCCTTGATATGACCAGGCTTCTTACATTCATAGCACACAATGGCATTCCTGTCATTAGATCCAACATCTTTGTTGACTTTTTCTTTGTTGAAACGCCTTAAAGTTTTGTCCTTTCTGAACTTTCTTTTCTTCCAAAGCTTTTTCATATTTATGGTGAAAAGAGAAAGCTCATCATCAAAATCATCTTCATTTGATTCCTCATATTCCTCTGAAGATTCGTCAACTTTGAGAGCTTTTGAAGTGGTTCCTCTAGATGATTTCTTGTCAGCTTTAAGGGCAATGGATTTGTTTTTCTTTTCATTGTTTTCTTCAATCAGCTCTTGTTCATGGATTTGAAGAGTGCCAAGAAGCTCATCCAGCTTCATTGTTGTTAAGTATTTGGCTTGAGAGACAACAGTTACAAGTGGTCTGCATTATTTTGGAAGACTTCCGAGGATCTTTTGAATGTGTTCCTCAGTCTGGTAAACTTTTCCCAGAGATTTCAATCCATTGGTTATAGTATGAAATCTTTCATACATTTGACCAATAGTCTCTCCTTCTTCCATTTTGAACAGCTTATAATTTCTGACTAATATGCTGACTTTGGTCTCTTTGACCTTGTTGGTTCCTTCATAAGCAATAGCTAGTGAATCCCACATTTATTTTGCAGATTCACAAGCACGTACTTTTTCAAATTCTTCTCTGCTCAAAGCACACATGATTGCATATCTTGCTTTGGCATTAAACTGACATTTTGTTTTTTGATCAGCGGTCATGTTTGCTTTTGGAAAAACAGTTCTTGCTTCATCTTTAGGAACAAGTGGTGCTACTTCAATGACATCCCAAAGTTCAGAGTTAGTGGATTGTAAAAACCACTTCATCTTTTCTTTCTAGTAGATGTAATCCTCTCCATTGAAGTAATGAGGTCTCGACATTGAGGATCCTTCTCCAGCATGGTTCTTGCTTGTGCTAGCTTCTCCCGCCATCTCCAATATCTTTTCCTCAACCTAGAGACTGAGCTCTGATACCAACTGAAATAACCAAAGTTAACACAAGAATGGGGGTTGAATTGTGTTTACCAATTTTTTCGGTTACTTAAAAAGATTCTCGCAGGCACAACAAGCAGAAATTAGATTAGAGAAAATTAGACGAGTGATACGTCTAATATCAGACAGAACACGCAAGCAAACAGAGAAGAGTAAAAGAGTTTGATATTCACAATATTAACTCCCCAAGTTAACAGCTTAAACAGAATAATACTTAAACAAAACAAAGAGATAAGGAAAAAGGAATATCACTCAAGAGTTTTATACTGGTTCACCCCAAAATCCACAGGGCTACGTCCGGTTTCTTGGCAGCACCAAGTTTCCACTATAACTGAGTAAATTACAGTACAAGTATTTTTTCCACACCTAGCCTATTCAGGTTCAACGCTCAAACAAGTATTCTTTGCTCACCCAGTCTCTTCAGGCTCAACACTCAAACAAGTATTCTTTGCTCACCTAGCCTCTTCAGGCTCAACGCAAAAAGGAATAAAAAGGTTTTGTGTAATTAGTACAACTTGCAAGTCTTTCAGATCACACTCAAAGAGTGGAATAAATATGAAGTATGAAAGACTGCGAATTAATATCAAATGATTGAAAGTGTATTCAATGAAAGAATGAAAAAAATAATGAAGAGAGTAAATGCTTTGCACAGTGTTCTTAATGATATTCAACTTCTTGTCTTTATCTTCATTGTTTGATCTATTTAAAGACTTCAATCAAGAGAGTCGTTTAGACACGGCTTCAGAAAGTGTGTTCTTCTGATTTGAGCTTCTGAGACACCATTAATGCCAAAGAGTCGTTCTGTATAAACATTAAATGCTTGGGAACGTTGAGCTTTGACAAGGTTGTCCAAGAGTACACTTTATTCTGAGTAGCTGTTGTTTCAGAGTATGCAGCAGCATGCTTCTTGTACTTGTAGGCGAGAGCTTTCCTCTTTCAGTGCAACAGTCAGTTCACTTTCCAGAAAGCACTTTTTACTTTGTACTAAAACAACTAAAAAGTTATGGCTGTGGTACAGAGATTGTGTGTTTATTCCTTAAAACCTTGAAACAACCGTTCTTTATTTTTTGTCCTTTGAGCTATTGTCCAGGGGTCTTCGAGATCCTTAAGGAAGACATCTAATTTGAATAAGGTGACTTGGACTTCATTCCTGACAAACTGACATCATAGCAGAGTTGGAAATTTAGACAGGTGAAAGGCAATCCAAAAAGTAGACGGGTGATCATGAAGTCCAAAACTAGACGGGTGCTAGCGTATTCCAAAAACTAGACGGGTGATCCACTGAGTCTGTTTCAGATAGATACTTCTTGCCACGTCATCAAATAAACTCGGATCTTGACTGAGCATTGACTTGATCTTTGACTGAATTTCAGACGAGTGATTTTCAGACAAGTCTAAAAACTGAGTTCTACTAAAAAGTAGACGAGTCATAAAAATAGGCGAATAACCTTAAGCCTGTTTTCCTGCACACTTATCAGATATGTCGGTAATTTTACATGATTCAATATTATCATACTTAATCTATTTGGAATCATCAAAACTTAAAGAATCTACACATGGAATGTATCTCAGACTTATGAGGTCTCAACACACCTGACTGGATTGTTTCGGTGGCCCATGTTTTCTGTGAAGTCAACCGATGTGCCGATCATCTTGCTAAAGAGGGTCATGTTGGGCCTTTTGGGTGGAATTGTTTTGATAGGGCTTCTCCTAGCTTAGCTTTAATTCTTAGAGATGATGCTTTTGGTTGCAGCGTGCCTCGCATTGTTGCTTGGTTCCCCATTTATAAAAAAAAAAAAGGAAAAAAAGTGAAAGTGTGACAAATACAATTTGTTTGACTTAGCAAAACAAAATAAATAAATTAGGGATTATCAAGTTATTTTACAATCTTATTCATGGATGAATTTAGAGGGGGACATTTGTGGGCGTTAACCCATCCTCGAAATATTTTTTGAAAATAGTTATATATATATATATTGTAAAAAAAATACCATCTTAAAAATATATGCTATATACATATATTTCATAGATTTGACCTCCGTTCTAGATCCATCCCTGATCTATCTAGCTAGGAATGACGAGGCCATCTAACAGGTAGAGTGTGTTTGGAAATCTGGAAAAAAATATTATGTTGATAATCAATTTTTGTATAATCGATTATTGTGATAATTAATTATAATCAGAATCTAATTTTTTTGGGGTCTGTTTGCTGAAAAGCGATTTTAAGATAATCTACTTCGTTTGGGTGATGCAGAAAAAAAATACTTTTATATAATAAATTACGAAAAAGGATACGAAATTATATGTATAATTTAATAATATTTGTTTAGAAGTTAGTTTTGTAGGGGGTAAAGAGGCAAGAGGGTTTTGAGAATGAAAAATAATCAAATCACAACAATTTTAAATTAGAAAGAACTAGATGGCATAAAACAACATTTTTCTCCCTAAAAAAAGCTTTTTATAAATTTAAGTAAAATATCAAACATGATAGATTATCTATGAAACAATTTTTAAGCTAAAAAACAATTGAAACAAGAAAAACTAATCTTTCTCAAACACACTCATAGTTGGTTGTTAGAGATACACGCGAAATTAATTTTTAGGCATGTGTGCTGAATAATTCATAGAGTGTTGCTCACCAATATCTTTAGGATACCTAATTAAAAAAAATTGAAAGGAGGATGCTAATTAAAAAAGTAATGAAAAGAAATTTTATATTAAAAAGTTTAATATAATATTATATCATTTTTCATGTAAACTTTCTTTTACAACCTGGACCCTAGTTCAAATGTTCAAGACATGCCATGAGAGAGCTTGAAAATGGTGGGACTGGGAATCATGATCACGTTTGCGAATTTTTCTTTGGTTTTCATCAATTTCCATATAAAATACTTTCCTTTATTTATTTCCCTTTCCTTCAAGTCAGGGAAAAGCTGAGGAATGTTTTGGGCCTAAAATTAAACGTGTTTGACCGAATAAAAAGCCAGATAGAAAATTCACATCCACGGGGAGAAGTTTGGTGGAAATCGGCCTACTTCCTTATCACCTTTGCTTTGTTTTTATTTATTTATTTTTAACGTTATTTCTCATTTTCACAAATAATTGCAAAGTTGTCCCAATATATTTATTCTATTTTTATTTTTAAAGATTTGTATGGTAAACCTTGAAAACAACAAAAATTATTTTATTGATTTTTTTTTACAAATCTTTAAAAATAAGAATAATTATTTTTTTTAAAAAGAAATGAAAAATAGGAAATTGAAAATGAAACAAACCGATCATTAGGATCTGTTTATTTTGTTTCAAATTTCCTGCTTTCATTTTTTGTCTTCAAAAATAACATCTTGTTTTTTGTTATTATTTGTCTCTAAAAAATAAATTTATATAAGAAATAATAAAAATAGAAAAAACTTGTTTTCGATGTTTACTGTAAATTTCTAAAAACAAAACAAGAAACATAATAAGAATATAACAATTTTGAGAGAAATACTTACATGTACACAAAACTAACACTTAAGGCACGATCAATAAAATAATGACAATAAATAAAAATAAAAATAAAATAATAGATGCCACAATGAAATGCTTCTACCGATGCCAGAGAGAGAACATCGACGGTGAGGTTGTAGAAAATTGAGTCACCAGAAATTACCGAAACAATGAACTTTTTTATTGTTAAATGAGATTCTAGTCTCTTATTATAGGCCCCATTGATTTCACTGGAAAATATAGGAGTGGATTTCTCGATGAATTAGAATAGGAGGATGAGATTCTAAAAACGGGGAAGCAATGGTTTTCTGGATGGACGGACAAAAAAACCTTAAAGCAAGAAATCGAAAATTAAGAAAGCCATTGGAAAAACGTAGATGATAGATAATCGCCTCGACACACACGAGAATTTCCAGCAATATTTGACTTTGCTCTCTCTTACCAATGCAATGTGATGCGATGCTAGAATCACGATTAGAAGCATTACTAGAAGCATGTTGTGTGAGAGGTTGTACAATTCACAGGACTCGGTGGAAATAATAATAGAAAAGAAAGAGGATTTAGAGAGACAAACGGAAAAAGCTGAGAGAGTTCCGCCAAACAAAAATAAATAGCAAAAGCTTTAAGGAATTGAAAATGATTCATGGAATAGCGAAAAAAGCATCAGTTTTGATTTTGTTTTGCAACTTATGATGAAATTGGTTGGTACCTGGCCTCCTCCTATATATTCTCACTTCCCAGATTTTCTACCCTTTTTGCTTGTCTTGATTTTTATTAGAGTGATATTATTTGATTTAATGCAATTTATTAATTTTTTAAGTTGACAAACAATATAAAGAGGTGGGAGCATGGCTATCAGGTTTGAAGGTGGGAACTAGGAACTGGGGAAGTGATGGGGTTCGAAGGTGGGAGAGGAATGAAGAGTCAGGACTAAGGGACGTAAGGTGGGAAGATGGGTAATGATTGTTTTTATTATTATTGGGTTTGCGTCTATTTAAGGCTTTATCTATTTCTCAATATATAAAATAAAAATAGGAAATTCGAAATAAAACAAACAATTCCAACTTTTTTGTTCGAATTTTCATTGGTAGTTAAAAGGAGGTAGGAGAGTGAAAATATGAGAAGAATTTTTCACTTAAAAAAAGACTAGAAAATATTGGAATTTCCTATATGTATATATATATATTTATTTTTTTATGATAATTATATTTTCTTCTTTGGTACCGTGAGATAAGAAGTTGAGAACTTCATGAAGGACACTCAGTTGACCAAATTTAGCCAAATAAAAAAAAGGAAAATCACTTATTACGTGTATATCCCTTTATATGTTATGTGAATAATATTGACTAGTAAAGCATTAGCAGCGTATAAAGGATAAAACTTTACTTTTTATTAAATATTATTCTTATATAATAAAACTCTCAAAATACTTTTGTTTGGACACCTTACAATTATACTTTCTTTTTTAACACTTTATTACATTCTTCCTCACTTATTTTTCTTCACTCTTCCTCTCTTCTACTCCTTACTTCTTCTCTCCATGCTCAAAATGGTAATAGCAAAACCATCAAGCATAGACATCGCATCAACAAAGGAAAATGATCATAAAATAATTAATAAAAGCTAAAACATCACCAAAATAAAATTTGATCTTCCCCTTAGTAAAAAGAAAGAAAAAAAAATATTATGATTTTTTATTTTATTTCATCCAATTATGAGTCTCGGGTCATCATGGATAAAGAACCCTGCTGAGTTACCTATAACCCTGTCATCATATTCTCAAGATAAAAATATTATGGCTTTTTTTTTCATCCAATTATTGCATGTTCATCCTTCTTTTTTATTCATTACCTAAAATGAAAACACAAAAAGTTAGATTAAACAAGGTTTTAAAATCCATAAATTTACTCGAAACCGGAAAGAACAAGGCGGTTGTTTTATAAGAAAAAATGGCATTACTTGCCTTTGGGTCTTCAATTCCTCAATGTTTAGATATTAATATATCACCCCTCATGAGTGTATAGATCTTCTTCTTCACGACAACATAAGAGTCTCACTACACGAAAATAAGTGAATAGTGACAAAAATATAGCGGCGGTTACATAAACCGTCGCCGGTTAATGGATCATCACCTAAATTAGAGGCGGTTTTAATAAATGCCTTAATCAAATGAATTTTAGCGGCGGTTTGTTTCAAAACCGCCATAATCATCATTAAATTATCGGCGGTTTATGATGAACCGCCGCAAAATTAATATATTTTTATTCTCAATTAGTTCCCGCTACTTTCACAAAATAACCCACCTAATTAAGAACCCTAACCCACGCAATTTCTTCTTCAAACCGTCTGAACCAGCCACATTCAGCTTATTTCCACCATATCCTCCATCCATAACCATCTTCGTCTTCTATCTCAAAGACTCAAACACCTATCGTTCTCTACCGATTCATAACCACCATTTTACCCCCAAATCAAAAATCAACACAAAACTCAAACACTCAAAAACAAGAAAGAGAAGCATATAGATCTCAAAAAATTGTTGTACCAGTCGCAGCACCGACGCTCTGCTCCGCTGTCACAGCCCAGACGCACGCCCATCGCCGTTCGTTCGCCTTGCTCAAGTCACTTGCCGTCCGTCGTGTCTTTGCCGCCGAGGTCGGACCTGTCATGCGCGTCGCCGCCTTATCACCGAAACTCCGATGACTCTCCAGAGCACCTCCAGCTTCCGTGCGTAAGGCTTCTTCAACGGTTGATTTCACAGTTCCACCACCAGGTATGCAGTCTCCCTTGATTTCATTGCTTTGATCTTTGGACTCTCAAAATCCAATCCCTTCAATGATCTTAGTGATTCCAGATATCTAATTCAAACTCCAAATATCTCTGGGGTTCCCTGTCTTGAGATGTTAGTTTTGAAAGGTTGTAAAAACCTTGTTATGGTTCACCAAAAATCATTGTGTAGCTTCTGGTAGCAATGCCATTGCGCACTTGCGAGGTTGGAAGGGAAGAGGGTGTAGCTAAAAATTGCATCATATTTTGAAAAAGAGAAAGTGCACCCCACCTGTTTGATAAAGTGTTTCACCATGTCTGTGCCTTAGTTAAATGCTTGTTATGCTTTATTTCATGGTCCCATTATCTCATGTGTGTTGGATGAATGCATTTGGACCTAATCTTTATTGTGATCATGAGCTTGTATTTGTTTTGAGACATTTGCACCAATTCTATGCTATGAAGAGACTAGTATTCATTCAAACACTACTTTTTTGGACTACAGTTCTATTCACTAACTTCTTCTATTCTTAACACTGTATATCAATAGACACTGTAGTCCAAAAAAAAGACACTGCTAACTGATAGTGGAAGGCAGGCAATTAAGGCTTTTCCAAAAATTATATTATTTGTATATCAATTTTTAACATTAACACTGTATTCTATGCTTCATCATATTTGTTTATGTTTTTTCTCTCTCTCATCCCATTACATCACAAGGCAATAAAAATGGGACACCATATGGTGTCAACATTTATGATGTCCAAATAAACTTTTCATTCCAAAAAGTTGAACTCTCATTCACTGTAAGCAAATTTTCTCTGATGATACTACACATATACAATTGGCAAGAGTGGCTATAGATGATGAACCTCAAACTTCAACCATTAATGAAAATGTTGAGGATGATAACAATGATATGAGTTTATGATTACTACAAGTAAAATTGTTTTAGGTTTTAGTTCTTTTTTATATATTGTACTAAGAATTTTCATCTCATTCTATTAGTTTAATATGAATATTTGTATTTATGCATATGATGTTGTTATTATGTGAATATCTATATCTTGCACTTTCATTTACAATTATATGCTATAGTTTTTGAATTAAAGTTATTGACATTAATGGTATTATAGGCATGCTTCGGAAAAAAAAAGGTGTGTTCCTCCTAGTCTATCAACATCAAATCAACATGTATCATATTCGAGCAATTCCCATTCTGCATCTATTAGTCCACCTTTGAGTGAGTCTGTAGCTCACATAGGTTCATCCACTCAAGATGGGCTACAGACAGTCCCTGCCACTCGATCGGTAACTCAGTCTGGATCTGAAAATATTGGACATCATGAACCTGAAGTGGCTCCAGATTCTTCATCGATAAATCAGAGACTGCCTCGTACATGTTGGATAGTGGATGTCATTGGTATGTGATTTACATCTTCCTAACTTCTCTATTTTTTTTTAAATATTGTTATACTTTTGGATAGCAATAGTTTGGTGTAATTTGTGTTAGATGATGAAAGCATTGTTACACAAACATGGCTGAGAATTAAGGATGTGTTTGCACTTCGTGACAGGAAACGAGTTGTGACCGAGTGGAATGCAGAATGTCAACCTGTAGGAGACTCTGGTGGTTTACTGAATGGATTTTTGGGGTCGATAGCGAGCAATTTTGACCATTTCCCCATTATATTTGAAACTTGGCGTAAAGTTCACAATCAATACAAGCTAAACATTTATGATGGATCTATAAAGGTATCAATTTTTTCTGATTACTTGTATTGAAGAACCTTCAAGAATCAATGGATTCAATGCAGTAAAGCTTATTGTTATCATTTTGATATCTCTTAGTCTAGCAACATTTAATATGAGAAGAATATTATACATCTACCAGATTCTGCTTTATTTAGATTCTTAAAGTCATGTTCAATCATCTGTTGTTTCCTTGATCAACTCTTACTTTTCTCTCGTTGATTTTGCTGGTTTGGCAGGGGAAATAATTGTTTGGTTTGGCCATGTTCATGACTTATTTTTTTTGAACATTCATGTCTTAATTGTTGTTTTAAGAATTGGGCATTGGGTGTGACTTGGGTTTCCAAATGTTTGATACAATAACTTTTTAAGTGAGTTTTGATTTCTTGTTTATATTATTTACTAACAATAACTTTTTTTATGTTTGCCTTGAAGACTAAATTTGTTGTTGATGATCCGGGTCACAAAAGGTATATCTTTGCTAGCTTGGGGAAAAAATGGAAGGACAATAGGTGCAAAATGTTTAATAACTTTTATAACTGGGAGCTTAGTTTCGACCAAAATTGTCAGTTGCACCCTCCAAAAATCCCCCCCCCCCCCCCGACCGTTGGGTTGTCTATTTGCAATATAGACAGAGTGAAAAATCTCTGGTAATAATCATAAATTTGTTTTTTTTTCTAACTCAATATATCATTTATTGATTGTCATTTTTGATAAATATGCAGGAAAAAGCAGGAAAAAATGCAGCAAATCGACAAAAGCAAGTGATTCATCACACATTATGGTCAAAGTCACTTCCAAGAAAGAAAGATGAAATGTTATAATCGTATATATTGTTATGATGTTGAATAATTTTTGGAAATGAAGTTATTTTATTATAACATTACTACTTGTATGGTACAAAAACTTAGGAAAAGCAAGACAAGCGACCCTATAGTAAAGGTGATATGTATCCTATCGCTCATAAAAGAAAGGATGAATCCTATGTTAGCGAGGAGGCAAGACTCAAAGCAGTAAGTTTGGATGGAAATTGTTTTCTTTGGATTTACTGTTACATATTGTGGACATTGTCTGGTTGCTTATATGTAGGAACAATCACAAAATGAAATTAATAACTCTGCTACTGAGAATGAGGCTTTTGTAAAAGTTTTTGGACCAGAGCATCCTGGACGACTCCGTGGTGTGGGATTCGGGGTGATCAAAACTCAAATATATGGACCCACTTATCGGTCTAGTGACTTGGCAGCAGCTAATGTCAAAATTCAAAAGCTAGAATCAGAAGTTGATGGGTTAAAGACACAAGTAGTTGAAATGGATTCATTAAAGGCAAAACTTGTTAACTATGATGACATGAAAGCCCAAGTTGTTTTTCTTATGCAAAATTTTAAGGGAAATCAGGTAATTAGTTATGGTTGCAACTTGCTGAATTTGGATGTCTTTGTTGTGAAATTAGTTATTCGCATCTAATTTGTGATTTATCTTTCAATTCCAGGTGGCAGACTTACAATCGCCTAGAGAAGTGAGACGATCTTCTGCTTCTAGTCATGACTTTGAAGATCGTGGAGCTTCATCATCACACGGACTTAATTAGATATATTATATGTAAATGGTGTCAAAAACTTGTATTTACATATGTTTTTATGTTAGGATAATTTTGAATAATATTTTGCTTTTTGCAGATTATTAATAATGTTTTTATCATTTTAATGATTAGGTTTTGAAGCATTTTCGTGTATCAATTTAATAAATTTATTAGTTCTTAGTCTAAAGTTTTTATTAAAACGGGGATATTAAAAAAAATTAGACAAATAATGAATTGAATCAGTTTTAAAAAAAACAAATATTTAATATTTTGTGGCGGTTTAAAACCGCCACTATATTTTTATCTACTATTAATGTAGCTTTGGTGGCGGTTCCAAACCGCCGTTATAATTTCTGTACATTATAAATTGTGATACTTTGTGGCGGTTTAGAACCGCTGCTACATTTTATAGTTATTTCAAAATATGCTTTTTGTGGCGGTTTATTACCGCCACTAAATTTGCGACCGTAGTACCGGTGGTTATGCAAAACCGCCGCAAAACAGCTTCACGACGGTCACTTCTGAGGCAGTTTCCAAACCGCCGTAAAATATTTTAGCGACGGGTCAAGCCGCTGCTATTTGACATTTAAAACCGCCGCAAAACACCATATTTTTTATAGTATCTCTTTTAATCGTTGGATTGTTTAACTTTGTTTTTGGGCTTTAATCCTCCCGTTAAAAAACAAAAAACAACAACACATGCACTTCTACATGTACAAGAGAAAGTTAGTAAGGGAGACTATAGAGATAGAGTTTTAAACCAAATAGCAAAATTAAACTTAACTAACACGTTATAAAATGTGCATAAAATATATTTGGGCAAAACATAACCTAACCTAGCTCATTTTTACCACTAATTTGAACACGGTGAAAGAAATCGAGTCAACATGAAAGAGGGACTACACAAATCATTGGATAATTCTGGTGTCAGTTTTAGTCGTTGACTATAACTAGATCCGTTTTTTTATTTGATAGTCTAAATGTAATTTTAAGAGGGCATTGGAGTCATAATATAGTTTATTGGATGTATATAATTAAAAATAAAAAATAAAAGTCCATTTTGGTCCATCAAATTTTTCGAGGACCCACTTTTGATTCCTGAAAATAAAAAAAGCACCATTAATTTAGTCCCCTAAATTTACTTCCGTGAGACAGTTTGGTCCCTCCGTTAGTCAACCATCTTTGACCCCGTTAACTTGCTGGTCTGGAACGTTAAGTGACCTATGAGTCAATTAATTAAATTTTTTGACCCATTTTAGTCCCACTTATTTTCTTTGGTGACCCATTTTAGTTCCTAGAAAAGCTATTGTGACCCAATATCCTATGTGTATTATACTATCAAAATGACTTTTTTATGTACAATCATACACAATAATGACCTTTATTTTGAACAACCAGAATAAAGGAACTTTGAGGATGATATTTCATGTATTTAAATAGACAACTCAGTTTGGCCAAGTTAATCTTCAGGTTGGCATGGAGTTTGACAATCTTCAATTGTTCAAGAATGTTGTAAGGGATTACAAGACATATAAAGGACCTGCACGACTAAAACCAGTAAAACCAAAAAGTTCAAGGAGGACAAGCAAGAAAAAAAATCAACACTAAACATTATGGAACTATATCGTACATTGAGTCTTAGATAGAAGTTGTCTCACGGGTATTATATTTTGGAGTACAATGAAATTGTTTGTAATCTAATATTTGTTTCTAATAATTCATTTTGATTATTATTTTAGAGTCAAGAAGGGCCTCATGATAATGTCCAACCCCAGGCACTGCAACAAGTTGGAACTGAGCTAAACCATATAATTTCTCATTGTTAATTTCAATATTGCATTTGTTTCATTCTTAACTATTCTAGTGGATTTGGTTCATTGTGTTGAATTTGGTTCATTGGTTGTGCAAAATAGATGTCATTCTTGTGCATGGTTGTACATAAAAGAGGTCATTATGGTAGTCTAATACATACAGGAATCATATTGGGTCAAGATCACTTTTCTATAGACTAAAATGAGTCACCATAGAAAAAAAAAGGAGGGACTAAAATGGTTCAAAAAGTTTAATTAACTGACACCTAAGCCATTTAACGGAGGTCAAAGACGGTTGACTGACGGAGGGACCAAACCATCTCAAGGAAGTAAATTTGGAGGACTAAATGGTTTTTTTATTTTTTTTTCAAGGGACCAAAAGCGGGTCCTCAAAAAATTTGAGGGACCAAAATGGGCCTTTACATATATATATATATATATATATAGAGACTATTGGAAATGATGTTGAGTTACTGCGAATTAATAGTATTTTTAGTTTATATTTCTTTTCATTTTTTTTTGGTGAACTATATTTCTTTTCATTTTGAATAATGAAGCACTATTTTTCAAAAAAAAAAAAAACAACGAAAGAAAGAAAGAAAGATAAAAAGCAGTGCCTACAGGATACGTGTTATATGTGGAAGAAAAAATCCTTCGAGAAAAAACACAGGTTTGTTAGTTTTTTTTTTTTAACTAACATAATTCATATCATACTTGTTTTATAAAAGTTGGATTAATTGTCAAAAATAATAAAAGAAAAATGATAGCATCGCATTCTTTATCACACTCCTCTTCAACATACTCTCTATTATTGGGTGGATTTCATGTGGGACCATGTGTTTTGGTGGATTTCATAAATCCACCAAAACACATGGTCTCACATGAAATCCACCCAATGATAAAATGTGTGTTAAGAGAAATGTGATGAAGAGTGTGATGATAACATTACTCTTAATTAAAACATATTAGGTTCACTTTAATCCAATAATCAATATTCTTGAACATGTTACTATTATTAAGCACTTCTCATAATGAGTTTCGTTAAATAGATATTGTATATGATAAACCACCTAAGGTCAATCCATAACTGTTAAAATGGATTTTCTTTTGTAGTGTCTATTGATATTGATCAGGATAGGATGACTTTAATTTAGGGCTAGACATCAGATGGTATAAATTAACGGTCGTGATATTTGAATACAAAATTTTGATATTATATATGATATTATATATATATTTATTTTTATTTTTTATTTATTTTTTATCTTTTTATATATACGTATTTTAAAAATATATAATAAAAATAAAAGAACATCCTATTTATATCCATTTTGTATGTTCAAAAATCATTTTTATAAATTAAAGTCTTGTGTCTTGATTGACAGTTTGCTCTGTCTGTTAAAAGTTGGTGCAAATTCAAAGTAAGGTTGCTACCTGGCATTACCGCTGGGCATCTTATTGTCCAATGTCATTTTATAAATAGAAGATGTAAAAGATGTAATTTATATTTGAATTTGAATAAATTTTAGAACATCTTCTTTTAAAAAAAAAATTAGAACAGAGATGAAACAAATATTTTTTAGAGTTTTTTCAAAAAAAATAAGTAAATAATAATTAGTATTTATATTAATTTTAAAAAGATAATAACACGAACAAGATACAATGCTAATTAAAAATAATAATAATTTGAATAAGACATGACAACAGTCGGTTAGAAATCTTATTCCTGAAAAAGGAAAGGAATTAAATAAAAATAACTAAATAATAAAAGAATTTGATAGTTATAGCAATTAATTATTTAATTAATTTTAAAAATGAAATATTAAAAACTTTATGCTTGATGTAGGTAAAGGCACATAGCTTAATGAGGGGAATGTATCTTACGTTCAAGAGCAAGTACTGTAATTTAATATATAGAGGTTGATAAGGATTTATTATATTTTATATTTGGAATTAGTATACAATTAGTTGTAGAAAAGTCTAAAAATTAGTATTATATAATTGGTAAATAATCTAAAAATTATTATTAGTAATTAGAAATATTTGTTTACAAAAGAAAAATAATTATAATATTAGTAATAAACTGATTGAAAAATATATTAAAAATTATGTTAAAAGATGTTTTGAAGGAGAAACGAGAAAGTTTCTTCTTTTTTCGATTTGTTTGTCACTAAATTTGACACCGAAGGAAAAACGAGAAAAAATATGTCCTATAGTATTCCCAGTTCCCACATGGATGAATGTAAGAAGCAGCATGGAAGGTACATTATATAAAGCAAGACCAACCTACTAAACAAAATGGGAGGCCTTTCTTAGCCTTTCCTTTAAAATAAAATAAATAGAATTTGCCACGTGTCACACACCCATCCAAATAGCATATTGTTTTTAATTAATATATACTTTGAATAAAAAACATTTTTTTTTATAGTTTTCAATATATTAAAAGTCTTATTTTTACTATCTCTTAACAGCATCTACAAAGTTCCCTAAAAAAAAAAAATAACTACCAAGTTGTGTTTACTAGACGATAAGTTAATGGAAGCGCTCATACTTTAACTAAGGTGTCTACCTCTTATGCTCCTCACACTATCTTTCATACAGTTCCTTTTTGTATTTGCCTATTTGAATATTATTAGTAATGAAATGAAGTGATTTGATTTTTCAAAAAAAATGTTTTTACTTAGTTTTTTTTAACATTTCAACAAGTGTCCTTAGTAAAGTTCATATATAAATTCACTCTACTTGACCGAGAGCGATCCAATGATTAAATATTCCCATCATAATGAGATTGGAGACATAACGGCTACCACATTCATGGTCATGTCCAGTACTTATTATGAGCAAGGAGATATTCTCGTCCAGCGAATTAATGACCTTAATGATATTAGTTATGGAAGATGCCTATATAAAGAAGGCTCAAGCTAGGAAGAAGGCAGACGATTCACATACAGGGGTACTACTCTCGAAAGTTCCTCAGGAACTCTCTGTTCTTACGCACATTGTATACAAATTCGTAGAAGTCGAGTCGTACATCGACATTGTCTTAGAACTACTTTACTTTGATTCTCACTTGTGATACGTAAAAGTAGAATACATCTATTCTGTCAAGCTATATCCACAAGAAACACTTCCCCAAGACTCTACTCGATTTATTGTTCCTATATATATATATATATATATATATATATATATATGTGTGTGTGTGTGTGCAGTTTTAGTATATATATTTTGTACACTCAATCAATTATAAATTATCATATCATTAAAAGTAGTGTTTGATTATTATTGTTACTATTTTAAAAGTCAAGATAACATGATTTATGGTTTAGCGACAATCTAAAAAGTAAAAAAAATTAATGTATGAAAATTAAACTTTTATAGATATGCTTGCTATTTTATAAAATGAGTATTGCTAATAAGTGTCATAAAGACATTGTTTATGGATTCCAATAAAAACAAGTTTTTATTGAAAAACTAAAGATAACCCTTATCAAATATTCAAGCGTTTAAATGAGATGTATTATCGGTGTAAAGTTTTTAACACTGTCAACTAATCAGATATCAAGGTATATGTAACTTTTAAGTTAGTTAGGATAAGAATCAAATATTTTTAATAAGGTATCATTTTCTAATTAATTGACAGTGTAAAAAAAATATTTATATTAACAATATATATCAATTAAATCCAATATTGAATGCATCACTTCCACTAAAACTATATTTTATTGATTTCTTAAGTACTGCTCTTAGGTCATTCTCCTTATAAAATTATATAATATTTCATCCGTGCTTTTTCTTTATTAATTTAAGGTTTTTATATGTATATTAATAAATCATTAATATGTTTATATTTGTACTAAAATACCTTTATTTTCACCATTAATTATTTACAAATTCCAACTACATTTATTCCATATTCCACTAGACATTTATATACTTGGAAGGTTTTATGTATTTTCTAGACATGTCAGTTTAATTATATTATAAGAATATATATGAAAAAAATTTGATCAAATATATCTTGAATTTATAAAATATTCATTATTTTGAAATAAAAACAAATAATTAAAATTATCAAAATATATATGTAATGATCGAATATTTTATTCTCCAAAATATATATCGGGGAAAAATTATGTGTTTTTATAGCGTTGCTTTTCACGTGCTCGTTTCGTAGGGAGGTGGGACACCAATCAATCCCATCGAAAGTCGAAACGTGATTCACCCGCTTACATGGACCCCACATACGCGTTTGTATCGTCGGCACGTAACACCACTCGCCTCACGTGGTTACCTAACATAATAAAAAATCTGAGACTCGCTGAATAGTGTAAACTGTATTTGTACTTTGTAATGCAAAGATATATTTACAGCCTGTATACTTTAAAAAAAAAAAATAAAGAAAGAAAGAAATAATGCATTCATATATTTGTTGGCATGTGAATAATACATTTGGATTCATAGCTCAGTGCTAGATAATAATACAATTGATTTAGAAATAATTTTTACCATACACATGATTTAAACTTTATTATTTCTAGAATTTGAATTTGAGATAATATTCTCTTGAATAAATTTTATACTGATCGAAAATATAAGGCCGAGGACTTGTTAATAAACTGGACCAATCGAGCTTACTCTTATAAATGGACCTTGGCTTGAACTCCTCCAAAGCCGAGGACTCGTTAATACACTTATCATCCGAGAATAAATACTCGGATCTATCCCGTAATAAACCATCGGTGAAGGAACCTCGGTCCCGTGCAATCCAGTCATAACTGACTGGGCCGAATATCTCGCTGATCCAAATATCCCTCTGCATAACTCGGAGCCTTATCCTTATCTTTATCTAGTTACGATAACAATCTGATCCTAACAAATAGGATCTCAATAACAGTCCAACTCAAACTGTTACACCAAAACATCTCTATAAATAGGGGTCCAACCCCCTCGCTTAGAACTACGTTTGTTTTGATTCCCATTTGGATACGTATGAGCAGAATTCCGATTCTGTCAAGCTATTCCAAAACACTCCCACAAGAGCTTCTCCGGACGAGTATCTCTCACTTGAGATATTTGGACGGAACATTTGGCGCCGTCTGTGGGAATCGAAGCAAAATTTTCTCATACCACAAACAATGGTGAGGACAAGGAGCGGGAACTGCAGGAGAGAGGGGCCAGAGAATGCCAACAATGGGGATAATGGAGAACGATCCATAAACCCAACGATGGCGACCGACAATCCCATTATTCAAGAACTCCTCGCACAAGTGGCAATGCTGAGAAGGGAGAATGAGGAGATTCGTCGGCAGAACAGCCGTCATGAACGAGAACAAAGCAGAGAAAGGTCTGCCTCTTCTCCTCGTGAGAGGGAGCGCCGAACACCTGAGAATGAAGGATCCAGAAACACGCGCAGAGAAGAAGGAATCCCACAACCCCGTGTTTCTCACCATGTTGACCGAAGAGGATAGGAGGAATTTCCTAGGCAGGCCCCTGAACTTTCACTTCAGGCAAATAGGCCTAATGAAAGGGCCGACGCGCGGAAGCCAAGACATCCCTTCACCGACGCCATCATGGAGGTTCCTCTACCGGCCAACTACAAACCAATAAATATTGAAAGGTATGATGGCACATCGGACCCGGAATGTCATTTAGATGCTTTCACTACTCAAATATATCTCTTTACCGACGATGATGCTGTCATGTGTAAAGTCTTCCCTACTACCCTGAAAGATGATGCGTTAAGCTGGTATACTCAGCTACCGCCAGCATCAGTTGACTCCTTTGACACGTTTATGACTAAATTCAATGCTCAGTTTGCCACGAGCCGAGCTCATCAAAAAACCTCGGCCTCGTTGGTGAATTTTAAGCAAGAAAAAAACGAGTCTTTGCGTGATTTTATGGTCAGATTCAGCAAAGAGACTGTCCTGATCCGGAACCTCAGTGCCGACGTCGCACTACATACTATCTTAACCGGATTACGGCCTGGCCCTTTCGCCAGACACCTAGCTCGGAAGCCTCCATCCAGTATGGATGAGTTGAGGAGAAAAGCTGTCGGATTCATTAATATGGTGGAGATAGAAGAGTCTAAGAAAAGGGAAAGAACCGATGATTCAGATAGGCGAGAAGGGAGAGAGAAGAGGAGGGCTGGAGGTGACAAGCAGAAATTTAAAATCATATCTAAACATTTACATAGGGGGGCAAAGTATGAGCACTATACCCCCCTCAACACCAATCGAGCTCGGGTATTTGAGGAAGCTTACAACGCAGAACTTTTGCAGCTCCCCAACCGTGGCCACACGCCCCAGAATGCTGATCGACAGAAGCATCGTCGGTACCATCGTAACTACGGGCATACCACCAAGGAGTGCTGGGTCCTGTGTGACAATATTGAGGAGTTAGTACAAGCTGGTCATCTGAACAATTTCGTTCGGAGAAATCACAACAATGGTGAAGGGCGTGGCAAAGGTAGAAGAAGAGGAGGCGGCCAAAGCCCTGGAAGGGGCGGCGGTCGGCAAAATAATGAAAGAACAGAAAATAGGGAAGATCGGAATGAAATGAGGGAGGAGGATAACACTGTCCGAGGTGTAATAAACACTATTTCAGGTGGATTCGCGGGAGGAGGCACAACCAGTTCAGCTCGGAGAAAACACCTGCTGGCTATTCGGACTGTAAACTCGGTAGCTGGCAAACCCCCGAGGATTTCCCCACCGATTATTTTCTCCGATGAAGACTTCTTGGGTGTGGATCCTAATCAGGACGACCCAATGGTAATCACAGTGCAATTGGCCAACTTCTCGGTCAAGAGAACTCTCGTCGACCAGGGGAGCTCGACTGATATCCTATATTATTCAACATTTCGGAAGCTCGGGATCCCAGAAAAATCTATTCAGCCATATGACAGTAAACTAGTCGGCTTTGCTGGGGAACAGGTGGATACCCGAGGATACATAGACCTCCTAACTACTTTTGGAGATGGCAAAACGTCCAAAACTATTCTAGTCAGGTACGTGTTGGTTAATGCAGTAACATCGTACAATATCTTGATTGGGAGACCATCCTTGAACGAGTTGGGAGCCGTGGTCTCTACTCCCCACCTTACTATGAAGTTCCCTTCCAGCTCGGGAGACATAATTGCTATCCGAGCGGATCAAAAAATGGCCAGACAATGCTATGCCGATAGTTTGCGTGTAAGCAAACTCAAACCTACGCCTGCAGAAACACAAGACAGAGGAAAAGACAAGTCAGTAAATTCAGTTAGTTATGTCGAACTAGACTCGAGGACTGACATGCAAGAACAATGGCCACAACCCATTGAGGAGTTGGAGACATTCCAGCTTGGATCACAGTCCGATCAGTGCACCAAGCTAGGCGGTCAACTTGAGCCAACTTTAAAAGAAAAAATAAAGGGAGTACTCCGCAGCAACGCCGATTTGTTCGCCTGGACAACATCAGACATGCCGGGGATTGACCCCGATTTCTTGTGCCACAAGGTGGCAATCTGTCCTGAGGCAAAACCGGTAGCTCAGAGGAAAAGGAGACTTGGTGAGGAAAGGAGAAAAATGGTGGAAGAAGAAACAACAAAGTTGGTTAAAGCCAACTTTATTCGAGAAATAGAATACACTACTTGGCTGGCCAACGTGGTTCTGGTCAAAAAAGCAAACGGCAAGTGGCGCATGTGCACTGATTACACAGACTTAAACAAAGCTTGTCCGAAGGATTCTTATCCTTTACCGAGTATTGACAGGTTGGTGGATGGTGCTTCCGGGTACAGAATTTTGAGCTTCTTGGATGCATACTCAGGGTACAATCAGATCCGAATGTATCCCCCATATGAGGAGAAAACAACTTTTATAACTGAAGGCTCGAACTATTGTTATCGGGTAATGCCATTCGGATTGAAAAATGCTGGAGCAACCTACCAAAGGCTCATGGACAAGGTGTTTGAACAACAGATCGGAAGGAATATGGAGGTTTATGTGGATGATATGGTCGTAAAATCCGATGACCACAACAATCACCCGAAGGATTTGGAGGAAGTTTTTCAGCAGTTGAGAAAGTACAATATGAAGTTGAATCCAGAAAAGTGTGTCTTTGGTGTCCAAGGTGGAAAATTCCTCGGTTTTATGTTGACACACCGGGGAATCGAGGCCAATCCTGACAAACGCCGAGCTGTGATTGAGATGCGAAGCCCACAAAATGTTAAAGAAGTGCAGCGACTTGCAGAGCGGCTGACATCATTATCTCGGTTTCTTCCCAGATCTGCAGATAAAGCTCGGCCTTTCTTTAGATTATTGAAGAGGCCTCAAACCTTCGCGTGGACTGAGGAATGTGAGAGGGCCTTTGTCGACTTCAAGACCTTTTTGTCTTCACCGCCAATATTAACTCGACCCATCCCAGGGAAGGAGTTATATTTATACCTGTCAACCACCGAATAAGCCATCAGTGCGGTCATTGTGCAAGAAGTAGAGAAAACGTAAATGCCTGTGTATTTCATCAGCAGAGTCCTTCATGACGCCGAAACCCGGTATCAAGTCATAGAAAAGCTAGTTTTGGCTCTGGTAACTGCAGCTCGGCGATTGCGTCCATATTTCCAGAGTCACCAGGTGATTGTCAAAATTGATCACCCTATTAAGCAGATTCTCAAAAAGCCCGAGTTGGCAGGCTGCATGATTGCTTGGTCGGTGGAGTTATCCGAGTTTGACCTCAAGTACGAGTTGAGAGGTCCTCTGAAAGCTCAATGTATCTCCGACTTCGTAGCCGAGCTCAATCCACTGCCGATAACCGAAGATTTATGGTGGAATTTGTATGTGGATGGATCCTCGAACGTCAAAGGCAGTGGAGCTGGGGTAATACTGGAAGGGCCGGGAGAGCTAATCCTAGAGCAATCATTAAAGTTTGAGTTCAAACCTCAAACAACCAAGCTGAATACGAAGCCTTGATAGCAGGGTTAATGTTGGCTAGGGAAATGGGAGCAAAAGCTGTTAGATGCAGAAGTGATTCACAGCTAGTCACAGAACAAATCTATGGAGAATACCAAACAAAAGAGCCTCAGCTTACCAGGTATTTATGTAAAGTCAATCAGTTAATTTCCAACTTTGAGAAATTTGCTATTGAACACATTCCCAGAGAATAAAATACTCAGGCCGATCTGCTGTCCAAATTGGCCAGCATGAAGAGGCCAGGCCAGCATAAAACAGTTATTCAGGAAACTCTCAATGAATCGAGTATTACACTAGGAGAAGTGATGGCCAATGAATCAGCTGATCGAGAATGGATGACCCCTATATGGGAATATTTATCCTCGGATATTCTGCCCCCAGATCAGGTCGAGGCCAGAAAAATCAGGCTCAGAGCAAGTCACTTTGCTATTATTTCCGGAGAGTTGTATAAACGGGGATTCTCGGTACCGATGTTAAAGTGTATGACAAAGGCTCAGTCAAAATATGTAATGGAAGAGGTTCACAAAGGAATCTGTGGTTTTCACTGCGGGAGCAGATCAATGGCCTCCAAGGTAGTCCGAGCAGGGTACTATTGGCCTACCATCCGAGCAGATTGCATCGAGTGGACGAGACAATGTGATGAATGTCAAAGATTTGCCAATATAAGTCGTACCCCACCCGAAGAACTTCACACATTAAACTCGCCTTGGCCCTTTGCTATGTGGGGGATGGATATACTTGGACCATTCCCCATAGCCAAAGGTCAAGTCAAATTTCTCTTGGTAGCGGTGGACTACTTCACAAAATGGATTGAAGCAGAACCTTAGCGAAAATTACTGCCGAGAAGGTACAAAAGTTTGTGTGGAAAAACCTCATCTGTAGGCACGGACTTCCCTTTGCAATTGTCACTGATAACGGAAGGCAGTTTATAGATAAGACATTGCGAGAATTCTATGTCAATCTCGGTGTTAAACACCACGTCACATCGGTAGAACATCCCCAAACCAATGGGCAAGCCGAGGCGGCCAACAAAGTCATTCTCGGAGAGCTGAAGAAGAGAGTGGGAAAAGCCAAATGAGCTTGGGCAGAAGAGTTGCCGAGTATTCTTTGGGCCTACCACTGCACGCCCCAATCCACTACTCAAGAAACACCCTTCAGGCTGACATATGGAACAGACGCCATGATCCCAGTTGAGGTTGGTGAGCCGTCTTTTCGGCGTATGCAACATGAGCAGAATGAGAATGAAAGCAACTTAAGGGTCGAACTTGACTTGGTGGAGGAGATCAGAGAGGAGGCTAAAATCAGGGAGGAAGCCTGCAAACGAAGGGCTACTCGGAGGTATAATTCAAAGCTGAACCCGAGGAGTTTTGTGCACGGAGACTTGGTGTTAAGAATGAAAGGAGAAGCAAGAAGAGATCATACGGAGGGCAAGCTGGCAGCAAATTGGGGAGGACCATTCCGAGTGGTAGAAAACTTGGGAAACGAAGTATATAGGTTAGAAGAATTGTCAGCGAAGCCTATCCCGAGAACTTGGAATGCTTCTCATTTGAAATTTTATTACAGTTGATGTATATAGTCAGGTGATGTACTCTTTTTCCTACCTCGGTATTTTATCCCAAAAAAGGGTTTTGACCGAGAAGGTTTTAACGAGGCACACCGCAGACTTTCTTTTCTATCCAATAAAAGAAGTTATTATGAACATTGGTCTATTTTCTTATTTTGTCGATGTATTTATTCTGCGAATATTTCAAATTTTGAAGGCCGAGTTCGAGCCAATTAAATTTTTTAGGCCAAGTTTAAGCCTGAAGGCCGAGTTCGAGCAATTAAATTTTAAAGGCCAAGTTTGAGCCTGAAGGCCGAGTTCGAGCCAATTAAATTTTTAAGGTCAAGTTTGAGCCTGAAGGCCGAGTTCGAGCCAATTAAATTGTTAAGGCCAAGTTTGAGCCTGAAGGCCGAGTTCGAGCCAATTAAATTTCTTAAGGCCGAGTTCGAGCCGATTGAATTATTAAGGCCAAGTTCGAGCCTGAAAATTGTTAAGAGAAATCAAATACCATCAATTAAGAAGAACCAAGTTTAAAGGCCGAGTTCGAACCAGTAAAATCTTTTAAGGAAACCGAGTACAATGCTGAAAATAAAAACAAGGTACGGGTCGAGTATTAGAAAGTACTACGACTTAGTTACAGCGCTGAATTTGAAAATAAGGCCCGCCCAATTGGCCAGTAGTCCCCCCAATTGGAGCTGGAGCAACACCGGTTGGCCGGTAGTCCCCCCAATCGGACGCCATGACTTTCCTTAGGAGGAGGAAGTAATCACTTCCCCCTGAGAAAGCTGGACGATGAGGTACTCGGCCTGCTTCGGGAGGAGACGGTTACTACCCCTTTCACCACTCCCGGAAACTGGTATTCTCCCAGCTAACATCCTTTTTAAAAGGGATTACATCATGAAAGAGATTCTGGATCCCATCTCCCAATTACACCCTTTTTGGCAACTTTAAAGCTCGAAAAAGGATGTTAACTGGGAGAGAGGAACATAAACCCCTAGCAATATTATCTAACTACTCGGGTCGAAGGAGAATGAATTTTGCTGGTGGAAAAAATGAAGAATGAATAAGTGAAGCAAAGAAACAACCCTATTTATAAGGGGGGAGAGGCGTTGGAAAGGAGGAATATGCATTGGGAAAAGGTTTATTGAAAAAATAAATTTCGAAACTCAGCAAAAAGCAGTAATCGCATGAACCCACTGGGGTTTCCAAGGCACATAACGTGTGACCACATATACAAAACGTGAATCATGCATTTCACATGTGACAACAACTATCCGTTTTTTATACGGATGACAAAATATCTCGGCCTTAGTCGAGGTCTTGTTTAAACAGCCAAGAACGCAATACAAACAACGTCGGAGTATAAAAATATTTCGAAGAATATCTCGGCCAAACAAATGCTGTAAAAGTAAGAGGAAGTCATCAAAATACTGGAAGAGTTTTTCATTAGATTAACAAGGATTACAAGGGGGAAAACCCATTACAGAGGTATGAAAAATAAAAATACAGTTACTCGTCCCTATGGCCATCTTCGGCGTCGATGTGATCCTCGGGAGAATCTTCCCCCCCTTCCACCTCTTCTTCCTCTTCAGGAATGATGGGAACAAGTTCCCCATTTTGCACCTCCTTATGCACATCGACACCCGAGATGTCAATCCCCGGGGCAAAAACTTGAACTTGAGCGATGGCCTTGGCAAAACCTGCCCGATGCTCCAAAAGGATGCAGTTGGTGACCTCTTTCAAATCCTCCCGAATATCCAGCTTGGCCTTAGTCTCTGCACTCAAGTTGGCTTTAAGTTGCTCGATTACAACTCGAGCCTCATTGAGCTCCTCCTCAGCATGAGCTTTCACCTCCTCAGCTAACTTTGCTTGAGAGTTCAACTCGGAGTTCTTACCATTAAGCTCGGCAATGGTAGTAATCAGGAGATTATTGGCTTTGGCCATCTCATCACGCTCCGCGGAGATCCAGGTAAAATCCTCTTTCAGCTTCGCAATAGAAGCAAGTTCAGCTTCCAGGTGCTGGGATTTCCTCTCAGTCTCCATTAAATCCCGGCTACAAAAGCGGGCCAGAGCAGCAGCTCGGATGCAGTAGGCCGAGAGGGCCTCCATACTAGACTGAGCCCCTTGTTACTTGATTAAGCGGAGATCAGCAGGCTTCAGGAAATTCGAGTCAAGAGAAGGGAAGGGATTGAAGTCTTCGCCCCAGAGAGACGAGGTTCCTGCTTTCAGAGAAGTGTTATACCACTTCACCTCAGTAGAAGGAGGAAGTTGCTCCTCTCGCCCCGTAGTTCCCGTCTCATGAGGGGTAGGATGTGGGGGACTTGAGCGAGGAGGGGAAGAATCGTCGGCGTCGACTACTATCTCTACCCTCTTTCTTTTGTGAGGGGCGGATGATGAAGCCCCCTTGGCAGCGGCCTTAGCAGCGGTCGGAGGAATTCTTTTCTTTTTCTTCTCGGTCGCTGAGGGACCCTGACCCTCTTTCGCGGCAGATTTCAAAAGCTTGGAGAAGTCGAATTTCCCCATGATAACTGCCGAAAAGAAAAGTTGTTAGTACAGGAACACATACATAAAAGATTTAAAAACTAAAAAGCCGAACACTTACTTTTAAAGTCGGCTCTCGGAGTGGATGAAAAGGGGAGTTTCAGAAGACGTCCACAATGGAGAGGCCGAGGAAGTTTTTATAATATATCTATATCCCGTCTATCCTCGGCAGGAAGGGATTTGTATTCAAAACTAACGAATTTGGTAGGAGATGATTGCCAGTACAAAGGAAACCTGGCGCATCCATTTTCATCAAAAAAGTAGGAAAGGTGAGAGCCCGAGGGGCGAACTCGGAAGAAGCCGACTTTGAAGTCTTTATACGATGATGTGTATAAACTAATCAGTCCTCTTCGGTTCAGCCCATTGAGGGAAATCCATCCCGTTTTCTCACCAAACCTTGTTTGGTAAAAGTACAAAAATTTGGGAGTAGTGGGCTCCATCCCGATGTATTCACATAGAATTTGAAAGGCTTTTAGAGAAGCCCAACTGTTGGGATGAAGTTGAGTAGGTGCGACATCCATGGTTCTCAGAACGTCACACTCAAACTCAGTGAAAGGGAGAGACACGTGCAGCTGAGAAAATAGTGTTCTATACATATATGTAAAAGGGGGCTCGGAAGGATGAGCCCTGAGGAAAACATACTTGCATACCGAGCATGGCATGGAGAACAAATAAACTTCGGATTCGTCTCCGGATAGCCGAGATAGTAATCTGGGACCGAAGACGAGCAATTGAATCAAGACCGCGATAATCAGAAAAATAAACCCCAACTTCGCCCTTAACCCAGGTATACCCAGGTAGGGTAATATCGGGAACAGGGTCTTTTGGAACCCTTTGGCGTTGTTTGCGAACGACGGGTTTGGAAATTTGGGGGGAGGGCGAACCAGACCTAGAAAGGTCGGACCCAGAAGAATCAGACTTAGAGGAAGACGACCCGGAGGTGGACAGTCTCACCTGACCGATGTTTAGTTCCTGTGAAGGAACAGAAGAAGTGGAAGGAGAGCCCCCAATGGGGGAAACCTCGCGCTCCACCAGGGGTGAAGTGTTTGACTCGGTGGACTCGGATGAACTCATGACCGGAATCCAGAAATAAACTTAGAAATTTGAAAGAAGGAAGAAGGCTGGGCGTACCTGGAGAGCGAAAGGCAGGAAGACGATTGCAAAAACTTGAAAGACAGAGATGAAGAACGGAGAAAGGTAGTGGGCAAGGGGGAATAAGGTGGAGTTAGAGGAGATATTTATAGCTGCTGCGGTTGATGATGAGATATGATCAACGGCCCACATTCCTTCAAATAAAAAAGGAAAAGGGGCGCGACTTTTAATTTTTCCCCTCATTAAATGAGCGCGGAACTCCAAGGTTACTCACCCATAACGTGCAGCAGAAGATTGAAGGGAAATGATAACCTTCTCTGACAGGAGGAAAAGTCAGTTGAAATGACGGCTTGAAATGACGGTTTGAAACACGGAAGGAAGAAAGTCCAGCAGCCGAAGCATAAGCTCGGTTTGATACTTGTCAGCTCTTTCGCTTATTTAAGCTCGGAGCTCGGGGGGCTTGTGTACTGACCGAAAATATAAGGCCGAGGACTTGTTAATAAACTGGACCAACCGAGCTTACTCTTATAAATGGGCCTTGGCTCGAACTCCTCCAAAGCCGAGGACTCGTTAATACACTTATCATCCGAGAATAAATACTCGGATCTATCCCGTAATAAACCACCGGTGAAGGAACCTCGGTCCCGTGCAATCCAGTCACAACTGACTGGGCCGAATATCTTGCTGGTCCAATTATCCATTCGCATAACTCGGAGCCTTATCCTTATCTTTATCTAGTTACGATAACAATCCGATCCTAACAAATAGGATCTCAATAACAGTCCAACTCAAACCGTTACACCAAAACATCTCTATAAATAGGGGTCCAACCCCCTCGCTTAGAACTACGTTTGCTTTGATTCCCATTTGGATACGTAGGAGCAGAATTCCGATTCTGTCAAGCTATTCCAAAACACTCCCACAAGAGCTTCTCCGGACGAGTATCTCTCACTTGAGATATTTGGACGGAACATTTATTTTTAGAGTGGATAAGTATGAATGTATTCATTATTAAATTTTAGTAGGTAAAAATATGATGTCCTTTAAATTAAATCAATGACAAGTGTTTTCTTACTTTTTATTTTAGTGATAAATTATTTACACATTTTTATTTATATTACTTTAATTTACATAATTTTTACCATTCAATTATATATTTTTATATCAACTTTATAATTTTTTTGGTTGGACTTATTAACTTTATAATTTAATTGGCATGTATTATTTAAAGATTTTTTACACTGTCAATCAATCATGAATTGAAAAAACATTAAAATATTTGATTCTTATCATAATTACTTTAAAGCTCACAATTATGATGATTTGTTATTGATTTACAGTATTAAAAACTTTATAGTAATAGCATATCAAAATTAAACTCTCGCCTATATCTCTATTTTAATTTTAATTATATCATGTAGGAATCTTTTTTCTTGGTTATGCTTCTTTGGTTCTGCATATCATGGAGTTTCTGGATCGTGCTTGGTCTCTGTCCTTTCATAATTCTCTACGTGAAGGAAACATGTGAGCTGACTAATAGGCTAAAAGGATGCTGGATCTGATACTTCCTTTTTGCGATGGAACTCATGACCACCCGAGTTGTAGTTGGATCGTCTGACCGATGCTCAAGGAGTGTTAAGAGTTAGACCTTAGTTTTCTTGTCTTTTAGTTTTCGTTAGATTAAAAAAAATTACACTCTTGATCCCTTTTCTTATTATTTTTTTGTTTATATTTGATCTTTTATCTAAATTTTGTTCTGAAGTAGTCATCGATTTTGTCAATGTTACATTGTTTTGGTCTTTTCGGTCAAGTTTACACCAGTTGTGACAGTTTTCCATCATTTGCATGAGAAACTTTCAATCACCGAAACATGGAAGGAAAAAAAAACACGGACTCTAGTTTTCCCTCTCCCTCTATCTTCCTCTCTCATTTTTTAAATGGGGAAAACTTCAACTTTCAAACAAAAATTCATCCACAAAAAAAAATTATAAAGAAAATAAAGATTACCTTTAATTAATAAAAAAAAAAGCAACCATGAAAGCAATGGGGTGATTTGTAATATCTGCAGAAACCAAAAAACAAAAAACCCCAAAAAGTCTATAAAAAAATCTCGGAAAACTCAAAAATAGCAAACAAATGCGAAAAACCAATATGATGGTATGGAAAAGAAGGGAATCAAATTGAATGGAATGAAAAGAAGAAGGGATAGAAAGAGATTATGCAAAAATTAGAAATTGAAAACCCAAAAAAACCTAGAAAAAAACCCAAAAAAATAATAATTCAAACATGGCGAAAAAACCCAATTGATGGTAACGAAAGAGATCGAAACGAAATTGAATGAAATAAAAATGAAGAATAGAAAGAGAAAGAAAAAACTGGAGATGGGATTGGCAATCGACTTAGAGAAAGAAATAGAAGGTCAATGGTTTTTAGTGAGAGAGAAAATATCTCTAATATCTAACAATAATATTTTGGGGGAACCCAATATCAACAAGAGTATCCCAAACAAACTCCCACTGTAATCTATCATAAGCTTTTTCGAGATCAACTTTAATAGCCATCATACCTTTATTGTCCTTTTTCTTCCTCGATCACCTCCTGAACAATAATAATATTATCCGAGCTATGTGGAACAAAATTGCACTATGTGGGAGCCACTAATTTCCTCACGAGGCCTTTCATTCGTTAGCCAAAATTTTAGTCACAAATTTATAGGAAGCACTACACAAACTAATAGACCGAAATTGCTTAATATTGCAAGGATCATCAACGTTAGGGATCAAACAAATGAGAGTCTCATTTATATCCTTTATAATGTGTGGATCAGGAAAAAAAAAACCGCTATCAAATTGTAAATCGAGTCCCCAACGAAATACCTTATGATGAGGGATTTTAAATACTCTAAAAAATTACTTTCACTCCTTGAAATCCCTTATCCAAACAGACTCTGAGGGAATTGAGATCGTGTTCGAAATTTTTTATTAAACGTAATTATATAATTAATTCATGAAATTAATGAAATTATTTTTTTATGTCAATGAAATTAATTTTGATTAATATATTTTTGTGTATTTGTATTTTAATAAAGTTCATATTATAAAAATTTTATAGTTATTGTTTCTACTTAAAATAAAATACGCCTGCTGTAAAAAGTTAGAGTTGTGTTATTAACAACTCATATGAGACAACTCTAGGGACAACTCCACTATACAGTGGCATTTTCGTAATTTGCATCTTTTTTTTTAAACATACTTTTTTTAAAGAAAGCAGACCTTTTTTTAAAAAAAATTAATTAGCTTTCTTGAGTACTAACATTTTTAATTAATTATGTGTAAATATTTAGTTAATCACGTGTAAATATTTGGTTAATTCAGTTCATTATATGATTAATGAGTCCACTACAAAAAAAAGCCCAATTATCGATAACCAAAAACCGTCGGAAACACTAAAAATCCGTCGGAAAACTACATTGCCGACGGACTTTCCAACGGACACGGTTCCGTCGATAATAGGCGCGTAGGAAAGTTTTTCTGACGGATCTAGTAAGTCCGTCGGAAATTTCCGACGGCCTTAACCGTGGGAAAATTTGCCACACAGAACCCCTAATTACCGACGGAAATACGTCTGCTGTAAAAAGTTAGAGTTGTGTTATTAACAACTCATATGAGACAACTCTAGGGACAACTCCACTATACAGTGGCATTTTCGTAATTTGCATCTTTTTTTTTAAACATACTTTTTTTTGAAGAAAACATACCTTTTTTAAAAAAAATTAATTAGCTTTCTTGAGTACTAACATTTTTAATTAATTATGTGTAAATATTTAGTTAATCACGTGTAAATATTTGGTTAATTCAGTTCATTATATGATTAATGAGTCCACTACAAAAAAAAGCCCAATTATCGATGGCCAAAAACCGTCGGAAACACTAAAAATCCGTCGGAAAACTACATTGCCGACGGACTTTCCAACGGACACGGTTCCGTCGGTAATAGGCGCGTAGGAAAGTCTTTCTGACGGATCTAGTAAGTCCGTCGGAAATTTCCGACGGCCTTAACCGTGGGAAAACTTGCCACACAGAACCCCTAATTACCGACGAAAATTCCGTCGGTAACTCTCTGTGGAAGTTACCGATGGAATTTTCCATCGGAAAATATAACCAACAGTTAGCGACGGAAATATCCGTCGAAAACAAGGTTTTTTAATTTTTTATTTATTTTGTTTTATATTAATTATTAATTATTTTATTAAAATTTATATATTAAATATTATATTATATTTATTAATTATTATTATATTATATTTATTAATTATTATTATAATTTATTTATTAATTTATATTTTATATTATCAATTACAAAATAAAATTGAAAATAAAATTTTAAAAGCAATTAAATTTAATTTAATTAAAAATAAAAACAAACTCAACATATAATCCATAAATAAAATGTCCGTCTATCTACAAATCTCAACTACACCAATAACTATCCTAATACACATCGCCGTAATATCAGTCATCGTCGTCCTATCGGGGGGAGTCTGCCGGCGTCACAAGACCTTCAAGCTGCGGCTCAGTAGACAGATCGTCATCATACGGTCGCGGTGGTGGATCAGTAGTAATAGTGGAGGGCTAGGGCTGGGGCCGGGTGGCATGGAGGACCCCCTACAGAGCGCTGCGCCTGTCTGGTGGGAGGAAGTCGAGCACAGCGGTCATGACCGTAGAGAATGTCTCCATCTGCTGCATGATGCGCTCGTTCGTATCCCTTTGCTGCTGCACCTCCTGCCTCAGCCGATGCACCTCCTCCGTGTCCTGTGAGCCGGAAGATGTAGGCTCCCTAATGGTCATGCCCGGCGTCGACCCCAGACGAATCGACCTGGCTAGGGTCGCAGCACCGTAAATCCGTCCCTTGTTCTTCCCGCCCGCCACATCCATCCAGGCCTGGGTCTGTAGTCGCTCAACCTCGGCGGGGTCCAGCTGAGAAGGATTTGAGGCACCAGAGCAGGAGGCAACCTTAGATGCTACCTAACTAAACATGGCATTGTACTCTGCCTGCGATCAATACATTACAATCAATATGATTTAATATATATATATATATATAAAATAATTACCAATAGTTTAAATATAAAAAAATATTTTAGCTCACCACTGTCTGCATCGACCTCTCATCAACAAACTCGTCGGTGTCCAAGCGAATATGTGTCTGCTCAAAGACCGTAGGGACATCAACGGACCGAGCTAGCTCTCCTGCGTGCAACCGACACACCAATAAAATCAATTAGTTATAAAACAAATTTTTAATAAAAATATACAGTTTATAAATAATGTTATTTATACATGCATACCATGTAAATGGCATGCTGCATATGGCTAATAAAACCACCCGAATGATGAGGATGGAATGGTCGTGTCCGGCTGTGGCATCATCCCAGGAGTCGGCATAAATGATAATCCTGCTGGGTGTGTGGACGGCGCAGTCGATGATGATGGTGGTGCTGGGTGTGGGTGTGGTGCTGGTCCAGTAGGGGGCGACGAGTCGCCAGCTAGTGCGCATCGTGGCGCCAAGCGAGTGGAGGTCCGGACATGGGTGGAGGGTGGGGTAGTGTAGGTCGGGGATAGTGTAGTATGGGTAGGGGATGATGTAGTATAGATCGGTGAGGGTATAGAATGGGTGGGGGATGGTGTAGAATGGGTAGGGGAGGCTCCTGTAGGTGCTGTAGGGATGGGGGTGGGTGCGGTGGGTACGGAGGGACCTCTAGGAATGCGAGCAAGCACCTGGGACTCCACGGTGTATCGTCCCAGCTTAGCTTTCCCCTTCCCCATATCACCGCTAGGCGGTGGGGGTGGGGCGGCTGTCCTCCTAATGCTGGCATATCTATTTTTATAGCACAATTATAAATCAGTGTAAAAACAATAAGTAATCGACATTTAACAGTACAATCTAAGCAAGTATTTTTATAGAACAATAGTTGTCAAGTCTTACATTATATTTCATAAGCAAATATGTAAAATACAATAAAAATAACATAATAGTAAACTTCCTATTCAGACTCGGTATCATCATCTGATTGTAAGTCCGACTCTTCTTCTTCTTGGATTGAGTCATCACTCTGGATTTCTTCCTCTGATGATGCATGCATGGATGCCTGATTACCAATGACCACATCTTCCCCTTCATTTGCAAATCCCAACATGTCAGTAATACGCTCGACCTCAATTACTTCATTGACATGTGACGATTCATCCGCCTGGAATGGCTTCTCATCCTCTGCATCATCGATTTCTATGCGACCCCTAGGCTTGGTAGTAACTGCAACACACCAACCTCGTTTGTCTGTTCTCATTGCTGGATAAGGGACATAATAAACTTGTTTTGCATTCTGAGCAATTATAAACGGATCAAACTGTTGATATCTTCTATCCATGCGAATGTCCATAGTTCCATACTTGGGATCCACTTTTGTGCCTGTCCTCGATGGATCAAACCAGTTACAATAAAATAATACTACTTTTTTAGGATAACTAGTAGTATTGTATTGTAACTCGTATATGTGTTTTATGACCCCATAAAAATCACCGGTACATTCACCCTGTACGACAACCCAGCTATTAATTGTCTTTTTGCCCACGTTCCATTCATCTGTGTGGAATTTGTACCCATTAACAAAGTATGTATGTCATGATGTAACACAGCTATAGGGCTCATACGCTAAATCTCTCAAGTGTTGATTAGTCACGCTTAACGGTTGTTGATACACTTACGAAAAGGTAAGTCATATTAAATAATTACTTTTTTCAAGAGGCGAAATTAAGCTTAATATAGTGTATGCATCATCATATTACACTTACTTGTTGCTTGAACCATTCAGGAAAATCTGCAAGTGTACGAGCAGAACCATCTTGTTCACTAAATTGATTAATTTGAAGGAACACACTGACAAATAAAATGTGTACTATGTGTTAAAGGAGAAATTATAATAACATGTGATACATTATTTCAAAAATAGGCCGTTAAGACTTACTCATGGTATGGTTTAACCTCTGTGCAATTTATCAAGACATGGGCCGATGCATACTCCTCATTAGTTAACCAGTAAGTAAGCTCCTTGCTAGCATGACGACCAGGAAAGTTAAATACGGATAGCATATAAGGATGCCCTGCATTATCAGCATCTACCTCATTCCTAACAGGTCTTGGTGCCAACATAAAGTTGTTGAAATTGTGGGAACAGAATAGGTTGTCTCAGTGTAAGTAAGACGCACAGATTGATCCTTCCACCCTAGCCTTGTTTTTAACTGGTCGTTTAGAGTTGCCCATGAATCTAAGTAATAAAAAACATCGTTGACAAGGCATTAGTCAATGGTTGTTAATTATTTAAATGTCAAAATATAATAAAATTATCTTTCAAACAGATACATCCACCTATATTGTACTGGTCCACCAAGTCTCGCTTCATATACAAGATGGACAGGGAGATGTTCCATTGAGTCAAAAAATCCCAGGGGAAAAACCCTCTCCATCTTGCACAGAATTATTGGAATGTTTTCTTCCATATTCGTCAAACCATCCGCTCTTAAAGTTGCAGAGCATATATCTTTAAAGAAATGACTGATTTCAGTAAGCTGGTTCGAAACATGCTGGGGCAGCGAGCCAAAAGCAATAGGAAGCAAACACTCCATGAATACATGACAATTATGACTTTTCATCCCATGAAGCCTCCCTGTTCTTACATCAGCACATCGTGCCAAATTAGAGGAATAACCATCAGGGGTCCTAAGGTCTTTTAACCACCGACAAATTGACTTCACTTCATCGGCGGTTAGAGTGTAACAAGCTTTTGGTTTGACCATTTTTCCATTAGGTTGCGGGTTCAGCTCCAAATCCTTTCGTCTACAGTACAGAGCTATGTCTATCCTTGCCTTCCCATTGTCCTTTAGTCTTGTCAGACACATTCATAACCGTGTTAAAATTGTTGTCAAAGAATTTCTTCTCAATATGCATCACATCATGGCTATGTCTTAACAGATTATCCTTCTAATACGGTAGTTCCCAAAAAATACTTTGTTTTGTCCAGTTATGCCATTCTCCATACCCCGGTAATTTTGACACACCGGCTTCAGTGACTTTAGGAAGATCCCTAACCCGACCCCATATTTGTTCAGGAGTCAACAAAGGCGGTGGACCTTCCTCTTTTGTCTGATTCTTTTTGAATGCTCGGACGTTTCTTTGGAAGGGATGGTCGAGATCTAAGAACCGACGATGAGAATCAAACCAGGAACTTTTTCCACCATATCTAAGGGTAAAAGCCTTTCCATGTTCCATGCAATACGGGCATGCCAATTTACCGTGGGTCCCCCAACCAGAGAGCATGCCATATGCAGGAAAATCATTGATAGTCCACATCAGTGATCCCCTCGTCATAAAGTTTCGCTTCTTTGAAATGTCATAAGTCAACACACCATCCCACAACTTCTTCAGATCATCGATCAGAGGCTGCAAATATACATCTATCCCAGCCTTCGGATTAGATGGTCCCGGTATGAGATAAGTCAGAAACATATATGGTTTTGACATGCATATCTCGGGAGGAAGATTGTACGGTGTAACAATCACTGGCCAACATGAATATGACGAGGCTGACACCTGAATGTACGGGGTAAAACCATCTGAACACAACCCAAGTCTCACATTCCGAGGATATGCTGCAAAATCAGGATGAACCCGATCGAAGTGCTTCCAAGCTTCACCATCATAAGGGTGGCGTATGATGCCCGAAATTCTTCTATTTTCATTATGCCACCTCATTTGTCCGGCAGTTTGCGTTGATGCAAACAGTCTCTGCAACCTTGGAATTATTAGCAGATAGAACATTGCCTTCGCAGGAACAGGTTTCCTCTTGCTATGGTCACTACTTTGAATACGGTTCCTGGGTGTCTGACAAAATGTACATTCTTCCAACGCATTGTCATTTGTGCCAGACTGACTACCATAATATAGCATGCACCCATTTGGACAACAATCAATCCTCTTAGCCCCCAAGCCTAGTTTCGACACCAACCACTTCGCATCATAATAACTTTTTGGCAACAACTCTTTGAAGGGTGTCACATCTTGAAGCATTTTATAAAAGAACTCCAAACACTACTCTGGGACATTCCAATTGGACTTGCAAGCTAGAAGCCTAACACAAATTGATAGCTTTGAATCTGACGCCCCTTCAAACAATGGCTTATTTGTCTCTAACAATAGATTGTAGAATCTCTGCGCCGATTCATTATGAGGCTCTTCCATGTCATCAGACTCATCCGCCTCAAAATTCCCATGTTGCCCAAGACAATCATCGACCATCATATGCATTGACTGGAGTTGTTCGACATATTCATCATGGTAGCCACTGCCTGATGCACCCATTTCAAGATCGTCACCACCGACTTCATTCAAATCAATATCCGGCAACTCCTCACCATGATCAGTCCATATCCAATAATTAGGCTTGAACTCACGTCGGTATAGGTGTAACTTCACATCATTATCACTCAAAACCGTCATACGGTTGCACTTTGTGCACGGACATCTAATCCCCCCCTATTCGGCATAATCAAAATGTTGCTTTGCTTTCGATATAAACTCCTCAACTCTAGCTACAAATGATTGTTTCATAAGTCGTCTCCCAGACTCGTTCCTATCATACACCCAACTACGGTTCGAGGGATAATATGCCATCCTTCTGCATTTTCAAATTAATTGACGTATTTTTAAACATGATACTATAACCTCGAATCGCTCCCTTTCCACAAAAGGTTTGGCCCTATCCCATTCGAGAAAAAACCTTTTCACCAATGTATTATACTAGTTAGTCATCACTTCTCATGTCTTATAGCTGACGAAATTTCCGCAGCATCTCCCATCGGTTTCCAAGTACACGACTAGACCGCGGTGAAATACAACAATCAAGCATGGACCCGGAAAACAAAAGGAAATGCTTCGACCCGAAATTTAATCAATTATTTAACAAATGATAATCATCGAGTAACTAGTATATCAGGGAGAAAAAGTTTCTTCCTAAACTGTCCCAATTGGACAATTCAAGATTCAATAAAATGAGCGATACCATGACCACGAGTACACATGCTCAATAATATTGAACCTTGAACGGGAAACTATGGTTTTTCTCAATTACGTATTAATTATACTTTAAGAAAATAATACTTTAAGTAATAGGGATATTTTGCATAAACATTGACATTATTAGGAAAAAAAATCAAACACACAATTAAGAAACCATCATTCTCAAGTACGTTTTAATTATACTCTAAAATAAAATAATACTATAATTAACAGAGACATCTTAATTATAAAGTTTACATTGTTGGCAAACAATTAAAACACATAAGCAACTATCATATACAAAGTATTCGTCTAAAAACTAAATATCTATTAAATCTTTATTTATTATTTATTTCATTTTATATTAAATGTTATGTAAGTATTTAGTTATTTACATATATCTAATTTTATTATTAATTTTTTTTCTACATTTTTTACTATTATATAAATTTAATTTGAATAAGATATTAAACTATTTTACACTATCTGTTTTAAAAATTCATTGAAAATTAACTTTTTTTTTGTATTATGATTTTTAACACATGCTGTAAGTTTTGACTTAATTAATTAATTAAATATTATTTATTTAATCTTCCCATTTAATTATATTGTCTTTATGTCTTGTGAGACTTAACACCTATTATATAAGTTTTTTTATAGACAAATGTTAGTAATTAGTGTGTTATGTTAGTGGAGGGAGTTGAACCCATGACCTCCTTATCACAACAAACCTTATATCCCTCCCCCAAACAACCTTGACCACCTTATCACTGCTCCCACACCTATTATATAAGTGCCAACTATTAATTGACACTTGTGAGACTTATGATTTATTTGATCATGGTATTATTTAATTTTAAGTGTCAAATAATTTATTTAATTAGTATTTATTTTCCTTTTCAACCATTAATTCTGAATCATCACAAGCTTGTGCCGGAACCACTATCACATTGTCCTAGGTATATGGGACGAAAAATTTGATATATATTATTTTTTATGTAAAAGTATTAGTAAGTAAATTTGTATTTACTTATTCAAATTGATTTCAATATATTTATTACTTTACTATGATAATTTTTCCTAAATTCGTTATACGTACCACGCAATTTTTTCACTCTTCCGCACACCGATACATACTGAGACATCGCTTCCTATCACATTTCACCATAACCACAAGGAATTGTTGCACCAATGATATCGCCGCGCTACAGGTATTCGGGATCGATGGAATTCCTTTATCACTTACTCACACACTTAGAGTGCGCTTACTTACTCCTTAATTAATTAAATAGCTAATTAATTCATTATTTTAACTACATAATTTTATTCTTGAAATTAAATTGCATCAATAATGTATAAGGATAATAACCTACCAAAAAAGTCATACAATATTTAATTCCAATAGCAACCCAAATTCAAAACAAACAAAACAAAAAATACAAAACATAAATATTCCTAAATCAGAAAAGTTCAAAAACAATATCCTAAATAAAAATTGACATTTTCATAAAAATATTCCTATCACTTCAGTATATGAGGTCTTCAATTTGTAGTGACCTTGTTCTTCACCTGTATGTCTTCAACGGTTACTTTGAATAATCCCATTTAGAGATACCATTTAATGCATGATATTCGTTGTGACTGATAGCTTGATTGTAGCAATGCTGAATAATACTCTTGGTTATCGAGGTAACATGAATTTGGAGGTTCACTCCTCTGAGTATTGCAGCTTGAGCACTTGTTGTTTCTCTTTTGTGTACAATCTAGCTTTTTCAGTCATAAAGTTGTCATCATACAAATCGTTTTGCAGTATCTTATTTGTACGATTCTGCTTTTTGTATTTCTTGATTGTACTATGTTTCTTTTATGACAAGGTAAAATATCAAAGCAGATAAAACAAATGTGAAGAACAAATATTCTATTGAAATAAATATCAATCATTTGAAATAAATATAAGAGATTCGGATTGCATTTAATTCATTCCAAGATGGAGTTCGCCTAAAAAGAAACTCCGTCTACTCATTCATATGAGAGTCTAAGTCTATTCTATATTTTACTTAGCTCGTCTGATGACATGGCATATTCTTTTATCTATCAAATCTTCAGACTTGTTATTCCTTGATGATTTATAAAGATCTTCGTCTAGTGACGTGGCGGTTAGAGCTCGTCTACTAGATTACTTTGTGTTTTAATTCATTTTCTTTAACTAATTACTTCCGTCTGCTGACTTGGCAAGATGGACGTGCTTATTATCGAGTCTTTGGATTTGTTGTTCCTAACAAGTTATTTAGGTATTCATCTAGCAAATATTTATAGCCTCGTCTACCAAAGAAAGCCAGTCTACTTAATTAAATAACCAAGTATCTTTACCAAAATATTTAAGCAGCCCGTCTATATGGGTGGACGCGTATTTTTCAATTGAAACTTATCCCATGTTTCTTATATGCAAATATTCCTGCATAACTGAAAGCACATGTTAGATCTTAACTAACACTTTGCTAAGCAAATTTAATCCTTTTGTTAACATCAAAACATAAAGATTATTAAATCCAAAACCACTTTGGTTCCAACAATCTCTGCCTTTTTGATGATGACAAAACTAATTAAATTTGAAGAGCAAAGTCTAAGAGAGCTTGCAGGGCTCCCCCTAAGACAAAGCATTCAAATACTTAAGCAGACTTATAAGCTAACAGATAGGTATAATTACTTATCATTCTTAGAATCTATATAAACACAAGTATATCAAAGCAATATATCAAGTAGACAAGAATATGCAAATGCAAAAACATAAGATCTTTTCAAAAACAGACTTCTTTATATATAATTCTCTTTTCTTTCATTTCTCCCCCTTCTTGGAACCATTGAGGTTTGAACCTACTGATGAACATCCTCCTCGATCTTCTCAGCTATCTTGTCAATCTTTTCATCTACCAACTTGCCAACCCTTTCTTCAACCAGTTTTCCAAGAACTTATTCAATATTTGATGGCAAAGTCTGTTGCCTTGAGCTTCCTGCAGATTCTTGAAAAGTGCTCCGAGTTCTTGACTGATCTTCAGGGTGCATTACGACTAGTGCCAAAGGTTGAGAAGATTGTTTTTTCTGATGAGCTTTGTTGGTGAGAGGATTCAGCAGAATTTTATAAATTATTAGCAATGACAATTTTACCAATTTCCTCAGCAACAAGTTCATCTGAGATAAGCTTTGGAGTAGGTTTGGGTTTTACTATGATCTCTTTTGCCCATCTAACCGGGTAGATAAATTCCACATTCCTGCTGTTGATTGGAAGTCCCCAGAGGTCTTTATATATCATATGCCTAAAGTGTGAGAGTCCACACTTTCCTCCGACCTTGGGAATATCCTCCTTTTCTTCTTCAGACAACCCAGAGGAAGATGCCTCTCTAGTGCAGTGAATTATGTGTGACTTTCAGAAGTCAGCAGCTCTGTGCTCATTGATTAACTCAATGGATTCAGTATTTAGAAGGAAATCCAACATTGAGTAATCAAAAGTCTCTTGATCAAGATCAAGCAATGCTGACTCGGCTAGGATGGAGGAACAAAATTTGCAGCTCTATCGGCGCTGATTTGGCTGAACTCCCATTTCAGTATATCATAGTAGAGTTGATCCAGAAACAAATCAGTAGCCCTCCCATAGATTCTGGGATGCTCAAAGGACATTCATTTTGTGTCCCTTGGCATGATCATAGGGACATGCTTATATGATCTTTCTCTTTTCTCAAGTAAAGTAGGGAGACTTTTCCTCTTGGGGCTAGTCTCCCAGACATGTATAATGTGTCTCTCAACTCCATCAGTGAGTGGTATGAATGGAGGAGTTTTGACAAGGTTTGGGTAAATTTTCTTGGGGGGAATTTGGCTAAGGGTAGGTGAGTGACTAAAGGCCCTAAATCATTGTGCATTTGAGAAGGCACATTCTTGATTGATTGAAACTCGGGGTGAGGTAGGTTGGGGGTTCAACAGATAGGCTAACTTCTTCCTCATATTCAGGTAAACGATGCCATCTGTCTGGAATGTGTTCTGGTTCAAGTTGATGAGAATGAAACAAAATTTTCCATTCCCTTTTTAATTTAGCCCAATCCTCAAATTTGCCATTGTAAAGGACAGAAGTTGGGGTGAGAGAAGGAAATAAGGTTCTCAGGGGTTTGGGGAAAGGTGCACCGGGGGAAATGCCTTCATCTTGTTGATTTAACCAAGGATCATCGGCTTGTGAAGTGGTTGTTTGTGTTGGTTGGGGTGAAAGAGGTTGGGGAATGTATACATCATTTGAAGAGGGGACACGTATATCATCAATCATAGCTTCTAAACTGGATACAAGGTCATCCACTGCTAATTGAACACGATCATTAACAGAGATGGTTACCTTAGGAGTTTTAGTTGACCTAGCTTTTCTTGCTGGTTGCCTCCCTGGTTTAGTTGGTACCAAGGTTTACAAAACTGGACCGGCCATCGAACCGGTGAAGACAACGGTTCGAGGTTCAATGGTCCAATCGAGGTTGAACCGTGGTTGAACCGGTTATAATTAAATAATATTATTTTAATTTTTAATATAATATTTGTAACAATATTAAACAAAAAAACAACATAACAACTAAAATTATTAAGCACAATTTTTTTTATTTTGAAATTAAACTAAATAAATATAAAGATATATGTTAAAATCATCTTCATAGGGAAAACCAACCCAAAATCTACAACCAGCCCACATATGTTAGAAAACAAAAGAATTGGGTTTTGGCTAAGATGATCCAAATCCTTTTATACTATTTTTTTTTTGGAAACCGGTTCAGGACGGTTCACTACCGGTTATGACCGGTTTTCCGATTTTTGCACCAGTTTACCACATGGCCGGTTTTCCCTACTGACCAGACCGATCATGGTCACGGTTCCCGGTTAAACCGGTCAGACCGGCCGGTCCGGTCCGGTTTTTAAAACCCCGGTTGGTACAGTTGATGGATCAGGCACAACGGCCTCGGCAGTAGCAGCAGAGGTCTTCTGCTTCTTTAGGAGAGAACTAATAGGAATGCTATCCTCATCAGCTTCCTCATCTTCATTATGACAGAGAATAATTTTTCTTGGCCTCTTTACAGCAGGGGCATCAGAAGGCTCCCTGATAGCAATCCCACTTACTGGCCTCTTGGGGGCAGGCTTCCTTGTAGCAGTTGTCTTCTGCCTAGTTACCCTTTTAACCCCTAGGACTTCAGCATTATTCTGTTCAATCATCTCTTCTTTAGCCATGATTAATTCCTCAGTCTTGGTCATTGCAGCAGCGACATAGGTACCGAGATTCATGTTGGCTATGTTCATCTTTCCAAAGTCTGCAGCAGACATTGGTTTATCAGTCAGTAACCTAGCTTGCTCCTCAGGAGACTTAGCAGCAAGAAACTCATGTACTCCTTGAGCCTTAAAAATCTTCGAGAGAAGGTGGCAGAAAGGAAGTGCAAAGAGTCTTTTCTTGTTCATCACTGCATATATGAATCTTCCATAAGGGATTCTTGGAAGATTGATTCTTGTCTCTGTGAGAAGATGGCAGAGACAGAATTTGTGAAGAGATGAGAGGTTGTCCTTTGATCCAACCTTGTGAAGCACCACTTTGTTAAGAAGCTGGTGAAGGATACGAACGATGTCCTTCATTTCAACAGCCTTCCAAGAGTGAGTCCTGACCGTGTCCTCCTTCATGAGACAAACTTCTATAGTCTCAGAGCCGCCCAAGTCTTCTTCCCAAGACTCAGTGAAAACTAGTCCTTCCTGAGCACAGAAGATTGCTTTAGCAATAGTCTTCTCCGAGACTGTAAACTTCTTTCTTAATACTGTTGAGTAGAAGTCAGTTTTTGTCTGTTGGATGTTTCTCCAAAAATCCATGACTAGATTGGGGAAGACAGAGACTTTCTCCGCGAAGAGCCCTTCCCAGCCAGCTGCATTGACATATTTGCTTATGCCAAGATTGTAGTCTTTCAGCACACTAAGGTTGAAATGATGCTCTATAGCTAAGTTGAGCTTGTCCACGCTGAAGGTTGAAGATGCCATTGTAGAAGATCAAAGAGCTTACATTTTGGAAAGCAGAGAGAGGTAAAGAGAGAGATAGCTTGAGAGATTATGGAGGCGTAAAGTTTTTCTCAGATGGAAAAGATTACTTTTAAAGGAATTTTGAATATCAAAGGTTTTAAAAAAAAACTTTTGACATGACATGTCATTATGATAAAACGGCGTTGGTAACTTGGGACCATAAAAAGGTCTTGATGGGATTGATGGAAGTACTGACTCAGCAAACAGAATAAAGGATAAATTTGTCTTGTGACAAAATAAATGCATTTATTAACACACAAAAGGAATATTTTTAATCATAGGCATATGTGAACTCGTCTGGAACGATAAAATGGACGCGATCATCAGTATCAGTGGACGCGTCGTAAGGACGTGCAATACATTATGCAATAGACACACAACTTCAACTATGTATTAGACGAGCATAGGTAATAGACGCAGAATTAGCAAAACAAATTTTTCTCGAGGCTAGACGCCTAAACTAATCCATACATATCATATTAAGATGCTTCCTAATGAAGATATATATGTCCTCTGCAAGAGGTTTGGTAAATATACCTGCCCATTGATGGTCAGAAATTGAATAGCAATCACACCTTTGTGCACATAATCCCTAATAAAATGATGTCTAATCTCTATGTGCTTAGCTCTAGAATGCAAAATTGGATTCTTAGATTGATTTATTGCAACAGTATTATCGCACATAAGTGGAATACTACTTATACATACATTGTAGTCCTCCAATTGATGTTTGATCCAGAGAAGTTGTGGGCAGCAACTTGCAGCTGATATATACTCAGCTTCAGCAGTTGATAAAGCAATTATACTTTGTCTTTTGCTTGACCATGAGACAAGATTAGCTCTAATGAAGTGACATCCTCCACTAGTGCTTTTTCTTTTAACTCTATCTCCAGCATAGTCGACATCACAGAAACCAACTAATCTGTAATCTTCATTTTTCTTAAAGCACAAACCAAGATTAGTAATACCTTTTAAATATCTAAAGATTCTCTTAACTGCAGATAGGTGAGATTCTCTAGGATCAGATTGAAATCGAGCACATAAACATACACTGAACATAATATCAGGCCTAGACGCAGTAAGATATAGGAGAGATCCTGTCATACCTCTGCATACCTTTTGGTCTACCTTTTTCTCTTTATCATCTTTGTTCAGTATGGAAGTGGGGTGCATAGGAGTATTCATTGGTTTAAAGTCATCCATCTTAAACTTCTTCTGAAGTTCTTTTGTATACTTAGTTTGGTGGATGAGCACCTCATCCATGGTTTGTTTTACTTGAAGTCCAAGGAAGAATTTGAGTTCTCCCATCATGCCCATTTCAAACTCTTTTTGCATTAACTTAGAGAATTCTTTGCACAAAGATTCATTAGTACTACCAAAAATAAGATCATCAACATATATCTGTACAACTATGAAATTAGACATAATGTAATTTCTAAATAAGGTTGTATCAACCTTTCCTCTATTGAATCCATTTTATATAAGAAAGGAACTTAGTCCATCATACCAAGGTCTAGGAGCTTGCTTAAGATCGTACAAAGCTTTCTTAAGCTTATATACATGTTCAGGATGGGTTTCACACTCAAAACCCGGAGGTTGCATAACATAGACTTCTTCATTAATAAAGCCATTTAGAAAAGCATTCTTAACATCCATTTGAAAAAGCATAATACTATGATGTGCAGCAAATGAAAGTAGAATTCTAATAGCTTATAATCTAGTAATAGGTGCAAAGGTTTCAGTATAATCTATACCTTCTTCTTGAGAGAAACCTTGAGCAACAAGTATTGCTTTGTTTCTGATTACCTTACCATTTTGATCAACTTTGTTTCTGTAAACCCACTTTGTCCTAATCGCTGATTTGTCTTTGGGCAGTGGGAAAAAAGTCCAAACATCACTTCTTTCAAACTGATTGAGTTCTTCTTGCATATCTAGAATCCAACCATCGTCCAGCAAAGCCTCGTCTACTGTCTTTGGTTCCAACTCAGAGACTAGTGCAGAATTGTCTTGTTCTCTGAAGGTTGATCTGGTTCTTAGCATGTCTTTGGGGTTTCCAATGATCTGATCTTGTGGATGATAATTCTTGAAGTACCAAGATTTTTGAATTGTGTCATGTTGAGAAGTGGAAGTTTCTGGTTGTTGAGTGAGGTCATCTTCTTGATCATCAACTTTTATCTCAGGTGAGTCTCCTGGAGTAATTAGATCAAGATCTGCAAAAGCTTCATCTAGCTCTGATAATTTCTTATCAGGCTGTTTGTCATCAAACTTGACATGAATACTTTCTTCTACTATCAGAGTCCTAGAATTATAAACTCTAAAGCCTTTAGATGTTTCAGAATATCCTAATAGAATTTCACCTTCTGTTTTAGCATCAAATTTACCAAGTTGATCTTTAGTATTCGGTATATAGCATTTACAACCAAAGGGGTGAAAATAAGATTTGTTGGGTTTTCTTCCTTTCCACAATTCATAAGGAGTCTTATTTAGGATAGGTCTAATGTATATTCGGTTCTGAATGTAACAGACAATATTAACAGCTTCAGCCCAGAAGTGTCTAGGGACAGAATTATCATTGAGCATAGTCCTAACCATCTCTTGAAGAGATCGTTCTTTCTCTCTACCACACCATTTTGTTGTGGTGTTCTAGGTATTGAAAAGTTGTGAAGGATACCACTCTCTTCACAGAACTTATGAAATGGCTCATTTTCAAACTCTCCCCCATGGTCAATTCTGATTGAAGTGATACACATGCCTTTTTCATTCTGTACACGTTTGCAGAATACAGAAAAAACCTTAAAGGACTCATCCTTGTGAGTTAGGAACATAACCCATATCCATCTTGTGTAATCGTCTACTATGACAAGACCATATTTCTTACCACTGACAGAGACATTCCTTGTTGGACCAAAAAGATCAAGATGTAGCAAATCTAGTGGTATATTGGTACTAACAACATTCTTAGATTCAAAAGAACCATTGACTTGTTTTCTCTTTTGACATGCATCACAGAGAGCATCAGATTTGAACTTAAGGTTTGGTAGTCCTCTCACGAGGTTATGCTTGATTAGCTTTGAAATTAGTTTCAAGCTTGCATGACCTACCCTTTTGTGTCAAATCCATCGCTCATCTTTAATGGACACTAGACATGAGACACTTTGATTTGAGAGGTCCTCCAAGTCAATCTTGTAGAGATTGTTTTGCCTTTTTGCAGTGAATAAAAGTGATCCATCATCTTTCTTGACAGTACACATGTTTTTATCAAAAAACACTTCATATCCACTGTCACATAATTGACTTATGCTCAGTAGATTGTACTTCAAGCCATTTACTAAAAGAACATTATCAATGGAGGGAAAATGATGTTTACCAATTTGACCTATACAAATGATTTTCCCTTTCTGATTTCCTCCAAATGTGACCCAGGCACCATCTTTGGGTTTAAGGTTTTGGAACATAGACTTTTATCCCGTCATGTGTCGTGAGCAGCCACTGTCCAAGTACCAAGACATTTGTTTTCTTCCTGTTGTTAAGCAAATCTGCAACATGTATTATCTTATCTTTAGGTACCCAAACTGACTTGGGTCCTTTCTTGTTAGTTGTCACTGGACAAGTATGCTTAACATATTTATTGTATATGCATCAAGATGTAATATGCCCATTTTTTCCACATACTTTGCAAAAGGAGTTAGACGAGCTAGACTTAGCTTTGGTATGTTTATTTGGAACTTTTGAAGCTCTATACTATTTAAGTGGTTTTGAATTTTTGTGAGATGCGTCTTGCTTCTTTGTCATAACCAAGACCAGATTTATCATAAGGTGACATGGAGTACCTTAAAATGAGGCTAAGCTTATCTGAGCCTCCCACAAGCTTTGACAGAGAGTCGATTAGATATGTTACATCATGTTTCAGTTTTGCAACACCACAAGAAACATCAGGTTCACACACCATTTTGTCAGCTAGACCGACATTCATTGATTTTAGTGTGTCATTTTCATTTTTAAGGTTTTGTTTCTCAGTGCAGACCCTATCATATTCTTTATATAGTTTAGAGAATTTCTTTTTGAGACTCTTATATTCTCGTGATAGTATAGATGACTCATGCAACAATTCATCAGAAGCATTTTGAAGAGTGGACGAGTTGGAGTCCATTACCTCGAGACGTTGTATTCATCTATGAGACAAATATTTACCTCTTCCTCAGCTTCATTTTCTTCATCTGAAGAAGATAGATCAAGAACCTCCCATGTGGCCATTAACCCTTTCTTCTTTTTGAAGAATTTCTTTTTGTCCTTTAGCTCAGGGCAATCTGCTTTGAAATGATCAGGTTTCTTGCATTCAAAGCACAATGGTGGACATTTTTCCTTGGAGTCTGACTTCTCCTTGGAAAACTTTTTATTGAGTTACTTCCTTCTGAAACCACCTTTCTTTCTCCATATATGTTGAATCTTTCTGGAGATAAAGGATAATTCATCCTCACCTGATTCTACGTTATCATCAGAAGATTCAGACTCATCAGATGACTCAGTAGCTTTGAGAACTTTTGATAAACTTGCTTTCTTTGCCTTTAGGGCAATAGATTTTTCTTTTCTAGAATGTTCTTCTTCATTGAGTTGAAGTTCATGAACCTTCAGAGATCCAAGAAGCTCTTCCAGAGAGAGTGTATTCAGGTTTTTTGCTTCCTGAATAGCAGTTACTTTAGGTCTCCACTGCTTGGATAGGCTTATCAGAACTTTTATCACATGATCGTTCATATATTTTTCCGAGAGATCTGAGACTGTTGGTGATGGTTTGGAATCTTCCAAACAATTGGTCTATTGTTTCATGTTCACCCATCTTGAACAGCTTATACTAATGAACCAGCATGTTGATCTTGGATTCCTTAACTTGTGAGGAACCCTCATGAGCTAGGGCAAGAGTATCCCAGATTTCTTTAGCAGTATTACAGCTGTGAACTTTGTCATGTTCAGATCTGGTGATGGCACACGTCAAATAATGCTTAGCTTTAAGATTCAGTTGATGCTTTGCCTTTTGATCGGTTGTCCAGTCTACTCTAGCAACAACAGCTCCATTTTTATTTCTGGGTTCAGTGTAACTAGTTTCTATGAGCTCCCAGATGTCTAGACTTTGTGCATCTAAAAAGGCCATCATTCTCTTCATCCAATAGTCATAATCAAAACTATCAAAGAGAGGGGATCTGTTGATAGCTTGTCCTTCTGCATCCATGGTTGTTGGATCGTACCCCCTAAGCACTTGTTAGATGCCCTTTTGAGGCTGAGCTTTGATACCAACTGAAGTTGACACGGGCAAACACAAGAAGGGGGGGGGGGGTTGAATTGTGTTTGTTAATAATTTTCGAAAACAACATTTAAAACAATTTTTGTATTCAAAGAGATATGAAACAAAAGCACAAACAAAAACAAAGATCCCTTTTTAAAAGACTTTAACAAAAGCAATATCAAAACCCCACAGTTAGTATAAGTAAATAAAACTGAAGAGTTTAGGGATAGAAGATTCACGCAAGAGATTTTATCCTGGTTCACTCTCTTCCAACCAAGAGCTACGTCTAGTCCCTTCGACTTGAAGGATTTTTCCACTATTTCTTCAAATAGATTACAAACAAGTATTCAACACCTCTCTAGGCTACAAGTGTTCCTTTCTTACCAAGCGTCTTCAGGCTCTAACTCTAACAAAGAGATTTAATGGTTGATCTTCTTAACTCACTATGGGTGAGAATATGACAGTTTAAGATCAGTTGAATATTACAACAATATTCAAACTAATGAATATAGACTCTTGCTCTTAAAAGAATAATGAAATGAATGATTGTCAAATGACAAAAGTTCAGCTAGTAAGATTATGTAGGCCAGAGCTGTTCTTCAGTATCTGAGGTCTTCAATTTATAGTGTCCTTCTTCTTCACTTGTATTTCTTCGACGGTTACTTTGAATAATCCCATTTAGAGATACCATTTAATGCGTGATATCCGTTGTGACAGATAGCTTGAATGTAGCAATGCTGAACAGTACTCTTGGTTATCGAGGCAGCATGAATTTGGAGGTTCGCTCCTCTGAGTATTGTAGCTTGAGCACTTGTTTTTTCTCTTTTGTGTATAATCCAGCTTTTTCAGTTATAAAGTTGTCATCGTACAAATCGTTTTGCAGTATCTTATTTGTACGATTCTTCTTTTTGTATTTCTTGATTGTACTATGTTTCTTTTATAACAAGGTAAAATATCAAAGCAGATAAAACAAATGTGAAGAACAAATATTCTATTGAAATAAATATCAATCATTTGAAATAAATATAAGAGATTCGGATTGCATTTAATTCATTTCAAGATGGAGTTTGTCTAAAAAGAAACTCTGTCTACTCATTCATATGAGAGTCTAAGTCTATTCTATATTTTACTTAGCTCGTCTGATGACGTGGCATATCCTTTTATCTATCAAATCTTCAGACTTGCTATTCCTTTATGAGTTATAAAGATCTCCGTCTAGTGACGTGGCGGTTAGAGCTCGTCTACTAGATTACTTTGTGTTTTAGTTCATTTTCTTCAACTAATTACTTCCGTCTGCTGACGTGGCAAGATGGACGCGCTTATTATCAAGTCTTTGGACTTGTTGTACCTAACAAGTTATTTAGGTATTCATCTAGCAAATATTTATAGCCTCGTCTACCAAAGAAAGTCAGTCTACTTAATTAAATAACCAAGTATCTTTACCAAAATATTTAAGCAGCCCGTCTACAGGGATGGACGCGTATTTTTCAATTGAAACTTATCCCATGTTTCTTATATGTAGATATACCTGTATAACTGAAAGCACATGTTAGATCTTAACTAACACTTTGCTAAGCAAATTTAATCATTTTGTTAACATCAAAACTTAGAGATTATTAAATCCAAAACCACTTTGGTTCCAACAAAAATAACATTTTTGAAAAAAGTTAATATGACTTGAAGTAAAAAGAAAACAAAAACTCCATATAAAAGTGATTTTATTGAAAAGGGGCATGTTAATGAGTGTATTTAGGACACTATTTAAGTAACAAAGTAGAATAAGTTTTTATTGGAAAAATAATTTTATTAAAAAATAATTTTCAGTATTTCTCGAGCAATTTATGAAAATAGAAAATAGAATGAAAATTTAGTGATGATTTTGTAATTATTTCTGAAAATAGGAAATGAAAATAGAAAACTGGAAACAAAGCAAACAGACTTTAATCATTTTACTTTTTTAAATATTAAATACTAAAATTCCCCATATGAACTTTCTTTTATTGATTCCTTAAGGGCTCGTTTGGTGGTCAGGATAGGATATGGGTGGATAGGATAAGAGAACATAATAGGATTAAGATAGGATACGAGCATGATAAGTTGTTATCATATCCGACGTTTTGTGTCCACCATATAATCAACCGGATAACATTATAATTATAGTATAAAATTTAAAAAAAATTCTTTTTTATTCTAAATGTTTTCATATTTTATTAGATTTATTTTTTATATAATTTTCATTTTTTAAAATTTTATAAAAATAAAAAATTAATCGTTGTGATAAAATTACATATAATTTTTTAAATTTTATAAATATTGTCTAACTTCAATTTTTTTTTAATTTTAAATATTCATTTTGAGTTTTTAATTTACATATAGTTAAATTATTAGAATTTTTTTATATTTTCCAATTTTTTAAAATAATATAAAATAACAAAATTAGCCTTGATAAAATAAAATAAAATTTAAAATTAATTAGTAATATATTTATTATTTTAAATATTTAATATTTTACTAACCTTTTTTTTAACCATGCTATTTTTTATTATACTTTAAACAACATTATCCTATCCTGTTGAGTTCTACTAACCCAGCTCCTCCTCTGGATAGAATTTTAACTAGATGAACAAGATAAGATAAGTGACATGATTGACTTATCTTATCCTGCTGGCTCACCAAACAATAGTTTCAAATACGATATGATAGTTTATCCTATTCTATCTTTTATCCTGATCATCAAACGAATCCTAAAAACACTTGTTAACATTTTCCTGTTGGAAATAACAAAATTTACTTCAATAATCTTTATTACGATTCACGTTTGGTTATCATTGTTAGGGGTAATCGGGTCGGTTCGGATCGGGTTTGAGGGGTTTCATCACCTGAACCGATCAAATTTGATCGGTTCAGATCGGTTCGGGTTTGTCCAATTTTCAATTACAGAACCGAACCGACCACAATCGTATCGGTTCGGACCATCGGGTTATCTATTAATTTTTTTATTTTTTATTTACACTTAAAAAATTAATAAAAATTAGAAAAATAAAATATTCATATTTAATTATTAACTAAATTAAATATCCATATAATAATATATTAACATTATATATATATATATATGCATATAACATAATTTAAAAATAAATTTTTATAGGATTCGGATCTGATTAGATTTATGAATTGGTGTTTTCAAATTCAATCCGATCCGATGATCCGAACCAATCTATCAAGATCGATTCGGGATGGTCGGGTTCGCGGATCGAACCAAATCCGCTTACGCCCTAATCATTGTTAAAATAAAAAATAAAAAAAAGGTCCTATCCCTGCTTCTTTGACCTGAGAGACGGAGACCTCTTTTATTTATAGGAGTAGCCTTAGGTACAATATTATACAGACAATTATACTATTTTAGACACAAAAATACATTTCATCTTATTAAATGAATTTATCTTTTGAAACAAATTATAATAATTTTATTATTTTTTCCTTATTTATATTTCATTATTTCTCTTTCCCTTTTGTTGGACCTCTCCCACTAGCCAAATTGAAGCTGTGACAGTTTGACCATATTCGTCTGCCTGTTTTTCCCTCACAAAAAAAACGTGCTTCAAACAAAAAATAATATTTAAATCATATATAGAATTTTTTTTTTAAAAACTTAATTAGGAAGATAAAGACCACATGGCCTCCCTCACATCTCTTCCCCACACCAAAGCAGATTCAAGGAACATGGTTACAAAACTGCCAAATTCTCTCACTTCACCCTCTCAAAACTAACAACTATGAACTGAACAGGGTTACCCATCATCAAAAGAGATCATTTTTAGCCACAATCATCTAATTTCACAGATTTTTCTGTAAAACAAAAAAAAATGTCAAGTCTCCCTGATGCGGTGGTGGATGCCCGGAAGTCCGGCAAGGCACCGGAGAAGTCCAATTTCTCACAGACTTGCAGCTTGTTGAGCAATTTCTTGAAGGAAAAGCGCTTTTCTGGAGCTTCTTCTACCTTTGGAATTGGTGGGAAAACGGATCCTAAAGGTACAATCTTTGTTTTTTTTATTTGGGTTCTCTTTTATTTGACATCGTTTAATTTCCCCCCTTTTTTGTTGGTATTGGAGAATTATCTCATATTACTTTGTTAATTATCTAGAATTGCCTGTGAAAATTGCTAATAGGATTATTGTTTGTTTGATTGGTTTTGAAAATTGCAGCACAGACGAAGGATTTGTTATCTAACCTGCAAAATTCAGATGGGGGTTTGAGATTAAATGCTTCAGCTATGGATTTCCTTCCCCAGCTTGTGAAAAACCCCTGCATTCAGAAGTCTAATGATAGGTGTGTGACAAATTTTAATTTCTGCAGTTCTGTATTTTAAGAAAAGATGAAAGCATAAAGTAGGTATTTTTTCTGTAGAATAATTGAGAATGTTCAAAATGATCATCGCCCACCAACATGTGATTAGTTTACTAACATGTGATTAATTCCAGTCTTATCGGGCTCTTCTGACCCTTAAATAAATAATCAGGGATTATTTTTATATACGGAGAAAATCTGAGTGAGTGTGGAGAATGTCATGTAGTCATAAAAAGATTAGCCACTGTACCATATTACCATGACATGATAAAAAAAATATCATCACCCAAAGCTGATCCCAGTGAAATTACTGATATACCCACTTTCACCTAAAAATTGAGAATATTTAATTGAAATGGAGGCACATGCTAGTGAATAGTGATATCCTCATGATTTGAAAGGTCTACAAGAAAAACTGCATTTATTATGTACCTAGATCTGTCTCGTACATAGGCATGACTATTCCATACTGTTATTACTTCACCGAAATTTCTTTGATACTACGCTAAGGATGATATTTAGATAAGTTATTAAGTATTAATTGAACGCAGATTCATTATAAATATTTGATATTTCAAAATAAATAACAGTCAATGAAAAATTTGATAACTCATGCTTAAATACTGTATCTTTAAAAAAGAAACAGGTACTATAACATTCCCAAACCCATTTGATCATGAACTTGTATTTAATATCATGTTCTTATTCCTAAAGAACTTTGTTTTTCTCCTATAGCAGGACACCTTTGTCTGAAACCCCCCAATTGACAATATTCTATGCCGGAAAATTGTTAGTATTTGATGCTTTTCCGCCTGAGAAGGCCACTGAGATCATGGAATTAGCCACCAAGTTAGCTTCTGATAATTCCAGCATCAAAGAAAGTCCCTCCGGTGCTCCTGCTGCTACTGAAAATTTGAAAGGCTCCAAAGTGCCTCAGACAAACACTGCCTCTGAAACCCTTAGACCAGGAAACCAAGCTGCTGGTTCAGGTATGTAATTATTCCCACTTGTCATTTGAACAATGGAAACTGAATAGGAAATATTACTCTCAAGCATGTAGATTTTCATACACAAATTCATGGTTACAATTTTTGTGAAAACAGATATGAGGTATCCAAGGCGAGCTTCACTCCTAAAGTTCCTTGAGAAAAGAAAAGAAAGGTAAGAAACCAAGTTGATGTTTACTATTTTGCTTATTTTGTTTTTAGTTTTATTTTGATATGCATCAAAGTAAAGTTTTTATAATGTCAATCACTTACAAATTATTCTACGTGATTTTTAAGGTAGCTATTGTCGAAATTAAACATTTTTAATGATACGATATAGTGTGTGTTTTTTTTGACTGGGAATGATACATAGTTCATGATTGATTCTCAGTTAAAATTTTTTATACTGCGGGTGCATAACAATTGAATCCTTTTATTTTTATTTTATTTAATTGACAGTTTTTTCTTTAATTGATGCAGGGTGATTGCTAGAGGACCTTACCAAATTAACAGCCCTGACCCCAGACATGAGGGAAGCAGTTCAGGAGGTGAACCTGAAGATCAATGTTCCAAACAGTTTGACCTTAACTTGTAGTGGTTGTTTAGATCATCATGAATTTAGGTTATACACAGGATCTGCTCAGCCAAAAGCTCCTCTCACCCTTAACTATATTATTATAGGCCCTTTGCGTATTGTTCGTGGCCTTCATACATATTTTTATTATATAGTTGTATTTATTATTTTATCAATTAGGTCCAATGATGTGGACCAAACCAGGGGGAAATTAGTTTCATTGCTAAGGTTGATTAATTTAAGAAAATTGCGAGTATTTGTGTGCTTGATTTTGTCATTTTCAGTGAATGCAATTTTTTTACGCGTGCTACCGATTTGTTTGCTTAATTATTTATTATTATTGTTGTATTTTAATTTTGGGAAGTATAGTACGGATGAAAATCGTGTTTTCATCAATCTTTTCTATTGATTCCTGTATAAGCCAAGGGATAGTGGGGTCGTATTAATTCACTAAAGATTTGTTTGTGAGTTTTGAAGGGGAAGGTTTTGGGAGGAAGTAAAGGGAAAGGGAAAGGGATTGGGGAAGGGAAGAACACTTTCCCGTTTTGTATTGGGTTTATTTTTTAACAAAAAATCAAAATGAACTAAGGGAGGATTTTGGAGGGTTATTTTTCTTTCCATTATCCCTTTCTCCATTTTTTTTTTTCAAAGTCTTTCCTTTCTTCTTCTCTCAAACTCACAAACAAAGCTTAAGATAAACTAAATGGATTTCACTTGGACTCCTGGAGAGAATGGAGCTCAAATTGCACTAAACAAAACAATTAAATATTTTTGGATTTTAGTTTTAGCAAAGGTCAAGAACACAATAAGAAAAATTGACAGGGATCCAATTTCTTTCCATTATCTTTATCAATCCAGGTTCTTCATTCTATGAAGAATCCTTTGAAATATGAATTACCAATTATCTAATTGTTTTAATCTTATTTTTCACTTTAAAGGTCAAATTTCTTTAATTAGTGGAGACCTAATTTCTTAGTAAATTAACCCAGCCTATTTGTTTCATATATGAAGGTACCAATACCTTCCACAACCTTTTTTTTTTTTGCTGACAAAAACACCTCCCACAACTAGTCACCTATCTTATTTAATTAAAATACTAATACAAAAAATATGTTATATCTTACATTTTATTTTAAGTGAGTGTGTGCCATAATTAAATATTAGTCACGAATATTATATTGGAAACGGACTACAATTTCAGACAGATTTTTACCTATAATGTCACGAGTTTTAATCTTACAGTTGTCACTTTATTTTTTTTTTAATCTTAGCCACCATCTTCATCTTGGATGTTAGTCTCATGACAATATTGCAACTTGCAAGCATGGAAGCGGATTCGCTCCTGCCACTTTCCCTCCTGCTTGTCTCCTGCGGGTGAATCAGGACGGTCCAGATTAAATAGCCTTAAAAAATTAAAAAAAAAATAATAATTTTTTTTAGAAAACCCAATTTCTTCAATTTGTCTTCCCTCCTTCGACACATTTGCTACCCTCCACCCTTCGCACACCCCCTGCCGCCGCGCCGCATCCCACAACACTGCCGCCGACAGCACTGGAGCGTCGCCGCCAGTGCTAATCAGTGGCCGCACGGCACCCCCCACCCATACACCTCTTGGCCTTGCTGTGTTCCCTCCGCATAAAGAAGCCAGCCGCCGCCGCACCATCCACGAGCATCCGATGCCATCGCGAGACAATCAGCCACCACATAAGTTGTGACTCCCCCCATATATGTTATGCTTGGGCAATTTTCTGGTTTTTTTTTGGCATTTTGTTGTTACATTGTGACTGAATATGTTATCAATTGCTTCTTTCATCATCCATTATTGATCAATGGCTTCTGTGCAGATCATGTGGAAAGGCTGTTTGGTCAGATTTGAAGGTGGGAAGGTTGCAAACATAGAGCAAGAAGGTTTACTGAGTATCAAGAAGGTTTTACTTTTTAAGCTCGTGGATGGCTCGGCGGCGACAGCGGCTGGCTTCTTTGCGCGGAGGGAACACGGCAAGGCCGAGAGGTGTATGGGTGGGGGTGTCGCGTGGCCGCTGATAAGCGCTGGCGGAGGCACTCTGGTGCTGTCGGCGGCGACGTCGTGGGCTGCGGTGCGACGGCAGGGGGTGTGGGACGTGTGAAGGGTGAAGGGCACACAAAGGGTTTTCCAGAAAAAAATTTATATTTTGTTTTTTTAAAATTTTTAAATTTTTTAAAGGTCATTTAATATGGACCGTCCGATCTGAATGGACAGTCCAGATTCGCCCGTGGCAGGAGCGAATCCACTTCCTTGCAAGGATACCTTGATAAAAGACAAAATACTGGTCATTAATTATTGAGGATATTGATATTTAAAATGATGAAGCGATACAAATTTAGTCGTTTTTCATTCCTCATAAAACAAAATTTGTTCATTTGAGTTGGAGAGCTCGAGCGAGAGCTCTTTCTCCTTGAGCTCTACTAAGTTGGAGAGACCCAAGGCCACAGCTATCTTCATCATCTTCTCACTTATCTGGGATGTGTTCATTTACGTTACTCTCTTCCAAACAGTGGCAATTATAGTAGGACTCTACATGCTTCGTCATCCTCGGTTTAGGAGCAAGATGCTATCGGTGCCGGTTAATTTCTTCAAGAGATTGCCTTCCAAATCAAATATGATGCTTTGAAGTTTGAAGCCTGGCTAAAGGGTTAGACCCAAATGGCCAATTCCTCAGATTTTGACTTTCATGGCTAAAAGAAGGGAGGGAGGAAGAGAATGAAGAAGACAGAGAAAGAGAAAATGCGATTTTTTCACTCTAAAACCCAGATTCCAGTGACGGCGGTTTCCGGTGACGGATGGCAAATACCTAATGTCGTTGGTGTAAAACTGATGGAAAAAGTGTTTTTTGTATAACGTCAAATAGTTGAAAGACCAAAATAGAACTTTTTAAAGATGAAAGTTCAAAACATAATCTAAAAATGAGATAAGGAACCACCGAGGGTTGGGCTAAGGTGCACTACCCATATTTTGCACCACCCACTACACCACCCATATGTGGTAAATTTTGGACCAATCAAATTGCCACATAGGTTTGGTCAAAATTTCAAACTTTCTAGTTTGATTATATTGTAGTCAAACTATATGAATACAGTATATTGTAGTATAATATATGTACTATTTGTATTCACAAATTTAACCCATATTAAAATAATATTTTTTGATTAAAAAAACTGATTATATTGTAAAATAATATTTAAATATGAATTAAAATAATGTTCGTTGTCAATAATATTTTACAATATAATAAGTTTTTTTAATCAAAAAATATTATTTTAATATGAGTTAAATTTGCAAATACAAATAGCACATATATTATACTACAATATGTTGTATTCATATAATTTGACTACAGTATAATACAACTATAAAGTTTGAAATTTTGACCAACCTTTGTGATAATTTGATTGACCCAAAATTTACTACATGGGTGATGTAAAATATGGGTGATGCATCGTAGTCCAACCCAGAAACCAAAAGTATATTTTAGTCTTTTTTTTTTGTAAATGAAGTTACGGGAAACAAATGATATGCTATAATTTGATCAAAAAATTATATGCTATAATAATGCAACGTGATACATGAGGAAACATGAGCATCTACCTAGTTTGACAACGGGAGGTGGTGTTTTGTCGCACTTGACCTGACCTGACCTGGTGGCAAGTTAAATGGAGGGGTGAGGTTCCTATATACCCGGTTATCCTAATTTAAGACACTAAACTAAATAAAAATAAAAGCGGTGGCAGTACCACTTTCTGGAAGAAAACAACATGGACTTGTCCCGCGTTTGACCACAGGGGTCTCAAGGCACCTCCTTTCACACAGCAAGAACAACTCCTTCCACGCGTTTTAAATTGGATTTTGTTATTATTATTATTATTATTGATTTTGACATTTTATATATATATATATATATATATATATATATATAATATTTTAGGAATAAAGCAGAATGCATTGTTACCATAAAAAAATTACACTAACATCTGTTCATATGCTATCATTTTGATTACCTTTTTTCGCGAGTGGACTGCGATCTCCAACTGAGTATCTTATGGTTGAATGCAAAGTTCCAAACGAACAAACTACTCAGGATATCAGCACATATGTTGTCATTTATGTTTTTATTTTTAATAATAACAAAATAAAAAATATTCAATTGTCAAAATATGAAAGAATTTGTGCAAAACTTTACACTAACAATACATGTTAAGTAAACTCTTACTTTTATATTTTTTTTATATACATACAATCCAAAAATATAATTCATTTATATTAACTACGGATTTATCTCCGGTTATGATTTTTCAATTTTAAATATTAATTGGAATAGTATAATTTGAATATGCTTATAACATGATGTTTGTTTAGTTAGTTTTTATTGATTCTTTTAATGAATAAATATGTATATAGTATTATTAAAGACTGGACTGTAATTCTGACGTTAAATCTCTGTTGGAATTTCAATTTTTAATGATAGATAATTTAAATTGATGATAATCAATTTATTAACTTAAGGACACACATGTTGGAACACAAGCACTCATACTCATTCATGGTGCACACATATAGAAAAGAATAGAAACATTGAGAAAGATCGAGAAAGATGAGAGAAAGAGATACACTAAAAAAAACTTTTATTCAACACTTCACTTCACACGATTATACTTTCACTTCACCACACTTACACACTAGTGCAGAAAAGGGATTCCACATCGGAGTTTACACATCGGTTTCTTGGAAACCAGTGTATAAAACGAGGCGGTGACATTTTTGAAATTAAAATCAAAGTATTACACATCGGTTTATAGATTAATCGATGTGTAAAACCTTTCCACATCGGTTATTTCTAACCGATGTTTAAAATTAAAATAAAAAAAATTTAAAGTCAGAATTTCTAACATTTAACATCGGTTCTATAAGAACCGATGTGTAAAACAGTGATTAATCACATCGGTTTCTAATTAACCGATGTGTGAAAGTTTACAACATCGGTTCTAAATTAACCGATGTGTATTGTTATTTACATCTTTAATTCCCTCTTCCTCCCTTTTCATTTTCGTGCTGAGACCTTTTCATCTGAGCTCTCTCCCTCCTTTTCGCTTTGATTTCCTTTTCATCTGTTCTTCAACCCTAAACAAGGAAAACAACGCATCTCCTTTCCTTTTTGGCCTCACGCAGACGCAGTCTTCGCTGGTTGTTCATACCAGCCACAACTTCTCATCTCCCATCTCCCTCACTTTTTGCCGCCGCGCGACGACGGAAGCTCCGGTGCATCTGCCGTGCTGCCCTCGCCTCCACCACCGTCAACTCCCTCTCATCTCTTCGGATTCTCTTTCTCGGTTCCCACTCTCATCTCCTCAACTTCTCAAAGGTAAAACACATAACATCCTTACATGCATGTTACAACCCCTGTCATATGAATTTTTGTTTTTATTTATGGGTTATAATCTATCTATTTTAGGTTGTTTTCCTATCTAATCTGTCTATTTTAGGTTGTTTCCCTCTCTCATCTGTGAACCCTAACATTTGCGTGACTGCGTTCTCTGTTACAGGCAGCCGTCTTCATCCTCTGCTTTCAGCCGCCGTTTGTATCCTCCTTTTCTGGCCGCCTCCTTTCAATTGGTAGAGTACTCTTCATCTTGGTAGTTGCTGTTCTGATATAATAAGCCAGTTCTATGCTTTGGCTTTTTTCATATTTGCTTTTGCTGATTTTCAAGTGAGCTTCAAGTATCAGATCAATGTGGGGGATTTTTAGTTGATTCTCATTTTCTAGCTTCTGGATTCCTAGTTGTTCACTGCTGCTGTGTAATTTTTGAATGCTTTTTCTTTACTTGCGTTGCTGGAATGGAGACTAGTAGATGCTAAGTTTTTAGTTGGATGCTTGTGAAATCTGGTTTTGGTTTTGTATTTTACAATTTTATTACTTATTATTATGTTTGAGTTAACATGCAACACTGTCCTTGTTTTTCTGGTTATTTTTGTTTAAGTGATTCTTACACCAACAGCGGCGGCCGTGAAAGTGTTGACCTCTAACCCTAGCTTATACACTACGAGCCAGAGAACGGCCATCCGCGAGCTATCAGTGTGTGATGCCGATGTTGCTCTCATAATCTTCTCTTCTACTGGGAAGCTCTTTGAGTACTCCAACTCAAGGTCTTTCTTTTCTATACCCTTTTTCCCTCTCTCTCTGTGACTAATAATTATGATGGGGTCTCAGTGCTAGCTAGACCGTTTGTGTTTTAGAAAGTTTACTTTTTGTTTTTATCTTTCTTTGTTAGTATCTATCTATCTGTAGTTTACAATTTTACATGAACATAATAAGCAAGTTAGCCATTATATACTAAGCAGGATTGTATACAATACACTTCAGTTGGTTCTGTTAAGGAATGATATTGATATTAGTAATCAGTAATCACTAATGTGAAGTGAAGTTCAGTTTTTTCATTTACTGGTTAACAAAACGAAAATAAAAAGATAGCAGAAAGGAATATATAACACAGCACTTTCTGGAGGCTACACAGTTTTGAGGTAGTTCATAATTGTAATCCAGTTATATAATTCATTGTAAAACATTTTTATCCTTTGCTTAAAGCAAGGTTACCGTGTTAGCTCTTTATGCTTGTTTACTTTTTAGATTTCCTCCTTTAATTTGCTTCTTTGTTTTGTTTTGTTTTGTTTTGTTTTGTTTTGTTTTGTAGGCTTTATAACTTTTTGAGCAAATAAAGGATAGTATAAATGGGTTGCATATTTCTTACTAATTCTTAAAACATGGTCCTGCTAATTGCCTATTTTATTCCGTTGATCAGGTATAGACAAGGAAATCATTTGATTGATTTTACTGAGATCGATATTCAACTTGCTCTCCTGGGAAAAGAAACAACGACTTGTCAAACCCTTCGATCTTGTTTTTACCCTTTTCCTCTCTGTGTTTTGGTAAGTGACTTTACAAAGACCTTATAGTGTCTGTCAATTTTATGGTTTTCATTAGAATTCTTAGATGTTCATTTTGCTGCAGGGTGATCTACACTTCATTGCATAGTGCTACTGCCTCTGCTTTGTTCACTTCTCTGCTGTCTTTGCACAATAACAACTAGGCGTGTCTCTCAGAAGGTACGTTTTGGCTGAAAAGCTTTCATTGGAGTTTTAATGTATTTTCTTGAAAATTTATTTGATTCGATAATATGACCACAAAGTAAGTTTAGTTTGATATTACCACCAAGTTTGGCATATTATATGTTTACGTTGATATTTATAAGTTATGTTTATGTACGTTGATCGATATTTATAAGTTATGTTTGATATTTATCCTGACATACTAACAAGTTTTTTTTTTGTTTTGTGTTTAAACAGGTATACATGGCTGATCACGAGGATATCCCTCCTTCATGCAGCGGGTCAAAGACCCCGTCTACCGGTAGAAAGGGTAGACGTGCCACACGGATGAGGAATTTGACTGCCAACCGTGGGTCAAATCAAAGGATAAGAGTAGACTTTGATAATAACCTTAATCCTATTGGGCCAATGGAAGACCAGTTTACCAGTTTTGTGGCGACCCTTGCTAGGAACAGGCCCAGTATACTCATTGATAGGTGGAGAGATGTACCGGCGGACGTGAAGGAGCAGATATGGGAGAGTATTCTGGTATCTATACTTCTACGTCCTGTGTTTGTCTGTGTCTACTTTATTTTTATCTTAATAATATCATACAGTAATTCGTTGATTCTTTTGGTCTTAATGTAGTTGACCTTTGACATACCGGATACATACGCTATGAAGAAGCGTTTGCTAAAGTATGCTGGAGAGCGTTGGAGGGATTTTAAGACCGACCTGGGCAGATACTATATATTCAATCCAAAAAGTAAAAAGAACCCACTAGAGGTGTATCCGTTTCTTGACAAGGCGACGTGGGATCGCTTTGTTCAGAGCCGACATGATCCCAGCTTTCAGGTTAACTTATTTGATTTGTCTCTAAATTTATGTAATTGAATTAATTTCATTTACTTATGTAATTTAATTGTCTTTTATTTATAACAGGAGAAGAGGAAAAAGGGGCAGAAAAACCAAAGCAAGAATGTCTACCCCCATGTCATGTCTCGTGGGGGATATAAAAAGCTTGTTCAGAAAATGGTTGAAGAGGAAAAGAAAGCACGTCAGGAAGCACCATCTCAGGCGGATCCTAATGCTGAAACTCTTCCAGAGGTTGTTGATCCACCTCCACCCCAACGCCATCGTTCATGGAAGAGGGCCCGACAAAGAAAAGCGAGACAATATACATCCGAGGAGGCCCGCCAAGTAGCTGAGAAGATTGTAAGTATAGTTTGTTGTAATTGTCATTTTAAGATTGTTACCGAATTGTAATGTGACATGATATTTTATGTGATAGGATGCCTTGGATGATCAGCTAACCCAAGGAACCTTTATTCCTAGAGGACGCGATGATGTCTTATCTACTGCCATCGATAAACCAGACCACCCGAGCCGTGTCATTGGTGTTGGATGGGGAGTCGGCATTCGCCAATACCATGGTTCATCTTCACACCAATGCCACAGGGATTCGGTTGCAGATAGAGCACGACTAAAACAGGAGATTGCAGCTGAGCTTCGACAGGAGATGGCCGAGCAGTTTGCCCAGCAGATGGCAATATTGACTTCTATGTCCCAGCAGATGACAGTCGGTGTCCAACCCTCTGTCCATGTGAGCACTAAGGGCTCATGTGATCCTCCTCATCATCCTGAAAATCATGATGATGGTGATGCTGCTGCTGATGATGACGACCCTGATAGGTGTGAGCTGTATGTTGATGATCATCATCATCGCCGCTTAGTGGCATTGGGTAGGGCACATAATAACTTAGGTAATACCATACACCATCGGTTATTACCGGATGATCAGCTGAGGGTGTCTGTTGAGATTATTCGAGATGCTGATGCTCGAGTCCCTGTGCCCACTGAGGAGGTTCAAACAGTGGGTCAGGCCCCCGGTAACTTCATCCTCTGGCCAATAAGACTGGTCAACTTTCTTGTTGCATCTGAGGTATTCGGTTAGTTGTGTTTTTCTATATTCATAGTTGAAATAATTTATTATTGTTTAAATATAATGCTTTATTTTTATTCGTTATAGGATGTTTGAAATGATATTGTGCCTAAAAGGTCGGATCTAGGAAGACCAGAGATGTCTGCTCCTGCCAAGGTATTCATTTGACCATTTAGTTAATAACGAATTAAATAACTTAATTATCTGTGATTACTAATATATATCTATGTTGTTTAGGGGATCGACAAAGGGGCACCTGGCCATGGTGATGTTTTTAAAGTTATGGCTATACAGGTTGTCACCATGGAGAATGATGCAGCCTTGGTAAGGTTGGAACATGATGCCAGCCCTGGTGAACTGTATATACCAAAGAAGGAACTTATGGAGATGGTACTCAATAAAGAAATGGCCAGTTCTGCACACATATCGTTTTGGTGCATGTAAGTACATTTTATTTATAAGTTAAGTACGTAATTAATTTTTAAATACTATGATAATTAACATGTTTTTCCAATATATTAGGTATCTGCATCGTATGTTAGTCGATCAGGGTAACATCGCCCTTTATGGGTTCATTGACCCCATGTTCATTCAGGGTGATGTTCTCCTAGCATCGGAAGACCCGGTCACTACCATACGTGATATACTTGCCCGAGACGATCATCAATTCTATCTTGCGCCTTATCTCAATAAGTAAGTACCGGTTATTTAAGTATAACTGTATATGACTTAGTCACTAACTGTTCCGCAAATACAGCCGACATTTGCAACTGTTGCTCTTGTACCCAAGAATGAACGTCGTGGTCTTCTTCTGCTCATTGGGAAATAAGCCGGCGAATCAACTGAAGACGATCATCGAAACGCAAGCATTAGAATACTTTATAATCAGTAATGCAGTTGTTTTAATTATCTGAAATCTATTAGATATACTTTAATTAATGTTTTTGTCATGATAGGTCTATTAATGCATCCCACATGTTGCGTGGTGAAAGGCGTACTCGGGCTATCAGATGGATTATTCCCAACGTAAGATATTTATTAGTTCAAATGCATCATATGCAGTGGGTACAATAATTGATTTCTATTTTATTTAATTCCTCATATTCTAATTGGGTTTCATTTGTACGTAATCACGTATACAACGTGGGTCATGGGAATGTGGCTACTATGTGATGTAGTGGATGTTGGAAATTATCTCCTCCGGGATCACTGAAAGATGGCACGAGGTAAATGTTAATTGACACAATTAGAATTAATAATATAGATTCGTTATATGTTTTATGTTAGTTTATTACTTAAAAGATATAATCTTTTGTCCAATTAAACTTGCAGATATTCAACAATCCAACTCCATTATCTGATTCTGACATCAACAGCATAAAGAGGTGTTGGGCAACTTTCTTTCTTGAAGTGTACCAACCATAGTTTGTATATATGTAGTTAGTTTACAAACTTATCATGTACTAGCTATAGTGTACCTTTGACTGATGATATGTATTAGTGCTCAGGTCTGGTTCAATTCTTCTTCTCTCGTGTTTTGATGTAGCCTTGATAAAGTGTTGTTTTCATTCATTCGAAATTAATTAGGCCTGATGCCCTCTCGTTTTGGATTCTGTGCTCACTAGTCATTTGATGAAATGTCAGTATTTTTAACCATATTTGTAAGAGCTGATTGTTTGTGCCAAGAAAATTGAATGAAGTATGTTTTGCTTTTGATATGGTTAAAACTTTGTTGCAATTGTGTCAAAACTAGTTTGGTGTTCTGTTGTTGTTTCTTGTTTGATCAGGGTACTGCTGGTTTGTTAGCTTAAACAAGTTCCTGGAATTGATGGTTATGAATTAGTAAGTGCTCTTACTTTACCAATTAGTTTGCCTTGCCCATTTGTTATCTAACTCATGTGATGCCTAAATCACGTGTGGTTAATGCCTTGCTGTTTCTTGTCATCGAATGAACTATAAAAAATTGTGTCTTCCAATTGTATGTGGCTGCTTGTTATCATTTTCTACTGGTTTGGTGCAATAACTACATTATGTTTACCCCAAAATTTACAGTATGTCATTCTGGTATCGATCTGCATTACTGAAACAGAGGAAAGGAATGATTGAAATGTAAATAACAGATTAAAAAAATGAGATTTTACACATCGATTCTTCAAAAACCGATGTGTAAATTTAACTTTCTACATCGGTTTTGCCTAAAACCGATGTGTAAATTTCACTTTACACATCGGTTCTATTAAAAACCGATGTGTAAAGTGAAATTTCCACATCGGTTTTAGGTAAAACCGATGTAGAAAGTTAAATTTCCAACTGCTTATCAATTGACAAATTAATTTTCCACATTGGTTAAAAGAAAACCGCTGTTTAAAATATACTTTACACATCGGTTTTATAACCGATGTGTAAAGTGGTAATAAACCACATCGGTCGTTTCCACATCAGTTTGAAAACCGATGTGGAAAGCCAAAATAACCGACGTGGAATCCCTTTTCTGCACTAGTGACAACAATTACACTTGCACACACTTTTACTTCACTATTTGTGTTAATTCACATCACACACTATATCTATTTATAGACTTACACATACACTAACCAGTTCTCTTAATAACTTCTAAAAAATCACTTTAATTATAATAAAATAATCACACCTTAACAAACTAACTAAATACTAACAAACACTAACTAATTTGAATTATCTCCTGAACAAATGTACCGTATTTGGAGTGCAATTGTGAAAACTGTGAAGATCATCAAATCTGGTTTCAGATTTAGTTTGGGTGAGGGGGCTATTTCCATTTGGTATAAGTGTATAACAAATGGGTTGAGGAAGATTATCTCCTTCATCTTGTTCCATATGTGCATATTCAGGATATTCACCTTCAAGTCAGAGACATTTTCTTTGATGGCAATTGGCATTGGAACCTCCTGGCCACCGATATCCCTATGGAGTTCAAAGTTAAAATGCAGAGTTTTATGTTGGATGGCAGTTAAGATGATATTCTAATTTGGGGGTATGATGAGTCAGGTCACTATTCTGCCAAGTCCGCCTATGCTTGGATCACTCAGGATCGTGCTAACAATTTGGTCTTCACTGATCAGAAATGGTTTGCTATCTGGAAGCTTGCTATGCCAGAGAAATAGAAGCATTTTCTGTGGCTTAATCTGCATAGTAGTCTGCCAACCAATGATTTTCGGGCTTACAGACATGTCTCTAATGATGCTTCCCGCCACAGATGTGGAGCTGCTCAGGAAACATCTATTCATGTCTTCAGAGATCGTGTCCTGTCTAGAAGAGTTTGGAGGTTGCTCAATTTGGATTCTGATCATAATTTTTATTCTATGGATTCTTTGACATGGCTTAACAGGTTTATCTATGGGACTAATGGTTCTTTGTTCATTGTTGCTTGCTGGATCATTTGGAAAGCCAGGAACTCAGAAGTCTTCACTGACATTAGTAATCAGGTTGGTTCATTCTAATACTTGGGAAGTTGCATGGATTCCTCCTATCGAGAATTGTTTCAAAATCAATGTTGATCAGAGTTCTCCTGGTAACTCTGGCAGATCTGGTTTTGGAGGGCTGATCAGAAACAGTTTGGGAGAGTGGATGACAGGCTTTTCTGCTTTCTATGGTATTTCCTCTAACCTCAATGCTGAACTCCATGCTATTTTCATGGTTTGGATTTAGCTTGATAATTTGTGAGTCAGATTCACAACAAGTTCTTGACTTGTTCATGTCATCTCCCATCAATCAGATCAGAAAGTTCATGTCTTTGTCCTGGAGGCTATCCTTTCATCACACCCTCAGAGAGGGAAATGAATGTGCAGTCTTTTAGCCAAGTATGGAGCAGCAAATGATCATCACTTGCTTATTTGGGATCATTGTTCAGTCCAACTGCATTTACTTATGCTGTTGGTTATGTTGGGCTTAGACCTTAACTTTTGTTCTTCGCTGTCTTTTTCGTTTCTTTCGATAAAAAAAACCTCCATTAAAATAAGGGAAATTTTATGGTACCCTCAAAGAATCAACTAATTTAGAATAGTTATTTTTGGATCAATAGACGAGTAGTTATATATTTAATGCAATCAAGTCAAAGATTGATGTTTTTAACTAGGAAATTTTGCTATTTGCAGATTAGTACCATAGTAAATAAATAAGTTTTTAACCCTTTTAAATCTAAAAATCTTATTATTTAAAATTTCAAATAACTGAATTTTTTTTAAAACATTTTTATCCCTTGTGGGTTGTGGCAGACATTACGTTTTGGTCTCTCTCTACCCTAACCCCTCCTTCCCATCATGAAAACCTTCACTTGCCCAGCTTATGAACCCTAATTCCTCCATCACGAAACTGGCTTCCTTTTCCCAAATTACTTTGTGCGTTCGTTTTCCATTGATCATCAAAGTTGTTATCGATGATCCAACGTCACCCTTTCTCTCGATTTGTTTCGTTTTGGTGGAACTGAATCAAGTTCTGTTCTTGGTTCTCTGTTCCTAGTTCCTTCATTTTTTTCCTCCCATCAGAAACGGAGCTGTCAATGTTGCAGCATCGTCTGTTCTTGGCGACGTTACCATTCTAGGTACTGCGAACTTGTTTGATCTTCTCCTTTTGAACATCGTGCCTTTGATTTTTCCAGGTAATGCTTACTAAATATTTAATTCAGTAGGTTTATTATCACAATATTATAATCAAGAGTTGCTATAAAACCTAAAGGTTAAGATAGCCCTTAGTGTTCAATAAACAGAGCAGCGACTAGGACGCTGCATGTTAGATTTTTTAAATTAGGATTGTAATTTTGCATTTTATATATACTTATATTAGAATTTTGTGTTTTAGATTGCTTTTATTTTCACTGTACGCACAAATAGGACAGTTAAGTTTGTGTAAATAAAGATGGTTAAATTTTTTTCAACCTGCTATGATGTTTGCACTGCAGATGGCTAGCACTGAGGAGTTTTCACCTGTTAATTCGGATGATAATAATGATGGTAATTGCTCTGTTTCTTGTGATGAAAGCGACAGTGTAAGTGATGGGAGTAATGATTTATCTGATGAGTGTGATACTGAAAGTATGGAAGGTGGAGAAGGTAATCTTAGAAGGATTTCTAAGTTAACAGCCAATGAAATACGAGCTCTACACTTCGGTAGTGAAGTTGAGGCTTATGACTTTTATTCAAAATATGCAAAAAGTCATGGTTTTGCGATTAGGATAGATGATGTGGCTCGTAATGTTAGGGGAAAGGTTGTAATGCGACAATTTGTTTGCAATAAAGCTAGGTTAAGAAACAAAAAGCACTTCATGAGGTTAGATAGGAAAAGAGAGCATAGACCTCTCACTAGAACTAATTGTCAAGCTAGGCTTCGTGAACATTATAAGAAGAATACATCAAGATGGATAGTTACATTATTTGATGAGGTGCATAATCATGAACTAGCCCCTTCTAGATCTGTGCACTTATTCCCAGCTTATCGTCGAATGACAGATACAGATAAAGCTCAGGTTGACAGTCTCCACTCGTATGGTATAAGAACTTGTCATATATTGGGGTATATGGTGGCTCAAAAGGGTGGATATTCTGGAGTTGGTTTTTCCAGGAAAGACTTATACAACTATTTTGATAGCAAAATGTACGGTGAGATTATAGATGGGGATGTTGTTTCTGTTGTTAGCTATCTTCGTGGGAAGACGGTCAATGATCCCGTGTTATTTGCAAAGTTTTCAACCACAAGTGATGGTAGATTAAAGCACCTTTTTTGGGCAGATGGATGCAGCCGATCTGATATTCTTTGTTTTGGTGACATTCTTGCGTTTGACACGACATATAAGGAGAACAAATACAATTATCCTTTGGTGATTTTCTCTGGGTGTAATCACCATACACAAACCATCATATTTGGTTGTGCTTTGGTGGCAGATGAAACAACTGAGACATATAAGTGGGTGTTAAATGCATTTCTAGAAGCAATGGGAAATAAATATCCGAGAGCAGTCGTGACAGATGGCGATGGAGCTATGAGGGAGGCTATAAAGCAGGTTTTTTTGGATGCAAGTCATCGACTTTGTGCTTGGCATCTGCACAAGAATGCAAGTGAAAATATGAAGTGTTCTCCTTTTTTCCAGGATTTCAAGAAAGCAATGTACTCAAATTTCACTAAAGAGGAATTTGAAATTTTTTGGACGGAGATGGTTGTAAAACATGGACTTGTAGGGAACAAATGGGTTTGTAAAACATATGAGAACAGGACTTTATGGGTCACTGCTTATTGTCGTGATAAGTTCTTCGCACGTATACGAACTACATCTCAATGTGAAGCTATTAACTGAATCATAAAGAATCATGTTAGGAAGAAATCCAGCAGTTTCGAGTTTATGCATAATTTTGAGCAGGCTTTGAGTGAATATAGAAACAATGAACTGGTGGTTGATTTTAAGTCTCTATTTTCAGAACCTGTGTTGACCACATCGCTCCATAATATTGAGAAGGATGCTGCCAAAATCTACACAGCAGAGATCTTTAAAGAAGTTAGAGCAGATTGTGAAGTGTGGTGCATTAAATGTTGTTGAGCGTGTGGCAAATGGAGGTAGGTTGGTTTTTAGGTTGACCAAGTACCGCGATCGTAATTATCAAACAAAAGTTGTGTATGATACTTCAAAGTCAATATTTTGTTGTGCATGTAGACGTCTTGAGTCTCGTGGCATTCCTTGTTCGCATATATTTTGTGTCATGAAAGAGGAGGATGTAGATCATATTCCTGCCACTTTGATTTTTACCCGGTGAACTAATAATGCGAAGACTCACTAGTGCAGAAAAGGGATTCTACATCGGAGTTTACACATCGATTTTTCAGAAACCGAAGTGTAAAACGAGGCGGTGGCATTTTTGAAATTAAAACCAAAGTATTACACATCGGTTTCTAAATAACCGATGTAGAAAATTATAAAGAAAAAAAAAGAAAATAAAATATTACTTTTACACATCGGTTTCTATATAACCGATGTAGAAAATTATAAAGAAAAAAAAAAGAAAATAAAATCTTACTTTTACACATCGGTTTCTATATAACCGATGTAGAAAATTATAAAGAAAAAAAAAAGAAAATAAAATATTACTTTTACACATCGGTTTTTATTAACCGATGTATAAAATTTAAAAGAAAAAATCAGAATTTAAAAGTTTAATGTTTACACATCGGTTCTGCTATAACCGATGTGTATAAGATGTTTAACACATCGGTTTTTCATATAGCCGATGTGTAATAGTTCCAATTTTTCTTTTTCCCTCCTTCTCTTCCGTGCACTATCCCATTTTTCAGATTATGAACCCTAGCTTAAACAGAAAACACTCCCTCCCTCTGCTAACGCGCGTTCATCTCCTCCGTCATCTCCTCCCTTGTCTCCAACCCTATCGCTGCCTCCCTAACACTCCCATTCTTTCTTTGCTAACGAGTGGCTCACTGTCCCTCCCTGAAAACCCCATTCCTCACCTCCATTGCCCCTCACAGAGAGCTCCTCTTCGCTGCTATCACCCCAGAAAACAGGTGTTCATTCTTTTTGTGGTGTTTAAATCCTTCTTCGTGTTTACATCTGACTTGACTTGCTTGCTCTATTTATCAGTTGGGCTGGTGATTTTCTGCAACCTGTGATTTGTGTTCAGGTGCTACTATCTTTTGTTGCTACGGTTTAGGAGTAATGATTTTCCTGTTTTTTATTTGTGTGTCTGTAGCTGGGGTGTGTATCTCTATATCAGCATTTACCCCTACTTGTTTTGTATTTGCTAGTAGCTTTGGTTTTATGCAGTTGTTTGCCTGTTTGGGTGTACTTTTGGTGTTCTGTTTTTGCTGCTATGGATTTGTAGCTCTTTTTATAAGGCATGTTTTGCTCATTTATTGGCACCACTTGTGCTGGTTCTTGGGCTTTGATTTATCATTTAATACAATTTTGCTTATAAAAAAAAGATCCTTATGATACCAGGGCTTATAATTCTCAATCATTATAACTTATTTTTGGTTCAATTATGATGATTATGGTTTACATTTTACAATTATATGATCCATTTGGTTACATATGAATGGTATAATTTTTAGGGAGAAAGGTTTTGATATTGATAGTCTAATGAAATTGATTAAGGTGCTTAAGTTTAGCTCTTTTATATATAACAGGGAGAGTATGCATGTGTCATGTGACTTCCATGCATTGATGTAAATGAATTTTGTCTGTGAAATCTTGATGAATATGCTGTCTTGTTTCTTATTGAATGGATAAAAGTCTTGCCAAAGTTGTCCCCAAGGTGTTTGGACTATGCTGTTAGGCAAAGTTATTTGAACTAAATTTTGAATTTTTGGAAATATCTGAAGCCTCGGATGCTTGCCTGATAGTTGTTGTATGCTTGATTTATCCATTTGGTTCAATGCTAATTTTCTCTTCTCAGTTAGCATTTGCATAGTACTTTCTAGGATATGTAATTGAGTTAAAAGTTGGAACATGCTAAAAATTAGAGTCACGGAACAAATAGAGAACCGGACCACATGCCACATGTTTCTATTTCCTGGGTTGCCAAAATACACATGCTCTTATAATGATGCACGCCCGCTGCTTATGTTTCTTCACTACTTTTTTATGAACTATCCTGACTCATATCAACAACTATTAATGAATTACATATGCATTTTTTATGAACTCAATCAAGCAAGCTCAACATCATCATCATCATCATCATCGCCGCTTAGTGGCATTGGGTAGGGCATATAATAAGTTAGGTAATATCATACACCATCGGTTATTACCGGATGATCAGCTGAGGGTGTCTGTTGAGATTATTCGAGATGCTGATGCTCGAGTCCCTGTGCCCACTGAGGAGGTTCAAACAGTGGGTCATGCCCCCGGTAACTTCATCCTCTGACCAAGAAGACTGGTCAACTTTCTTGTTGCATGTGAGGTATTCGGTTAGTTGTGTTTTTCTATATTCATAGTTGAAATATATTTATTATTGTTTAAAGATAATGCTTTATTTTTATTCGTTATAGGATGTTGGAAATGATATTGTGCCTAAAAGGTCGGATCTAGGAAGACCAGAGATGTCTGCTCCTGCCAAGGTATTCATTTGACCATTTAGTTAATAACGAATTAAATAACTTAATTATCCGTGATTACTAATATATATCTATGTTGTTTAGGGGATCGACAAAGGGACGCCTGGCCATGGTGATGTTTTTAAAGTTCTGGCTATACAGGTTGTCACCATGGAGGATGATGCAGCCTTGGTAACGTTGGAACATGATGCCAGCCCCGGTGAACTGTATATACCAAAGAAGGAACTTATGGAGATGGCACTCAATAAAGAAATGGCCAGTTCTGCACACATATCGTTTTGGTGCACGTAAGTACATTTTATTTATAAGTTAAGTACGTAATTAATTTTTAAATACTATGATAATTAACATGTTTTTCCAATATATTAGGTATCTGCATCGTATGTTAGTCGATCAGGGTAACCTCGCCATTTATGGGTTCATTGACCCCATGTTCATTCAGGGTGATGTTCTCGTAGCATCGGAAGACCCGGTCACTACCATACGTGATATACTTGCCCGAGACGATCATCAATTCTATCTTGCGCCTTATCTCAATAAGTAAGTACCGGTTATTTAAGTATAACTATATATGACTTAGTCACTAACTGTTCCGCAAATACAGCCGGCATTGGCAACTGTTGCTCTTGTACCCAAGAATGAACGTCGTGGTCTTCTTCTGCTCATTGGGAAATAAGCCGGCGAATCAACTGAAGACGATCATCGAAACGTAAGCATTAGAATACTTTATAATCAGTAATGCGGTTGTTTTAATTATCTGAAATCTATTAGATATACTTTAATTAATGTTTTTGTCATGATAGGTCTATTAATGCATCCCACATGTTGCGTGGTGAAAGGCGTACTCAGGCTATCAGATGGATTATTCCCAGTGTAAGATATTTATTAGTTCAAATGCAGTGGGTACAATAATTGATTTCTATTTTATTTAATTCCTCATATTCTAATTGGGTTTCATTTGTACGTAGTCACGTATACAACGTGGGTCATGGGAATGTGGCTACTATGTGATGCAGTGGATGTTGGAAATTATCTCCTCCGGGATCACTGAAAGATGGAGTGAGGTAAATGTTAATTGACACAATTAGAAGTAATAGTATAGATTCGTTATATGTTTTATGTTAGTTTATTACTTAAAAGATATAATCTTTTGTCCAATTAAACTTGCAGATATTCAACAATCCAACTCCATTATCTGATTCTGACATCAACATCATAAAGAGGCGTTGGGCAACTTTCTTTCTTGAAGTGTACCACCCATAGTTTGTATATATGTAGTTAGTTTAAAAACTTATCATGTACTAGCTATAGTGTACCTTTGACTGATGATATGTATTAGTGCTCAGGTCTGGTTCAATTCTTCTTCTCTCGTGTTTTGATGTAGCCTTGATAAAGTGTTGTTTTCATTCATTCGAAATTATTTAGGCCTGATGCCCTCTGTTTTCAGATTCTGTGCTCACTAGTCATTTGATGAAATGTCAGTATTTTTAACCATATGTGTAAGAGCTGATTGTTTGTGCTAAGAAAATTGAATGAAGTATGTTTTGCTTTTGAATGATTGTGTCAAAACTGGTTTGGTGTTCTGTTGTTGTTTCTTGTTTGATCAGGGTACTGCTGGTTTGTTTATTGATCTGCATTAATGAAACAGGTGAAAGGAATGATTGAAATGTAAATAACAGATTAAAAAAAATGAGATTTTACACATCGGTTCAACAAAAACCGATGTGTAAATTTAACTTTCTACATCGGTTTTCCGTAGAACCGATGTGTAAATTTCACTTTACACATCGGTTCTATTTAAAGCCGATGTAGAAAGTTAAATTTACACATCGGTTTTAGGCAAAACCGATGTAGAAAGTTAAATTTCCAACTGCTTATCAATTGATAAATTAATTTTCCACATCGGTTAGTAGAAAACCGATGTTTAAAATATACTTTACACATCGGTTTTTTAACCGATGTGTAAAGTGGCAATAAACCACATCGGTCGTTTCCACATCAGTTTGAAAACAGATGTGGAAAGCCAAAAATAACCGACGTGGAATCCCTTTTCTGCACTAGTGACTGCATTTTTGTCATCAGATTCGTCGACTGGAGTTGATTCTGATGTGATGGAGCTTGCAAGATTTGGCTCATATTCTGGTGCATACACAAGGTTCTGTAAATTAGTTGCAAAGATAAAGGGACACTATGACGAGGTTATGGATGATATAATGAAACTTTAAAGTAAATATGAGAGGTTGGGTATGTCCACTGGAACTCAAAGCTCGTCCAAAAAGCATTTTGGTGATCCCAATATGGTCAAGACCAAAGGAGCTCCGAAGAAGAAAAGGTTTTCCATGAAGAGGCCGAGACATTGTTCAAATTGTACTAGCACAAAACACAATGCTAGGACATGTCCAATGCGTTTTGGTACAAATGAAAATAGTATGAATGATGATCAGATATCTTTTTCAGAGTCGTCTGGTTCTAGCTTTGAAGATGATAATGTGAGTTTCCTGTAAAATGATTATATTAATTTGAATAGAAATGGTTTAGTCCATTAATTTGTTATTTAAATGATATTTTTTATTTCGAATTTTGCAAGATAAAGATGGAATGGAATCAGATGTAAACATAAGTCAGCACAATGCTCAGCCAACTAACCCTTCTAGAAACAAGGACAAAGTAATTTAATTATACTATGTTGGGTTATTTCACTGGTTTAGTGTTGTATTTTAATAATATATGTACTTTTGACTACAGAGAGGGAAAGGGAAAGTTGGTGGTTGTTCTAATCAGAAGAAAAAGAAATCAAAAGTGATGTCGCAAAAGTCAAACAATGACTGTGTAAGTTAAGGATCCTTTTTTATTCGGTTGAATGCTGTCAAATAGACGTTCTTTGGTTGGCTTATATTTATTAGCTTTGTTTCATGTGTGTGTTATTAGATGCCGAAAAAGGTGGCTAGTTATGCCGAAAATGGTGACCACCCTGTTATGTCCCAAGTGCAGCCAATGATACCCCCAATGCAATTCCCAACATATGGGTATGGTGATTCGAGTCAGGGAATGTCAAACTTAACAAACTTTGGTGGATTACCTATTTATCCTCAAAATCGTCAAGCTCCTATTTTACCACAATTCAGTCAGGTTGTTAAAATATTGTAGATATAAAATGTTGTTAAAATGTTATTGATTTAACTTATGTAATACTCTATAATTGTTGATCCATTGTTTTTCAGTATTATGGAATGCCACCAGTTCATAATGCCTCTTCTTATTTTGGATTACTTCAAGAAGTAATGAAGAATGGTGCACCTTGCAGTAAGTCTAATATGCCTTCTATTTGTATTCAATTGTTAATGAAGTGCATTTAATTTAATAAATTCCTTTATTCTGATGTCAAAATCATAAAATGGATGTTTTTAGGTGAAAAGGATGCTCTGCCATAGTGGTTCATCTGAAGAGATTCAGCATTCATCTTATGCAGATTTTGTGGATGTTACAGGTTGTTTAAGAACTTAGTTGGTGAAGTGTGGCTGTTACAAGGATTTTGTTTATTATAACGATAGTTACATATTGTTTAACATTTTGTGGCCTGTTACAGATTCTACAGATTCTAGTTCAACCCTACAGACCAGTCTACAACTCTTGATAAAATTCTGAGTCTTTAGCTTTATGGTAGACGAGATCGTTAAAATAAGAATAGACGAGGCCTTAGAAAAACTAAGGTAGAAGCGTTACTAAGTCTGAAGAAAAATTAAGTAGACGAGACATTGAAAATAAGCGCGTCCATCTTGCCACGTCAGCAGACGAAAGTACTAAAACACAAAGTAACCTAGTAGATGAGCTCCATATGCCACGTCATTGGACGGATCTTCTCATTTAGGACTTAGCAAGTCCAAAGACTTGTGTGGACGAGCGACTCTACCATATTAGTAGACGAGCGCTTCTATCATTTCAGTGGACGGGCGCTTCTGTCATTTCAGTGGACGAGTGCTTCTATCACTTTAGTGGACGAGTGCTTCTGTCACATCAGCAGACGAGCTCTTAAGTATAGCACATCCATCTCTCTAGACTAGGCGGAAAGTATGCAGACACATTATCGGTAGACGAGCCCGTCTCACTGATAAGTAAATATTCTCATCCAAAGACCTGCGCGTCCACTAGTTTTAAGACGTGAACTAGTCTAAGCTTAAACGTATTTATTTCAAATGTTTGCTTATTTAATTCAAAGAATATATGTCTTTTACCTTGATGCTTCTTTTGTATAAAGTCTTTATCTCTTGGATAAAAGAACTTCGTACCATCGAAACCATAAACCTTTGTACTCTGTCAAAATACATTGTTGTAAAGATCAAGTCAAGTACAAAGATGGTAAGTCAGAAAGCAACCTTTGGTACAATAGAGAAGTGACAGTTCTACTTTGAGCATTCCTCTGTTATGAAACACAATTCAACCCCCCTTTCTTGTGTTTCCCTATGTCAACTTCAGTATGGACTTGCTGGATTCATTTGTATCTATAAAAGACAATATGGAAATAGGATAATGGAAATTAAACACTGCATTAATAGTTAATAAACACATATCATCCATTCATAGCTTGACTGTCTTATTTCCCCATGCGTGTGTAACTCGGTTTATTAGACATTGTTAGTTGATAAGAATTGTAAATGGGATCCTATTTGGAAACTGTAGAAGGAATCAAACCCATACATGTAAAATAACTCATTTCATTTATTGTGATACATTTGAAACGTGTTCATGTCCATAAAAGACATTATGGAAATACGATAATGGCAATAAAACACTCATTAATTGTTAATATACTCTTCCATCAAGGAATATACTGTTCCCTACGATTTATTAATTGTTGATTGTTTCCCAATGCAAATTAGTTTGTTTCCCTATGATTTATTAATTGTCGTTTCCAATAAAGAGTGTACTTAGGGAAACTCAATTCATTAGAGCTTGTTAATTGACATCAATTGAAAATGGAATACCAAGGAACTATCATTGAACGATAATATGCAATTCTTCAACCTTAGTGTATCCATTTGATTTTTAAGATAAATTTTTTATAATAATTATAATATATGCAGTTCTTGAACCTATAATGTATCCATTTGAACCAATAGTCAAAAAATATATTAATATAATTTTAAAATAAATTCAAAAATGAAAATGGAAATTAAAATAGTTTACAATTTAGACTAAGAAGACTAAATTTTAAAATTAAATAATATAGTTAAAATAAAAAATATTATTATAAAATTAAAATTGGGGTTTGGGGTTTAGAAATAAAATTAAAATTGGTCATCCTGTCCCACTTAGGTCATCTTGGCCCAATCAGTTCATCTTGGCCCAATAAGGTCATATTGGCCCACTCACTTCATCTTGACCCACTAGGTCATCTTGGCCCAATCAGTTCATCTTGGCCCACTTAGGTCATCTTGACCCAATCAGTTCATCTTGGCCCACTTAGGTCATCTTGGCCCAATCAGTTCATCTTGGCCCACTAGGTCGTCTTGGACCAATAAGGTCATCTTCGCTCACTTAGGTCATCTTGGCCCAGTAAGGTCATCTTGGCCCACTAACTTCATCTTGGCCCAATCAGTTCATCTTGGCCCAATAAATTCATCTTGGCCCACTTACTTCATCTTGGCCCAAATAGGTCATCTTGGCCCAATTAGGTCATCTTGGCCCAATCACTTCATCTTGGCCCACTAGGTCATCTTGGCCCAATAAAGTCATCTTCGCCCACTTAGGTCGTCTTGGCCCACTGACTTCATCTTGGCCCAATAAGGTCATCTTCGCCCACTTAGGTCATCTTGGCCCAGAAAGGTCATCTTGGCCCACTAACTTCATCTTGGCCCAATCAGTTCGTCTTGGCCCAATAAGTTCATCTTGGCCCACTTACTTCATCTTGTCCCAATAGGTCATCTTGGCCCAATTAGGTCATCTTGGCCCAATCACTTCATCTTGGCCCACTAGGTCATCTTGGCCCAATAAGGTCATCTTCGCCCACTTAGGTCATCTTCGCCCAATAAGTTCATCTTGGCCCACTAGGTCATCTTGGTCCAATAAGGTCATCTTGGCCCACTTACTTCATCTTGGCCCAATCAGTTCATCTTGGCCCACTTACTTCATCTCGGCCAACTTTGGTCACATTGGGCCAATTAGGTCATCTTGGCCCACTGAGTTCATCTTGGCCCAATCAGTTCATCTTGGCCCACTTACTTCATCTTGGCCCAATAGGTCATCTTGGCCCACTTAGGTCACTTTGACCCAATCGGTTCATCTTGGCCAATAAGTTCATCTTGGCCCAATCGCCGAGTAACCTAATATCGAACTTTATTGCATGAGTTCAAAAATTTGTTAATCTTATCATGATCTTTTAAAAATACTATAATGCCTGCTTACACTAGTGTCGCCGAGTAACTTAATACTACATGCCAACTTATCATGATTTTTGTAAGATTTTAAGTTTTTGTGGAAGACCAGTTCGCTGATAGTATTAGTTATTGAGCCAGTTTGTTATTACTTAGAAATCCAATACCATAATAATGTTTTACCAATTCCCAACCATAATGAATGCAGCTCAGTTTCAATCGAAGCATACAATGTTTGACATTGAAATACCCCATATCAAAAGAACCCAATCATATGATACAAGAAGTCTTTCAACAAACATTTCATCTTGCTCATTCTTGAAAAGCATCAGACAGAGAGCATGGCAGGAAAGAAAAAGAAGGTCAAGTCTAGTAACCTTGAAGGTGGAAGTGGCAAGGCGAAGAAGGTGAAAAGTCCCCCGTCTGCAAAGGAAAAAACAAAGAAGGAGAAGAACAAAGTTACTGAATGAAATCATTGAAATATCTTCCAGGTAATTTGTTGTATGAGATACACAATGCTTAATTGTTTAAATATTGGATAATGAAATTTGTTAAAGTAAGTTATTTTTCATGATTCTCATTGTCACGATTATCTCCTTAATGACTTATTTGAATGGTTATTCAGTTGCCCTGACAACACCATCAAGATTAATTAGGAAGAAAAGAGAGACACTACTTCGGAAGCATCAACCCCAGTATTCAAAGTTAAACATGTGGACATTAAGGCTGACGAGGATGCAACCAGGTTTGACGACTTGAAGGATGATTTTCACAACATCGCCAGTTTGATTGTTGACAGAAACCCGTCCATTAAGTTCTCATTGTCTCCTAAAGGTATACCCATGATTGTTTCCAATTTGCCAAGTCCCATCAAGTCCCAAACAAAACTGAGGGTAGAAACTGAGAGCATTCCATTAAAGAGTAATCCAATCCATTGTAGAAGGTATGCACTAACAACCACCTCTCGAGCCCATGATGTGGGCAAGACTCTAGCAATCCTTTGTAACGACCCCAAGCTTCGGATAAGCATTCTCCGTCCTTTTGGAAGAAGCCGGCGATCTGAGTTCGTAGGTAAGCAGTCTTGGATGGAGGGAAGAATTTCTCCAAGAATGCCTGCTGCAGTTGGTCCCAAGTTGACAAAGTATTATCGGGCACTTGCTTCAACCAAGATTTTGCCTTTCCAGTCAGAGAGGAGGGGAATGACCTCAAGCGAATAGCATCAATCAGGGCACCTTGAATTCTTATTGCATCGGTGAACTCCAAGAACGTCTCCACATGATCAGTCGGGTCCTCCGAGGGTAATCCTCCAAATTGATGTTGCCTAATCATGCCAATTAACAGAGGCGGTATAGTGTAGTTCTTCGCCTCAATTTATGGCCTAGCAATTCCAGTTCGCAAACCCCTAGCCTTTGGGGCTGCGTAGTCCTTAAGTAGTTTGGTATCCGGTAGATTCGTCATGAGTGAGACGGGAATCAACCTCTCTCTCTCTTTGTCTTTGTAGTCTCCCACGTCTATGAAAGGTCCTTTCGATCTCGAGGTCAACTTCAACAAGATTTCCAAGACTTTGGGATTTTCGCATAAAAGAGAAAAATACCTGCAAATAGAGATAAATACTCTAGAGAAAGAAAAGGAGATAAATGAAAAAAAGAGAAAATTTGAATATATAAAAAAAGGTCCAGAAAAATCAATTTAAAAATTAAATTGAGATTCAAGAAAGCACAGTCCTCGTCAATGACGCCAAAAACTTGATGGGCTTCGAATCCGCAAGTGAACGACTTCGTCGTCAAGTAATAAAAATATCGAATCCACAGGGACCGTGATCTTAAATAACTATCAATTATTAAATCATTTAAACTGGACTAGAAAAAGATTTGGAAAAGATTCGGTTTTTAAAAGATTAACCAACAAATCAAATATCTATAACACAATCAAACAAAATAGGAAAGTAAATCAAATATGAGATTTTTCAATATCAAAAGAGATTCCTAGGAATTGGGTTACTAACAAGACTGCTCATGTTACTAAATTGACTACCCCTCTTGTTAATTATCGAAAGTGCTTTGAAGGTGAATTTATCCTACATAAGTTAATGTTCTCTCTCGGGATACAAGAACCATGCCCAATTAAATCAACCCATACTCTCGTGGTAATTGAATTTAAATCGAACCCTTTGAGCTTTGTGACAATTCAGTGAACCCTCGAAGGATCGCTTCTAACTCTTGTGATTTAAGTCCAGAGTTTGATTCCTATAGATCCAATACCTAAGTTCACCGCTAGGTTCCTCCTTAGAGTATCTATGACATGCAAACAAGTGCGCATCAAATTCACAAGTAATTAATGCAATAGGAATTAAATCGAAAGCAAGTTGAAATTAACAAGAAGTAAAACGTCAATCCATAACATAAAACAAATCTTGGGCATAGCCCCAATTCCTAGAAATAAAAATGACTACTCAAGTATTGCCATGTTCATAGCAAGCTTGATTAACAAAAGCATAAAAAAAACCTAAGAGAAAAGAAGAAATTGAGAATAAGAGAAATCCTAGTTTTTGCCTAAGGTAGCAGCCAAAGGGATCCCTATTTTCGAGCCTAATTGCCCTACTTATAGAGTAGGTTAACTTGGGATTAAAGTTGTTACAAAATCAGATCAAATCATAATTAAATTTCCAAATATTGCGCGTCGCGGCCGTGATGGATGTCACGGCCAGGCCGTGACAGATTCAGTCTTGGAAAACTTGGCATTGATGGCCTGTCACGGCCGTGATGGCCATCATGGCCTGACCGTGACAGGTTCTGACTTTTGTGCACTTTTCTTTTCAGTCTTGCTCGATCATGGTCGTGATGGCTGTCACGGCTAGGCCGTGATGGGCTCTGTTTGGCTCAGTTTTCTTGCTTTTCAGGCTCCTTCTTCATGCAAGCTCCATCATGGTTGATCCTGAACATTTTAATCTTCAATTCCCGCACATAAACACCACAAAACCACCTTACCCGTTACAATGTAAAAACTAACAAAAATCAAATTAAAAATGTCTAAACTACATGAAAATGCATGCAATATGATAAAGAAATATGAGGTGTAATCACACTCATCAAACTTCCCCAAGCTTAAGATTTTGCTTGTCCTCAAGCAATAACCAAGGCCAGACAAGATAAACAATCAGAGCATGGGCAGTGAACCAAGAACCTGAGTAATAAATCCAAGTAACAGGAATATCCAATAAGAAGCCAATAGACAATCAATTTCAAGTCCAATTAGAAGCTTAGGTTCCCTAAATTCATACCTCTCACTAATTCGGGCACTCTTCTCACCTCACTCAAGTATTTAGGGACATTTGACAATTCACTCAATTTACTCAAGGAAGGAACCCTATTTGACTATTAACCAAATCTCTACTTTATTAATGAAAACTCATAAGAATCAATAGGTCTTTTATTTTGGTTGCAATGGGGCCATGTGATTAATCGTTAGGTGGGGACACTACAACAGATTAGACTTTAGATAGCGTTTCCGTATGCCTTTTAATAGCGTTTGTAACCGCTATCTATTCTACCGCTATTAAAACTCGTTAGCAAAGATAGCATTTAGGAACTGCTATTAATAGGTGACTTTAGATAGCGTTTGTACACGGAAACGCTATCTAAAGTCTGACTTTAAACGCTATCTACAGTCTGACTTTAGATAGCGTTTGTACAAGGAAACGCTATCTAAAGCCCCTTTTTTTTTAATTTTATTTCTTAACTTTTACATCCATTATTCCTGCATATTTACACAAAAAAACCACAATTGTTGCAGTCAACACAATTGTTCAAAATGTGTTCAAAATATAAGTGTTCAATGCAGCACTGCATGTGTTTGTGCAGCAAACCAGTAACTATACAATCAAAGTGCAACACTCTATACAGCAACTATATATATATATATAACCAGATATAAGTACACCACTCTGTTTCTAAAGTATTCAAATTCACACGAGTAAGACAAAATCAAAGTGCAGCAACTATACCAGATCTCAATCCTTAAGAAACCAAAATCAGAAAACCAACATACATCTACAATTAATCTACATTTACAGCTTCTGTTTGTTTTTCATGAGACCAAGACAACACCAAAGTAATGTGTCGAAATGTGATCCAAAGACTCTGTAGCATACATACTGCATTTCCACCACAAAGACTAACCTGTTACATTGGGATACAGCAGACTAATTAGGTAAATACTACTGTAGCAAGAAACAGAATTCAAATCAAGCATTAACAAAGTGTAACAAAAATAATAAGTTTGAACTTATTTTCTCCTAGCAATGACACATCAACTCGAAGGCATGTACCAAGGAAAAACAAATACATAGATAGTTTGGGGTTGATAAATATAAAGCATTATTCACATACCAATGAGTATTGCTGCAACTATCGTGGATCAATTTGACATAATCAAACGAACTTTTCAACAATATAGCGACACCACTCTTCCTTGACTTGAGATAGTTGAGCAAAGTGGAGTATGTGGAGCATTTGAAGTCGTGGAAGTACTGCGACATAAAAATTAAATAAATTAAGTTACAATTGCTAAAACATTTGAACAATCACGATTAAAAGCTAAGTAAACAACATACTGCCATTGGTATTTTAACTTGGTTCTCGCAAGATAGTCTCCTTCATGAAACGCATGACATAGTACCCACAATCTGTCTTTGTTGGGTTGTCTTGGGCACTATAAAAAATAAAATAGTAAATCAATATAGTTTTTTTTATCTAATTGCGCATTAAGTTTTTGCAAATATACCTGTATCTGAATCCATTTAATGTTGGTTGCCTTTAAACGCGGCACCTTAGCTCCGATATTTGCGCGATAAACTTGCAAACCACTAATCACAAAATCAAACAGACTTCATTAAGAAACATATTTTCAATCATCACAAACACACGCATGCTCACGTATCGAACAGAATCATAGAAAATCAGAAATATAAAAACATGCTTACGTATCGAACGCATTCTTTAATTCTCAGGCGATCCCTAGGATCAACATACAAGGGATCCAGATAGTAAATAATCTCTTCAACAATATTTATCGCGCACAGCACCCAATGATTCCTACAAAAATGTTTAGATAACAAATCCTAAGCACCTCAACTTTTATGTAATTCATTATTGTGAATTAAGTCCTAAAGGATAAGCGACTCACCCAACATTGCACGGCGCTAAAAACAAGGGCTGATATTCTCTTTCTTTAGTTGCAAACCGGTCAGCTAGATACGTTGTCTGTGAATCCCTCCCGAAGTAGCCGTATGTATTTGTTTGGTGTGGGGACAAGAACAGAAACCTCCTCGTTATTTCCTTTGGAAGCAACAATTCTTCATACAAATACCTTCAATTAAAATATAAAAATGGATTACACCAATGACATCAATATTTAAATGGAAAGACTAAAAAAATATTGTACACTTTAAACCTGATTTATTACCTGATATATGCGGAAATAAAGGAGGCAGATACCCATTCATGATTTACAACTTCTCTGATATTTTCAGTATTGAGCATCTCAATGAAATGGTGACCAAAAATATTTTGTTCCATCTCTACGTACAATTGGTCAGCATTTTTCATATTCTTTCGTTCATGTATTTTAAGGAAATTCAAATATTCCAGAGAAGTTGTAGTTGAACCAGTTTGTAGGTGGGTTGGCCTCAGAGTTGCCTCCTTTATTTTCTGGGGTTGTAATTGACTCCTTTGTATATCCAGACACTCTGCCCTTGCCTTTAGCTTTTGCAGGTGCCTGGAAATTTTGCATTTCAATATGCCAGTTAGTGATCAACTAATGTAATGCATATATGCCGTATATGAAAAGGTGGAAAAATGCAATTACATACCATATTAATTACAACCACGAGATCAATTGGCCATGCCACATAAGTACCTATTGCATCTCCTACTGTCATCACATCTGCATCAACGATAGGTACCGGCAATGGCGCATCCCCCTCGGTTGCAACATCAACTCCAACTTTCACATGGTTAAGGGGTGCTGGTCCAGGTGTGCGAGTGTAACACCCGGCTCATTGTATACTTTACCCATAGCAACCATACGATAGTTTGGGGTCGATAAATATAGCCGACATGAGTTGACGCCCTAATCCAATGATAGATTAATAAGCTGTGAATTAAGGCATCCAATTGAATGTATTTAACTGCGAATGCAATACTAGTAAAAAAAAAAAGGCATGCATTACCTCTCGAAGCCTCTTTGTGATGGTAGAGTGCAACTATCTTTGACGCTTGCTTGGGCTGTGAAATTAGCCTTGCCTCTCCTCATCATCCTTTTGTTTCAGCTTTTCTTCCAAAATGTTCAATCTATCAGAGTTGAGACACCAATGTCTCCCACTTTTTCGTTTCCGAGTTATTTCTTGCACGACCTTCGGGTGGGAAGTAATCTTTTTGTGAGACGCCGAAACCCACACCCCTAACACGCCCAGGGTTCTCTGGCACACCTATGGCTTTGGCAAGAATATCTTGGCGACCAAAGTCTTCTATCTCTCCCTCTACCGCAGATCGTGATGCTTCCTCCCGACACATAGTTATTGGTGAAATGCAAATGTTAAAATTATTATATATTATCATATGAAAATAACAATTGATAATGTAATCGTTAGTCTACTAACACATTTATTCCACACGGTCTGCGTATTTTTGTTGTCAATTACACCCGCCTTGTTCTCGCGGGCTTTCCTCCACACAATATGGCGTTTAATTTTCTTAACTTCTGGCCCCGCCTCCTGTATCTGTATATTGAGATGATATAAATTAACCAAACAGTTTAAAAGTCATATTTACCACAAATGCAGTTAAATATATATATATATATATATATATATATATATATATATATATATATATATATATACATACCAATTCATCCTCACTGTCGATACCCCTTACGTGATGCTTCGTAAGGGCATGCAGGATCTAACGCCCTGTTGCGATTTTCATTGCTTAATTTCTATTCAGACACATATAAGTAATATTAATACATGGTTAATGTCATATGTACGTATTGCTATAAAATTATAAGGACTAACGTGATATTAAACATACCAGGAATTGAGCATCTCCTGTGCGTATTGCTATAAAATCTGTCAACTCATCCCTTGATATGTGTGGATATTGTGATGGAGGCTCCTCATTGATATTCCCGTTGGCATCTCTTAGAAATTGTTTGGTCAATCTAGTTCTGAATGCCCTATGTAGGTTACCAGCTTCCTGAAGTACAAATTTTTTCCTAGATTCATCAACATTAAAAGACATCCGCAAAACAATATAAACAACGTGTCAAAGTAAGTATGTTTACATAGTTTACAATATAATTTATAAATTTTAACAATTACCTGTACATCAGCCCATATGCTCTCTTTGAAACCATCCAAAGCTTCATCCTTCCAATTAGAACAAATAATTGGGACCGTTTGCCTAACAACGGCCCCAATGTAACTCTTCAATATTTTACCATTAGCACGAATAGGTTGGTCCAAAGAATTCCATTCAACCTAATAAAAATAATAAAGTAATTAAATCTAGATATCAAACAACATTATGAAATCCTTAGATTAGTAAGTAAATTACATCAAATTTTTGTCCTTTACTCCTAGCGCGGATGACCGCCTTCATAATCTGTTGGCCCACGTCTCGCCGCTTTGGCATCACTAGAATTACTTGAAGATGCCATTTACCTACAAAAATATTAGATACAAGTAAAACATCAATGGACATTAATATAACATTAATTGATGCAAAATATAAAACAACTATGAATAACAAAATCAACACTAGCATTACCTGAAGATGCTAACTATAATATAAAAGGATCGGAAAGTTCATTTAAACACAAACACTACATACATGTTTAAGTCAACCTTTTTCTTTTCTTCATTTGATTGAGATTTGTTTGTCCTTTATTAGTACGAAATGGTGGATTGACCAAAAGCCCCTCATCATGATCATCTCTCATATACATACCATCATCCCTAGTTGGATCAATCTCAAGTGATTGTAATGTCCCGACGAAAGGATCATCTTCAATATCAACATCTCGATGGTCTTGATCATCAACATTAGTAATTATTTTGTTAGTCAAAAGAACAATGGACCTTTTCATATCAGCTGGATCTGTGACATAGAAAACTTGTTGAGCTTGAGATGCTAATATAAAAGGCTCATCTTTATACCCCACCCTATTAAGATCCACCGCATGAACCCCGACTCATCAATCGAACACCGTTATTATTGTCAACCCACTTGCAACCAAACACACCAACCTTAAACTTTGTGTAATCCAACTCCCATATGTGTTCAATGACGCCAAAAGTATGACATATTTGCATATATCGGGTTTCTGTCTTTGGCACTTGAGATATGCATCGACCGAGCTACTAGAGTCACACCACTGTTTTTGCATTGTACTCCGACCATCTTGTTCTTTTGTATAGAATGTGTACCCATTAATTTGATAACCGTGGTAAGAGAACACATGCAAACTTGGACCTTTGGCTAACCATCTCAATCTATTTGAAATCAAGTATCATTTTCAGTCAACTCTGCATAAATGTGATCTCTTAGCCACGTTATAAAACAACGATTGTGTTCTCTAGTTAGCAAATTTTGATTCTTATTTGGATACAAACTCTTAAGCATGTCCTTGTGTTTTTTAACATATGGCTCAACCTCATCAGCATTGTGCAGAACATATAAGTGTGCTTGCTCCCATTCTCATCCTTGTTATAGTCACTATTTCATTTCCAGTAATTCCTTGCCCCATCATTCTCCATGTGTGACGAGACTTTGGCAGCCCTATAGATTCAGCATTGGATAGGTATTCGGTACAGAATTCAACAGCTTCTTCGACAATATACCGTTCAACAATACAACCTTCTGGTCGTGATCGGTTTTTCACATACCCTTTTAATATCTTCATATAACGCTCAATCGGGTACATCCATCTCATATAAGCTGGCCCACACAGTTGTGTCTCTCTAACAAGGTGAATGGTTAGATGAACCATTATGTCAAAGAATGAAGGTGGAAAGTACATCTCAAGCTCGCATAAAGTCACAACAATTTCTCTTTGCAATGATGGCAACTTCCCGGGGTCAATCACTTTGCTGCAAATTGCCTTGAAGAAGAAACAGAGTTTAGTTAAGGCTCCCGCACTTTGTTAGGTAAAATAGACCGTATACCAATGGGTATCAACTGCTCCATGAGAACATGACAATCGTGGGACTTTAGACCTTTTAACTTGAGATCTTTCATCGATACGAGGTTCCTAATGTTTGAAGAGTACCCTTCCGGAACCTTAACTCCTTCAAGAAACTTACAAAAAACAGTTTTTTCTTTTCTAGATAGAGTGTAAGCAGCCGGAGGAAGATATGTACTTTTACCCTTCTTCGTCGGTCCCAATTCTCTTCTTATTCCCATACTAACCAAGTCCAACCTTGCATTGATGCCATCTTTAGTCTTCCCTGGCACATTGAGTAACGTACCAATGACACTATCACAGATATTTTTTTCAACGTGCATCACTGATAGCGTGCTAATGCACGTGCGATTCCGGCAAGTGTACCGGATCGTCGCCAAGTAATAAAAGATATCGATCCCACAGAGACTGTGTTCTCGAATCGCAACTAATTATCAAATCGATTAGATCTGGACTGTTTAAAAAGATTTTTATATTTTTGAAATGGTTTTTGAATTTGAATTTAAGAGATAAAACAGAATCAAACAAAACAGAAAACAAATCTTTTTGATTTTTCAGATCTAAATGGGTTCCTAGGGATTTAGGTTACCACAAGATCGTTTACGTTATGAAGTTGATTACCCTTGTTAATTAGCGAAATTGCCTTGAAGGCGAGTTTATCCTCTGATAGCTTAAGCTCCCTCTCGGGTTACAAAAGCCGTGCCCAATTGACCCGACCCCTACTCTCGTGGTAGTCGATCCCATATTGAACCCTTTGCGTTTCGTGACAACTCGTTGATCCTCGAGAGACGGCTTCTAACTCTCGTGATTTCAGTCCCAAGTCTGACTCTATAGATCCGACACCTAGGTTCACCGCTAGGTTCCTCCCTAGAATGTCTAAGTCATGCAAATAACCTAAGTTCACCGCTAGGTTCCTCCTTAGAATATCTACGTCTCGCTGATAAGCGGGCGCCGAACTTTACGTGTGAAACACACTAGAAATCCTAAGTTCACCGCTAGGTTCCTCCTTAGAACGTCTACGTCACGCAAATAAGCGGTCGCCGATTTTACGATTGATTAAACACTAGAAATCAGATCTAAAGTAAATCGTAATTAACAAAGAGTTTACATCAAATTTACATCATAAACAAACTTGGGCAGAGCCCTAATCCCTAGAAACTATGCTACTACTCACGCCTTGCCATGGAGATGACAGGCATGATTACAAATAACATGAAAATAACTAAGAGAAGAAGGAGAAGAAGAAAGAGATCCTAAATCTATGCCTAGAGTAGTAGCCCCAAAGGTCCGATGTTTTTCGCCTCTGCTGGTCCCTTATTTATAGAATTGGGCAGTTAGAGTCCTAATCCAACTCAAATTAGATCCACTTCGTTACTTCGAGCCAAGTAATACGCGTCACGGCCGTGATGGCTATCACGGCCTGGCCGTGACGGATTCTGCCTTGAAAATTCTTCACCGGGTTGGTCTGGTGTCATGGCCGTGATGCTCATCACGGCCTGGCCGTGACGGCCATCACGGCCGTGATGGCCATCATGGCCTGGCCCCGACAACTTCTGACTTGTGGTGGTTTTGGGTCACGGCCGTGATGGCTATCACGGCTAGGCCGTGACGGACTCGACTTGAGCCTTTGTTCTTTTTCGGTTTTGCTCGATCATGGCGTGATGGGCATCACGGCTAGGCGTGATGGGCATCACGGCTAGGCCGTGATGGGCTCTGTTTGGCTCATTTTCTTCAGTTTTAAAGCTCCATCTTCATCCAAACTTCATCATGGTTGATCTTGAGCAATTTACCCTTGATATCTGCAAAACAACACACGAAAACCGCCTTACCCGTTCCAAAGGAAAATTAACCTAAAATCTAATAAAAATATGCCTAAACTACATGAAAATGCATGCAAAATGATGGACAAAGATGAGGTGGAATCACACTCATCAAATCACCCCAAGCTTAAAACTTTGCTTGTCCTCAAGCAATTACTCGAGCCATAAGATATAAATCATTCAAAGCATGGATAGTGAACCAAGAACCCTAGAAGCTAATCCAAGTAATAGGCATTTTTAATAAGCACTCAAGAGATAATCAATTTCTAGTCCAATTAGAAGCTTAGGTTTTTTTTTTTTTTTTTTCAAGTTCATGTCCTCACTGATTTGGGCACTCATCTCACCTCACTCAAGTGTTTTAGGGTTTATGACAATTCACTCCATTTCCTCAAGGAAAGTATTTTACCATAGGCTTGACCATTAACCAAATCTCCACTTTATTAATGAAAACACTTAAGAATCAAGAGGTCTTTTCCTTTGGTTGTAATGTGGCCATGGGATTTATTGTAAGGTGGGAAAATCAAGGAAAGGGAATTTCAAGAAGGCTAGACAGATTATCAAACATTACAAAGCATGACACCTTCTAAAATACCCCTTTTTGGGCTTTGGTTTACTTTTCCACCTTTCTTCCTTCATTTAATTTTTTTTTCTTTTTCTTTTCATTTCTCACTTTCTTTGTCATCCCCTTCTCCATTTTTTTTTCCTTTGTTTATTTCATTTTTATTTGTTTGGAGAAGGGGAGATTTATAGCTCAAGAGAAATTACTTTCTAGCTTTTTCATCCCATACTTTTTCCAACTACCATTTTGCCCTTTTTGTAATACTTTAAAAGGTGCCATACCAAGCACTATTTATCAAATTAATTCAAGGTACCAAGAAAAGTATTTTTTCTTTAGGCTCAAAATTGGGCAACTAAGGGGTAGCATTTATCATTCAAAGCTCGGGAGGCCGGAAAAATACCTAGTGCCTCAATCATTTCCAAAAATGTTTTCAGAAATTTTTAAGTTTTGAAATGGTTTCAAGTCAAGTTCTAGAAAATACAGTCCAAGAGGAATTACAACACTCTAGCACAAGAAATGGGGTAGATTTAGTGAATACCCCTTTTGGCTCAAAATCTTACATTTAGTAGTTCAAAAATCAGTGAGGTACACAAGTTTAAGGAACCACATGCTAATTATCAACTATCAAATGATTATCTCAAGAATTTTTATTTTTAGCCATATCACAAGAATAATGAAAAATTGGGTTCAAAATTCACTATCTCAATTCATTTGGCTCCAAGTTTTTACAATCGGATGCATGTTCTAAGTGAGGGGAAATCTAGAGAATGTGATCATACCAATCTAAGCCTATGTGAATGCAACATGAATGCAACAATGCAAATGCAAAAATAAATACCCCCACCCCAAGCTTGATTACTTACATTGTCTCCGATGTAAATAATCAAGTCGGAGAGAGGAGAAAAATTGGAACAACTTACCGAGTCGGCAGCGGGTGTTGGCTTCACATTCCAGTCAAAATTTGGGTAGAAATTTTATCACGGCTGTGAGGCTCATCACGGCTAGGCCGTGATCGTTTCTGGTCCTCAGGAGTTGCCCTGTCACGGCCGTGATCTACATCACGGCTAGGCCGTGATGCTCTCTGGCTTTGGCATCCTACTCATCACGCCCGTGATGGTTGTCACGGCTAGGCCGTGATCCTTTCTGTGCTCTTGTTTAGTTCATCACGGCCGTGACCACTGTCACGGCCAGGGCGTGATGGCCTCTGACTTTATCTTTTTTATTGCTCTTCTTCTCTTTCTCAACCTGAAAACACTAGACAAACCTATTAATGATATTTTTGCCTCTTGATCTTCTCAAATTATTCAAGAGGTTAAATCAAAAACAAAAGGAAAAAGGGAAAGAAAACTTGGGTTGCCTCCCAAGAAGCGCTTATTTATGGTCTTAAGCTTGACCATACTTCCTCTAGTCTACGGGGGTCTGGTGTGAGTTGAAGTGCTGGAACACTTCTTTTCCATGGAGCGCCTTCAAATAGCGGTTTCTGCTCATACGGCCCGATCGCTTCCGCTTTGCTCTTTTCTCTCGGAGCTTCCTAGCCTTCCTTTCTTCCGGCGGAAGTTTTGTTTCCGCATGGACAGCAACTCCAACTTCACCACTGCTGGGTGCATCATTAGCCCTGCAAATCTTTGGGGTTGCTTCCATGCTAAGTTCTTTCTCTACCGCTGGAGTCTTTACATCAATTCTGCACACATGGCTCTCAAAAGGAGGGTTGTTACAAGAGTTAATCAACTGAAAATTTACCCTACCTTCCTCTACATTTAGAGAGAGTTTGCCATTCCTTACATCTATTAATGCTCCAGCGGTTGCCAAGAATGGCCTTCCTAAAATGATGGGGAATTTAGAATTCTCTTTCATGTCCAATACCAGGAAGTCGGTAGGGATGAGAATTTTCCCTACCTTTACAGGAACATTCTCTAGTATGCCTAGAGGAGTCCTAGTTGAGCCATCCGCAATTTGTAAGGGGAATTTGAATGGTCTCAACTCTTTGCTTCCCAACCTTTCCATGATAGTGAGGGACATCAAGCTCGCACTAGCCCCTAGGTCACATAAGGCTTGGTCAATTTGCACTTGTTCAATCGAGCAAGCGATGGAGAAACTACCTGGGTCTTTCAGTTTAGTAGGCATTTTAGTCTCTACATCTACTTGCTTTTTCCTGACCAACCTCTGTGGGAAAGGTATCGGGGGTTGGTACGGTGGTGGAGGGACATATTTCGGTTCTGGCTCTTCTTTTTCGCTCGTGTCCTCCTCCGGTTCCACGTCCATTTCAGCTACCCCCACCCCAAGCTTATCATCCCTCAAGTGTATGACGTTGCAATGCTCATTGGGATTTGCTTCGGGTTACCCCGGGAATGTATCCTTGGGTCTCGAGTACGTGCCGGCTTGTTGGGCAATCTGGGTTTCTAGCATCTTGCTATGAGTGGCTAAGTGGTCTACCTTAGATGCTAGCTCCTTTATTGCCTCATTCTGCTGAGCTTGAGTGGCAACAAAGTTTTCCATGAGAGACTCGAGCTTAGATTTTTGAACTTGAGGATACCCCGGTGCTGCTCTCTTATTACCTTGACCCTCTTGGAACTCATGATTAAGTGTGTTGCTGTAGTTGCCGTAGGAGAGGTAAGGGTTGTTCCTTCTTTGGTTGTAGGGATTTGGGGGAGCATAGTTGGGCAGCTTCGGGTTCGTATCATAGTAGTTGTTACAAGAGTTCACTTGCTCACCCGGCGCGCCGGGATCCATGTGGGCATCCCATCATGTCATGTCCCTGCATTCCACAAATCTCACAAACAAGGTTAGTAGCACCTATTGCACTCACATTAGCTCTTTCAATCTTATCTTATCTTTTATTTAGTGAGTCAAATTTGGACATAATCAGATCAATGCTACTTACTTCAAACTTACCCCCCGAAATCTTGTTCGGGTTATTACCTCTTTCGGATCCCCATTGGTGGTAGTTGGTGGCGACATTCTCGATGATGTTGAATGCCTCAGTGAGAGGCCTATTCATAAACGCTCCACCGGCTGCAGAATCTAGTGACACCTTCGAAGAGTAGTCTAATCCGTTATAGAAGGTGTGCACTATTAACCACCTCTCGAGTCCGTGATGTAGGCACGACTCCAGCAGTCCCTTGTAACGATCCCAAGCTTCCGATAATGGTTCTCCGTCTTTCTGGAAGAAGCCGGTGATCTGGGTTCTTATGTAGGCCGTCTTGGATGGAGGGAAGAATTTCTCCAAGAACGCCTGCTCCAATTGGTCCCAAGTAGTCAAAGTGTTAGCGGGGATTTGCTTAAGCCAGGCCTTCGCCTTTCCAGTGAGAGATGAGGGGAACAATCTCAAACGCACAACATCGACTGAGGCTCCATTAATCCTGATTGCATCGGTGAACTCTAAGAATGTTTCTATATGATCGGTCGGGTCCTCCGAAGGCAATCCTCCGAATTGATATTGCCTAATCATGTTGATTAGCATGGGCGGTATGGTATAGTTTTCCGCCTCAATCTCTGGCCTTGCAATCCCAGTTCGCAAGCCTCTCGCATTTGGGGCTGCGTAGTCCTTCAAAGGCTTTGTATCCGGTTGATTCGCCATGAATGGAAAGGGACTCAACCTTTCTTCCTCTCTTTGTAGTCTTCTACGTCGGTGGAAGGTCCTCTCGATCTCAGGGTCAATCTCACTAAGGCTCCCAAGACTTAGAGATCTTTGCATATAACACACAGAGAGATGGATACAATAGAAGGAAAAGAAATTTTTGATTTTTTTTTAATTTTTTAAATTTCAGAAATAAAAATCAAATAAAAAGAAAAGGTCCAGAAAAATCAATTCAAAATTTGAATTGAGATTCGAAAAGGCACAGTCCCCGGCAACGGCGCCAAAAACTTGATAGCGTGCGAATGCACGTGCGATTCCGGCAAGTGTACCGGATCGTCGCCAAGTAATAAAAGATATCGATCCCACAGAGACTGTGTTCTCGAATCGCAACTAATTATCAAATCGATTAGATCTGGACTGTTTAAAAAGATTTTTATATTTTTGAAATGGTTTTTGAATTTGAATTTAAGAGATAAAACAGAATCAAACAAAACAGAAAACAAATCTTTTTGATTTTTCAGATCTAAATGGGTTCCTAGGGATTTAGGTTACCACAAGATCGTTTACGTTATGAAGTTGATTACCCTTGTTAATTAGCGAAATTGCCTTGAAGGCGAGTTTATCCTCTCGATAGCTTAAGCTCCTCTCTCGGGTTACAAAAGCCGTGCCCAATTGACCCGACCCTACTCTCGTGGTAGTCGATCCCATATTGAACCCTTTGCGTTTCGTGACAACTCGTTGATCCTCGAGGGACGGCTTCTAACTCTCGTGATTTCAGTCCCAAGTCTGACTCTATAGATCCGACACCTAGGTTCACCGCTAGGTTCCTCCCTAGAATGTCTAAGTCATGCAAATAACCTAAGTTCACCGCTAGGTTCCTCCTTAGAATATCTACGTCTCGCCGATAAGCGGCCAGAACTTTACGTGTGAAACACACTAGAAATCCTAAGTTCACCGCTAGGTTCCTCCTTAGAACGTCTACGTCACGCAAATAAGCGGTCGCCGATTTTACGATTGATTAAACACTAGAAATCAGATCTAAAGTAAATCGTAATTAACAAAGAGTTTACATCAAATTTACATCATAAACAAACTTGGGCAGAGCCCTAATCCCTATAAACTATGCTACTACTCACGCCTTGCCATGGAGATGACAGGCATGATTACAAATAACATGAAAATAACTAAGAGAAGAAGGAGAAGAAGAAAGAGATCCTAAATCTATGCCTAGAGTAGTAGCCCCAAAGGTCTGATGTGTTCTGCCTCTCTGCTGGTCCCTTTTTTTTAGAATTGGGCATTTAGAGTCCTAATCAAACTCTTATTAGATCCAATTATGTTACTTCTTAGCCAAGTAATTCTCGTCACTGCCGTGATGGCTATCACGGCCTGGCCGTGACGGATTCGCCTTGAAAATTCTTCACCGTTGAAAATTCTTCACGGCTGGGTGGGGTCATCGGCGTGATGGCCATCATGGCCTGCCCCCGACGACTTCGACTTGTGGTGGTTTTGGGTCACGGCCGTGATGGCTATCACGGCTGGCCGTGACGGACTCGACTTCACCTTTGTTCTTTTTCAGTTTTGCTCGATCATGGCCGTGATGGGCATCACGGCTAGGCCGTGATGGGCTCTGTTTGGCTCATTTTCTTCAGTTTTAAAGCTCCATCTTCATCCAAACTTCATCATGGTTGATCTTGAGCAATTTACCCTTGATATCTGCAAAACAACACACGAAAACCGCCTTACCCGTTCCAAAGGAAAATTAACCTAAAATCTAATAAAAATATGCCTAAACTACATGAAAATGCATGCAAAATGATGGACAAAGATGAGGTGGAATCACACTCATCAATCACATCGAGGAAATGTCTTACATATAATGATTTCCAATATGGCAACTCAAAGAAAATCTACCTTTTCTTCCACCCTCTTATGACAATATCTCTCGCAAAAGGTTTACCGAATTGGATATTCAAATCCTTTACCTTTTCAAAAAGTTGATCACCCGTCAAAGGTGAAGGCGCTCTACCTTCTTCCGAGTTCCCATTGAACGCCTTTCTCCACCACCGGTAACGATGACTTGGATGCAAAAATCTACGATGCCCAAGAAAGACATTCTTCTTACAATGTTCTAACCGCATCCAATCCGTACCCTCTTCACATATAGGGCATGCACACTGACCCTTGATGCTATATCCTGACAGATTACCGTAGGCTGGAAAATCATTAATTGTCCCAAACAACATAGCTCTCAAATTGAAACTTTATTCATAATACCCATCATACACAACAACACCAGTCTCCCACAGATGTTTCAAGTATTAAATCAAAGGAGTCAAAAAGAATTCTATAACATATCCTGATTGTTTGGGCCTGAAATTAACATAGATAACATCATAAATTTGCGCTTCATGCATAGCCATGGGGATAGGTTGTAAATCACCAAAATCACAGGCCATGTCTTGTGAGAGCTACTTTGAACACCATGCGGGTTAAATCCGTCGAGTAGCCAATGCAAGTCGTAGGTTTCTTGAATCTTGCCCAAAATCGGGATAATCATGATCAAATTTCTTCCATTGCGGAGAATCTGCCGGGTGCCGCAGACTTGCCATCTTTGATCCTTTCATCCTCATGCCATGTCAAGTGCTTTGAATCTTCGAACTACGGTACATGCGCCTAAATCTGGGTATTATGGGAAAATACCACACAACCTTCTCTGGATCTGATTCTTTCTTCTTATATCGTGAGGCATTACATTTAGGACACATCTGTAACGATGCATATTCATTCCGAAATAAAATGCAATCGTTAGGACAAGCATGTATCCTCTCGTAGCTCATGCCAATAGAGCGTAACATTTGTTTAGCCTCGTATGTCCGACTAGGAAGCACATTATCATTTGGCAACATGTCTTTCAATAGTGTGAGTAAGTCCGTAAAGCTCTTATCAGTCCATCCGTTGCCCGATTTCAAGTTATACAACTTTAACATCGCCGACAATCTTGTGAATTTAGTACATCCATCATACAATGGTTGCTCTGCATCACTTACCAACCTCCCAAACATTTGTGGACAATCCCGAAGATCCTCTTCAACAGCATTTGCAATGTCTTCAAAACGATCGCCCTCATAAGTATTTGTGTCGGTATCGTATGATGAATATCTCACACGATTCCTCATTTCACTAGACTCAGCTCTTGTCTCACCATGTTTTGTCCAACATGTATAACTTTGATTGATTCCATTACACACTAAATGTTCTTCCAAATCGGCTGCACTAACTCGCCTTGCATAACAACAATCTAAACAAGGACATATGATTGTATTAGGGTTTTTCGCATGCCGAACTGCAAAACTAATGAACTCTTTCACCCCATCCTCATACTCCTTCGTTAAACGATTGGCAGACATCCATTTCCGATCCATGCTTTTCCGATCTACAAAAATATTTATTAAACATATTTACTTTGAGTTTAGAGTGGTTGAGGTCTACATGCAATGTATACAGATTAAAGGAATGAAAGGCTGCAAACAAAACACATTGTCGCTGAGTATTCTTTGAAGGAACCAAGTGTCGACTTGTTGATGAGTGTGATTCCACATCATCTTTGTCTATCATTTTGCATGCATTTTCATGTAGTTTAGGCATATTTTTATTAGATTTTAGGTTAATTTTCCTTTGGAACGGGTAAGGCGGTTTTTCGTGTGTTGTTTTGCGGATATCAAGGGTAAAATGCTCAAGATCAACCATGATGAAGTTTGGATAAAGATAGGGCTTTAAAAGTGCAGAAAATGAGCCAAACAGAGTCCATCACGGCCTAGCCGTGATGCCCATCACGCCATGATCGAGCAAAACTGAAAAAGAAGAAAGGTCAAGTCGAGTCATCACGGCCTGGCCGTGATATCCATCACGGCCGTGACCCAAAACCACCACAAGTCGGAGCACATCACGGCCCAGCCGTGAAATTCTTCACGGCCATAACAGAGGGCTCGCGACGCGAGCATAGGCTCGCCTCGCGAGAGACTGGAATTTCGCGAGGCAACCAGAAGCAGAGACCGTCACGGCCTTGCCGTGATATCCATCACGGCCGTGACCCAAAACCACCAAAATCTGAGCACTGAACATTAAATTAAATGATATATCAAAGGAAAGGATCAACAAACTGAAGCAACAAAAACAAACATATGAACCCATTCTTCACATTCAAAAAACATTGAAACAAAACAAAACAGGATACCAAAGAAGATTAGGTTCAAAATGCATACAATCAATCCGTCAATCCATATTCATATTTTCAAATAATGATTGACACACAAACAAGTCACATTCCATTCAACACCAATCAAACCGAAAATTAAAGAGCAAGTAAAATAAAACCAAAACCTAATAGTTTTCTTGGATTTTCTTTCACTTTCTTGGCCCCCTAGAATGAAGCAAAGTAGATGGAAAACTCTCAAATTCCGAGTCTCAAACATTAAGATATGACTCAAGTCTTGTTTCTTGAATGACTGACACATTTCACACTAGCTATACAAGCAACTGACCCGATCCTCATTCTTCTCTCAAGTCATATTGCATTCCGCATCATGCCAATCCATCACAAGAATAAAGTAAAATAACTTGAGTAAGTAATACTAGACTTAAAAGTCACAACACATACTACTAATATCCATTATTCTCATGAGATTAACTTACAGATAACACATACCAAGAATGATCCATACCCATAACACTAATACCAAGTTTGAGAATTTTCCTTTCTTTCCCAACATTGACAAACTTATCAATTGATCCAAAATCCACATGCATCAGGAAAACAAATGAAGAAAGCATTGAAATTGACTGACCTTGTTGCGGACTTGGATGGATTGTGAGTAGACAAAAGAGATTGAGATAGGAAGAAGCTTGGAAAGCAATGGATCAAGCTTGGAATCGCCGCATAGAGTCAAACGAGTATGGCCACCTCTACGCAGTGGTGGCTCCGACGTGTTGGGGCAGCGGAGGCGTCTATTGCACGATCTTAGAGAGAAGAAATTGAAGCTTGGAATAGTGTTACCTGAACCCAACAAGAAAGCCAAGAGAAGACCTAAGAAAATGAAAATGAGGAAGAAACAGAGAGGGAAGGCCGAGCGCGCGTCTAATTTTAGTGGGAAGACCTAAGATAGCGTTTCCTACAGGAAACGCTATCTTAGGTGATACCTAAGATAGCGTTTCTTGAAGGAAATGCTATCTTAGGTATCACCTAAGATAGCGTTTCCGTGTGGAACCGCTATCTTTTCCTAAGTGACACTTTTAATAGCGGTTCCACACGGAAACGCTATCTTAGGTTATACCTAAGATAGCGTTTCCCTTAGGGAAACGCTATTAAAAGTCCCCCATCACTTTTAATAGCATTTCCACACGGAAATGCTATTAAAGGTGCGTTATTAAAAGTCTATTTTGTTGTAGTGGGAAATCAAGAAAAGGGAAATTCAAGAAGGCTAAACAAAGTATCAAACAATACAAAGTATGACAACCTTCTAAAATACATTTTTGAGCTTTAATTCACTTTTCTTATCCCCTTCTGCATTTTTTATTGTTTATTTTATTTTATTTTTTCAATTTGGAGAAGGGGAGATTTCCAACTCAAGAGAAATATTTTTCTAACTTTTTAATCCCACAATTTTATTTTTCAAACTACTTTTTTGCCATTTTTGCAATACTTTAAAAGGTGTCATACCAAGCATCATTCATCAAAATAAATCAAGGTACCAAGAAAAGTATTTTATTCTTTTAGGCTCAAAACTAGGCAACTAAGGGGTAGCATTTAATCAGTCAAAGCTCAGTAGGCCAGAAAAATACTTAGTTCATCAATCATTTTCAAATATATTTTAAAAATTTTTGAAGTTTCAAAACGGTTTCAAGTCAAGTTCTAGGGAATACGATCCAAGAGGAATAAAACACTCAATCACAAAGAATTGGGTAGATTTAGTGAGCACCCCTTTTAGGCTCAAAAAATCTCACATTTAGTTGTTAAAATCAATGAGAAACACAAATCTAAGGAACCACATGCTAATTATCAACTATCAGAAGATCATCTCAAGCATTTTTATTTTTTGTCTATCACAAGAATACAAAAATTGGGTTCAAAAATTTGCCGTCTCAATTCATTTGACATAAAGTTCTCACAATTGGATGCATACTCTAAGCAAGGGGCAATCTAATCATGTGATTATTCAAAACTATGCCTATATGAATGCAACATGAAAAATACAAAAATGCAAAAAAAAAAAATGCAAAAATACCTCTACCCCAAGCTTAAAAACTTACATTGTCCCCAATGCAAATAATCAAGTCGGAGGGAGGAGAAAAACATAACAACTCACCGAGGTGGTGGAGGGTGTTGGAGTATCATTTAGAAGAGCCAAGACTTTCAATTTTTTATGGCTCTTCCTTTATTATTGTCTTAAATCTTCACTGGATTGTTTAATTTATCTTAGTAGTATGATAGTTGCACTGCTTTTAATGTGATGGTTATGAGTTTGTTTTTATATTTCAGTTGAATTACTGTTTATATTTTAATGGGATGCGTAAGATATAGCACGTTCAACTATATGGTAGAGACATTTTGGAGTTCTGGGATTACTGTTAGAACCAAAGTGGTTTTGGATTAAAATAATCTCTTAAGTTTTGATGTTAACAAAAAGGTTAAATTTGTATGGCAAAGTATGCAGGGATTACTTGATGTGAGTCAGAGCAACTAAAATTTAAAGTATGGAATCTACAGATTCTAGTTCAAACCTCTAGACAAGTCTACAACTCTTGGTAAAATTTCGAGTCTTTGGCTTTATGGTAGACGAGATTGTTAAAATAAGAATAGACGAGCTCCATATGCCACGTCATTGGATTGAGATTCTCATTAAGGACTTAGCAAGTCCAAAGACTTGTGTGGACGAGAGCCTCTATCATATTAGTAGACGAGCGCTTTTGTCAATTCTGTGAACGAGCGCTTCTATCACATTAGTAGACGAGCGCTTCTATCACTTTAGTGGACGAGCGCTTCTGCCACATTAGCAGACGAGCTCTTAAGTATAGCACGCCCATCTCTTTGGACTAGGCGGAAAGTATGTAGACGCATTATCAGTAGACGAGCTCATCTCACTGATAAGTAAATCTTCTCGTCCAAAGACCTGCGTGTCCACTAGTTTTAAGACGTGGACCAGTCTAAGCTTAAACGTATTTATTTCAAATGATTGCTTATTTAATTCAAAGAATATATGTCTTTTACCTTGATGCTTCTTTTGTATAAAATCTTTATCTCTTGGATAAAAGAACTTCGTACCATCGAAACCATAAACCTTTGTACTCTGTCAAAATACATTGTTGTAAAGATCAAGTCTAGTACAAAGATGGTAAGTTAGAAAGCAGCCTTTGGTACAATAGGGAAGTGTCAGTTCTACTTTGAGCATTCACCTGTTAAACAAAATCACTTCTCAGTGAAGCATATCAAGCACTTAAGCTATATATATATACTTGAAGAACTTCAAGGAGAAAATGGAGATAGAATCAATATATAGATATACGCAGTAACACAAGCTCTGATATCATAGTGCAAAATTTCTGTTGAAATTGTAACACAAGTTTACGTGTAAATCTTGTTGATCTTAAACTTTCAAATCCTCACACATAGTGAGTTCTTAGATCAAAGTTTTAAATCTCTTTGTTAGAGTAAGATCCTGAAGAGGCTTGGTAGAGAAAGAATACTTGTAGTTTGAAGAGGTGTTGAATACTTGTAAAGCTATTGGATTATAGTGGAGAAAAACCTTCAGGTATAAGGGACTGGACGTAGCTCTTGGTTGGAAGAGAGTGGACCGGGATAAAACACGTGCGTGAATCTTCTAAACCCTTATCTTTTACAGTTTTTATTTATACTAACTGTGGGGTTCTGAATCTGAGTTATTAACTCTTCAAAAACGTTTTCCTATTTGTGTGTTGTTTTTATTGTTTTGCTTGTAAAAGGTTGGAGAAAAGACTTTTTCGAAAATCTGTTAAGAAACACAATTCAACCCCCCTTCTTGTGTTTCCCTGTGTCAACTTCACTTACAGTGTACTCCAGATTTTGGCCGTATTGATTTACTTGGTCTGCATAGCATAATGGTGCAATTTGTGATGCCTTCAAACATATTATATTCTTGATTTTTTTTTTAGGAATAACGCTCATTTAGTATGCATAATTAACAAACCAATATATTCATACCAACTACCATGGGAGTTGCTATAATTAATTGACACTTTTAATTCCTTATCTTTCATTTTTATTAGCCACTCATTTTGAAGGTTTACTTGGAGTTGGTAACTTGGATTGGAAGCAAGTCCTTATGCGGCCATGGATTTTGATAAGGTTACTATCAAACTTTACATTCTGCATAAAATGGAAATGTAGCAATAAAATAAGCCTCTTAATAGTAAAGCACTACAATCATGGTTGCTGGGATAAATGGTCCAATTATATAGAAAATAGGAACACGACTTCTGCCTTTCTCTCAAATTCTTTCTTTTTTGTGAAACCAAATCAGCCTTGGTGATTCTCCCTTCTTTGTTTGCTGGTTTGTTTCTCCCATCGGACATATTCCTTATTTCCAACACCATTGGAGCATATCTACGTGGAAGCAAATAAGAGTGGTTCACTATATAAGGAACGATTCCTTAGAATTTAAAAATGATTTCCCAGCAGCAGCATAGAAGCAACAAAATTGAGAGGGGGAAAAACAGATGAGAAAAAAGGGAGAAATGAACCATACTTAGAAGTTGAAACACAATAATTGCAAATACAAAAATAATCAAAACCCAGAAATTGAAACATCTCAATGGCCAAATCCAGAAATTAGAACTAAAATTTGAAAAAATAGAATAAAGAACCCTTGACATAACCCAGGCAACAACCACCATATGTGAAGGTAGCCCAGATCGGTGCCGCCCAGAACAGAGTTCCGCCACGAACCACCCGATTAGCTTTCACCCTTAACGTCGCCTCTGTTCTTGCTCGTCAACGCCGCATGAGGTTGTCGCCGCCGCGAGCTCCTCTGTTTCTGGTTTGGGGTCCATAAATTAGAAACCCATAAAGACGATGTAGTTCGTCGACTGGAGGTCGTGCATGCAAGGGAAGAGAAACCGAGGGAATGGGTGTTTAGGGAAAATGTAATAGGGTGAGGGGGAGAGGGAGGGGGAGAAGGAAACCGATATTGAGATTGATAGGGAGGAGAAATTGAGATTGAGAGTGAGAGGGAGAGGGAGAAGGAAATGAAATTTTGAGAAGAAGTGAAAAAAAGATGATGATAGTGAGGGGTGAGAGGAAGAGAGGAAGGTTCTAGATTTTGCAAAGTTGAACGGTTGAAGAACGTGAATGTGAAATAAAAATCATAATAAACTTTCAATTTTATATGATTATTATTCTTCTCTTATTTTACAATTTCATATAATTATTTTAAATTAACTGGGGTAAAAACAAATGTTACTTAGGGACTAGAATGTAAAACAAAAAGTATAGGAACTACATAATAAATTAGCTATGAATGACTACATTAAATACAATCAAGTCATCTATTGGTCCAAAAAACAACTGTTTAAAATAATATAAATTGAATGTGAAATTGACGATTTATGCGTGTACCAAAAAGTATGTGTCCGAACATCATTTGAAACATGAATCAATGTCATGAGAGAAGATTGTTGATAACTAGCATGGTATTAGTAAAAAAAAAAATTGGTACAACAACGGGGCTAAGGCCCAAGACAAAACAAACCTGATATTAGTAAATTTAAATTCACCATGCTTAGAGGACCTTGAATCCCTGCTTGTTTTTTCCCAACCTTGTTGGGCTTCATTATTTTCCTGGTGGACTTCTTTCCTCCATCTTCTAATTTTCTAGAAGGGCTCTGCTATTCACACCCTGCAATTTGCCAGTTGCATCTTGAAACTTGATTTTGCCATTTTTGTTTCCAAAAGTACCCTCTTCACTCTCCCACACCAGAAGAAGAGTCCAGGAAACCTAAGCCTCACAACGTTCTCCCTTGCGCCTCCCACACCGCGAATCTTAGAGCCTCTCCGTGTTGGTCGACGCCGAGAGCCCCGACACCACCGTCACCTCTCGGATGCTGCCAACACCGTCGTCTCCTCTGTGGGTTTGAGCTGAATAAATTTGTGTTTCTGTTTGGTTGAGGGAGCACTAGTTCGGGTAGGCAGATGATAGATAGATCAGGCGTTTCCGGAAAACCCCACACCCAACATTTCTTCCTCTCCCTGTTCTTATGGAAAAGCAATTCCGGTAGGCGTCTGGAAAAGGAATTCCGGTAGGTACCCGGAAAACAAAATCTGGTAGTATTTGCAGATTCAAGACGGTTTCCGAAAGAGTCCGAAAAGTGGATTCCGAAAAACAAAATCCAGTAGGTCCTGGAATCGAATATCTGGATAGTGCGACCAGTCACCACCGCGACAGAGAACATGCAAGGATTCAGAAGAGAAGAGGAAGAGAACGAAGACTTACCCGGAAGAGAAGACGAAGGTGGAGCTTGCTGTCAGGTGCTGCGGCTTGGGGCGGTGAGGCGGGGCATGGGAGGCGCAACGTTGGGAGGCAGGCAAGGTGTGGGAGACGAGGAGCAGGGAGAATGCTAGGGGATTAGGTTTTCCGGATGTGATTCTGAGGAATATGTACTAGAGGGTAATTTTGGGAAAAAATTACAAAATCAAGTTGTAAGGTACAACTAGCAGAGCCCTTTCCAGAAAGGCTCAATTAAAATTGCACACTGAACTCGTCGAGATTAAGTTTCGTGAGTCAAAAAGCCCATCAATTCCATCATACTCTTCATTCTTCAATCTAATGCATTCACGATTGAGTGTCTGTTTCGATGAACATTTAATAAAAGTGATTTTGAATGGAATTGATTTGGTTAAAATTGAGTTTAAGGTGAAGTGATTTATGTTTGAATGTTTTTATTTTAAAATCAAGTTTGATGTAAAACTTAATGTAAATTTTCAACTCAACACAAAAGCTATTTTTTGTACTTTTTAGTCAAAATCGTTTCTGATGGCAAAATCAATTATACTTGACAGTAATTAAGACTATTATTGCTTATTTTGTTTAAAAAAAATATTTTTTTACCAAATTAATTATTTTCAAAGTTTTACTGTGTTTGTTTTTACTTTTTAAAAATAATGAAAAGAAGAAAAACTAATTTTTAGGGTTAAAATGAAAAGCTAATTTTATTAGCTTTTAGGATAATTTTTTTTTACAACTAAACTACTTTAAAAAATAATTTTTATAATCGTAAACAAACACAAAATAACTTCTCTTTTTCTTTAAAATTTCTTAAAAATAGTCTCTAAATTATTAAATGTTAAAATCACTTATATTTTAATCAATAACAAACGGGCCCCAAACACCTTATTTTACTAAAATCACGTTTGACAAAAGGCAAAATCAATCTTAGAGGTTTCCAATGTTAAACCCGGTTCCACTTATGGAGACACTAGAAGTGTTTTTGTACCTATCAAACATGATTCTAGTAAAGAAAGAGGTGTTTGGTTACACGTTTAGGAATGCAATTTTGTATCCAAAATCGATTCTATAAGAAGTAGCTTGAGTAGCTTCTGCTTTTGAATTAAAAAATTATACTAAGTTTTATATCAAACTTGTTTTTAAAATAAAAATATACAAACATAAATCACTTTATTTCAAACTCAATTATATTAAAATCAATTCTAAAAAACCAATTTCATCCAAAATCAAGTTTATCAAACGTATATCCAAATATACACTAAGGTCGCGTTTGGAAGAGCTTATTTAAGCTCCTTTTGACTTATCTGATGATAGAAGCTCTTATGCAGTGTGTTTGGCAGAGCTTATAAAAATAACTTATGCCATCCCATAAGGAGTTTTTGACTTATTTTCATAAGTCACTGGAAGAAGCTTATGGAATTATCATAAGAGCTTATGCACTAAACACCCCCTCCGTATTTTTCACTATTCGAATCCTCTCATGCCCCTTTCTTTCTTTTTCTTTCTTTAAGCGCTTATGGCATAAGCTCTCATGCGATAAGGTCTTATGTGATAAACTCTTAATTAAGTTGTTTACCCAAACACACCCTAAGTAGTTGCCTTATCCCAGTTCCAACTTCTACCTCACCGACATTGTGAAATCTTCTTTCTGGTACGTGAAAAAATGTACGAGTTTGATAACTAAACACCGACGGTATAAAAAAGTTTTATACGGACATTCGATTATATTTCATCATTATTATATCAATTTATTATATTATTTCATAAAACATTTTAATAAATATTTATATGGTAAGATATGATTAAATGGTTGTGTAAAACTTTTTTATACTGTTAATATATATCTATTAAATACAAAATTCCAAAATATACAGCAGATTCAAAGAAAAAGTACTTGCCATGTTGGGTTGGGCTCAAGTATTTTTCTTCAATTATGTTTTTTGAATGTATTTTTGGAATATCAAGCGATGTTTCCTTTTTTTTTTTTTGATATTCTTAAAATATGTATATACAAAAATAATAAAAAATAAGTAATAGATAAAAACAAATATATATGATATCATATATAATATCTAAATTTTATGTTCAAATAACAATATTTTTTCTTTGCATAAAGAACGAAAGATTTGTTAGTGCAAGTCACATTCAGTACAAACTTCATGCGTATTATCGTATCCAATAGTACATAATACCATTTCTTAACAGAAACTAAAATTAATCGTATTATCCAATAGTTTTTTTTTTTTAAAAACTATATAGTTAGAAGCATATTAAAATCTAATTTCCCATGCCATTACCAACATGTGATTGGTCCAAGTGATAAGAGACTTTGATACCTTAAGCAAGTGATCAGGGTTCAAATCTTAGCTCTTGTGTATGGAAAAAACCTGGTTGGGAGGGGAGAACCCACTTTGTGTGCCCAACAGATAATCGATGAAAGAATTGCACATGGACCCACTTTACTTCACTAATGCTTTGCTTGGATAAGGAAAAAAAAATAAGGAAAAAAGAAAATAAGAGAATAAGTAAAAAACGAGTAGTTTTTTATATTATTTAAATTGAAAGAAGTATGAGAGAAATATAAAAGAAAGAAAAGTTGAGTTTTCTATCATCTCGTTTGGTTGAATAAAAAAATGATGAGAAATAATTTTTTTTCTTCTTGTAAAGACGTTTTTGTCTCTAATAATATAATATAATAAAAAGATAAAAAAATAATACAAACATAAAAGTATACATATATCATAAGGACTTAGATTTGTAATTTTTCAATGTAATTTTTTTTTGACTAAATAAGATATCCATTCATTCAAATTGGTAAAATACATCGAAAACAACACAAATTCAACATCACTAAAAACCGGAAAGGATGAATATGCGAACAAACTCACAACACCCGGGTTAATAGCATAACACGACAAAATGCCTACAAATGTGACAAAATCAAAGTGGTCAGAATACCCATGCCTCCGGATCTGTAACGTTGACGCCCAAGTCTTGATTGAATCTATAATGGATCGAAACTAATCTGCCAATCTGAACTAAACGAACACCTCAACAAGACGGGAAACTAAACGACGCCGCAACAAGACGACGAACAAAACACAGTCGTATGCAGACGACAGAAATAATTTTACACTGTATACTCTTATCTACTTTGAGCATGTTTGGGAAAGATTATAATCTTTCTCATTCAGCTGTTTTACACTTTTCAACTGTATTGAAAATAATTAATTGTTTTTGGGTGTTAAGATTATCTTTTTTAAAAGCTTTTTTTTTTGTGAAAAAAAGCTGATTTTTGATAAGTTGGGGGAGATGACTGTTTTCCAAATATTTCAGTGTTTTTTTGGCCAGGCTTTCCGTTTTCCCGTAATAACCCGGGACCTTTCTCTTCTTGTGCGTGGTCTCATCCCTCTTTTCTTTTTTTATTTTATTATTTTAAGTGGCTTTTAACCCATTTTTTTGTTTTTATTATTTCAAGAATGACATGGGTTCTAACCCATATCATAAAAAAAAATATAATGTTAAAAAAATCAAATATTATTTACTTTTCCATCAAATATTATAAACAAATAACTTCATATAATTTTTCGTAATTTACTATGTAAAAGTGATTTTTTTTGGATCATTCAAATGAAATAGATTATCTTAAAATCATTTTTCAGCAAACATACACAAACAAAAACACATTATGAATATAATCGATTATTACAATAAACGATTATACAAAAATCGATTATCAACATAATTTTTTTTTTCCGTCTTTCTCAAACACACTCTTTATCTACTTTTTTTCTCATGCACGGAGAGAGTTTTTTGTGGGACCCACACTATTTTTTTTCTCTCTTCTCTCCTTTTCTCCCATATCAAACAATATAAAATTATTTTGTCTCACTTACTTCTTTCCTCTATTTTTCTCTCTGCTCAATTTTTCTTATTCGAAACAAAGGATGGAATTAAGGTATATCACTCACACATTAATTTTAGTACTATATCGGATATTCCATGTATCTTGTTACAATATGATGCATGATCTACGATAAAAAGGTCGGTATTGTTATAACATAAAAAATAATGCTTATAATCAATTGCCATGAATAAAAAAATTATAATTATCAAAGAATCCAACGTCAAACATCTTCTTGTCAATCTCCATATCCATCGCCTATTCCACCACTCACACCCACCACATCGAGGTGCTAGGTACGATTGAGATATCCAACTCTTTTACCATCATCTCTATCATCTAATGATTTAGACCATCCGCAAAGTTCACATTCAAAGTCTATTCCTCCACCATATACCACCATTGTTGTTACTATCACTACCACAACCTCCACCACCTTCTCCATCACAATCTCATTTCAACTATAGTTGTTGCCAATACCATGAAATGGTTAAAAATTAGATGAAAAGTACTTGAGCACGTGTTTGGAATTGTGTTTAGAAATCTCAAGCACACGGTGGAGATACAGAATCTACATATTGTAATGTAGCTTAAGTTGAAAACACGTTGGAGCCAAAATTGATGTGAATCTAATCACGCTATGTATGTATAGTTGGATCAAACAAAAGTTGAATAGCTCATGAAGTTGGCCTCGTACGATGTCGGAAGAGATTACAAATTAGAAAATAAAATAAACTAAAGAAACTTTGTATAATTTTATCATAAAATATCCTAACAATGGAATGATAAATTTATCCCATTTTTTCCTTTTCGCTCTGTTTCACCATGTTTCATTCAATTCCATTTCGTTCTATTCACTTCTGTCGATCCAAACAGAGGCTAAGTGATGGCAATTTGGGATTTTACCCCACTCTTTATCACCATTGTTTCTGTGGTCATCCCTTCGCCATGAGTCATCAGAAATTGAGTTTCCAAATATTTCTATACACAAAACCTTATGCAGGCCCATACTCAACTTTTATTTCTAGTAGGGTCCATGTTATACTTGTGCCATGCATCATGAGGGCAAGAAATAAAGTAACCACAAAAATATGATGTTATAATTTCATTGAAATGGAAAAAAAAAAGAGAAATATAAAATATCTTTGATGTGATGTTATCTATAATCTATATCTATAATTTATAATCTATAATATACTAATTAGGGGATCCACTATTCACTATTGGATCCCAAAATGGCGACACGTGTCGCCACTTTTTTTCTAACATTTTTTAAATTTTTCATATTTTTTTAAATTTTTTTATTGAAAAATTAGCAAATTTGTGTTAAGAAAATAATTTGTTGTTTAATTTTAAAAAAAATACTTATTTATTTATTTTGATTTATTTTTTTAAAAAAATTTAATTTATTTTTAAAAAACTATTTTTTTATTGATTTGTTTTAAAAATTATTTTTTCTATAATTTTTTTGGATTTATTTATTTATTTATTTTAAAAAAATATATTTACTTTTTTCATTAAATTTTATTTATTATTTTATTTTATTTTGAAATTTTAAATATTTTTAATTTAATTGTTTTTTAAAAAAAGTAATTAATTTGTTTTCGAATTGTTGTAAAAATTTGCTTTTATTTTTAGAAAATCTAACAATTTTTGTTTTCAACATTTTTTTATTTAAATATTTCTTCGAATTTTTTAAAAATGTGTTTTTTTATTTAAATATTTTTTATTTACTTATTATTATTAAACTTTATTTATTTATTTATTTTATAATTTTTTAAACTTATTTATTTATTTATTTTCGAAGCTTTTTTTTAAAAAAAGTTTTTTAGATTAACATTTTTTTATTTAATTTTTTTTTATTAAAATTTTTTAATCAATTTTTTTTTATTGAATAATTTTTTTAAAAAATTTATTTTTTGATTTAAATTTTTTAATTTAACCATTTATTTTAACAAAATAAATTTTTATTTAACCTTTTATTTTAATAATTTTTTCCCAACTTTCTTTAAAAAATATTTTTTTATTTGTTTTTTTTCGAACTTATTCTAAAAATGTTTTTATTTAATTTTTTGTCCCGAATTTCTATTAAAAAAATGTTTAGTTTATATTTTATAATTTTTTTTAATAAATCGTTTCTAAATTTTTTTAATTTAATTTTTTTCAATTTTTTTAAAAAAATTGATATTATTTTAAAAAAATTAATTTAACTTTTTTTAGGAATGCGGTCCAGCTTTTTGACCATTGTATCACGGTAGACGAATTGGATGACAACATGTGTCGACGGCAGTCCCAGCCAAAATTATATATACTTTTTAGATTATATTATTTGTTTGACTTAAATGGTGTCCTGCTTTTACTTTGACGAATAGGCGGGTGCCACATGTTATGTGCCTGACCCATGAAAATTTTTTGGTCTTCGAATTTTTTATATTAAAAAATATTTACATAATTATTTTACTTATTGTATTATTATTTATTATATGGCCTTCTCTTTTTTAGTTTATTTTACGTTTCAACATTTTGGTTTGATGAATTTAACTATTTAAATATTAATTTTTTAAATATTATATTATTTGCTTAAAATAAATGGAAGCTTTATTTTTATGTGGACGAATAAACGGGTGACACGTGTTTTGGCAGGGCCCACCTATATTTTTGTCCTCTGCCATTTTTTAATAATAGTTATTTAATTAATTATTTTAATTATTGTATAATTTATTGTAGGGATTTTCTTAAAATATATTTGTACCATGCTTTTACTGTGGACAAATAAACGAGCGACCCGTGTCACGGTAAGTGTGCACATATAATTTTGACCTCTGGAATTTCTTTAATAATAAATATTTAATTAATTATTTTAATTATTGTAAAATCCATTCACGGGCTTTCTCTTATATTTGACCGTGTCATTCTTTAACTGTGGACGAAAATGTCGGTGCCTAATGTCACGGGTCATGCCAACGTAGATTTTTGGATCACTTGAATTTTTATAATAAAAAATATTTAGATTTTTATGTTACTTATTGTATTGTTATTTATTATATTGCATTCTTTTTTCACATTTTTATTATTATTTCCACCTTCGTGTTTGATGAATTTAACAATTTAAATATAAAATTGTTAAATATTAGATAATTTGTTTAAAAGAAATGATTGCTTGATGGACATTCTCTTATTTAATTATTTTAATTATTGTAAAATACATTCATAGGCCTTCTCTTATTTTTAATTGTGTCATTCTTTTATTGTGGACGAAAAGGCCGTCACCAAATGTCACGGGCCGTGCCCACATAGATTTTTGGCTTCTAAATTTTTTATAATAAAAAATATTTAGATTATTATTTTACTTATTGTTTTATTATTTATTATGTTGCCTTCTTTTTTTCAATTTTTTTTATTATTTCCACCTTCGTGTTTGATGAATTTAACAATTTAAATATAAATTTGTTAAATATTAGGTAATTTGTTTAAAACAAATGATAGCTTGATGGACCTTCTCTTATTTAATTGTTTTAATTATTGTAAAATCCATTCATGGATCTTCTCTTATTTTCAATTGTGTCATCATTTTACTGTGGACGAAAAGACCGGTGCCAGATGTCACGGGCCGTGCCCACGTAGATTTTTGGGCTCGGGATTTTTTATAATAAAAAAATTTAGATTATTATTTTACTTATTGTATTATTATTTATTATATTGCCTTCTTTTTTCATTTTTTTTTATTTCAGCCTTCGTGTTTGATGAATTTAATAATTTAAATATAAAATTGTTAAATATTAGATACTTTGTTTAAAATAAATGGTAGCTTGATGGGCCTTCTCTTATTTTTAACTGTGTCATTCTTTTACCGGGGACGAAAATGTCGACGTCAAATGTCACGGGTCATGCTCACGTAAATTTTTGGCCTCTGCATTTCTTTTAAATAAAAATAATTTAGATTATTATTTTACTCATTGTATTACTATTTATTATATTACCTTCTTTTTTTGTTTTTTTTGTTTCCACCTTCGTGTTTGATGAATTTAACAATTTAAATATAAAATGGTTAAATATTAGATAATTTGTTTAAAATAAATGGTAGCTTGATTTTTCTTGGACGAATAAACGGGTGACACGTGTCACCGACTGTATCTGACATTTTCTTAAAAAAATAATTATTTAATTAATTATTTTAATTATTGTGTTATTCATACTAGTGCCTTTTTTTAAATTTAAATTGTAGCATGATTTTATTGTGGGCGAATAAACGGGCGACACATGTTACTTTCTTATGAAAAATAAAGTATTGTCTCAGATTAGTAGAAACTTATGGAAAACAAAATAAAAATTTACGGAAAACGAAAAATTAATAAAAGAAGAAATAATCTGATACTTAAATTGAACATAACAATCCAATATTATAACTTACCCTAAATAACAGGATCAAACATATTTAAAATAATGTCGAATATCAAAGAATGATTGCTTTCTTTTCATCAAAGTATCTTCTATTGTTGTTGTTATATAAATGTTTAATACAATAACATATAATATCGTGAAAATGTGTATTCTTTCCATAAACATAAAAGATTAACATATTGTATATCACGAATTCATATCCGTAATAGGAAGTCAAGCTTTTATAAAACCTACTAAAATTTTTCTCATACGAATTTGCCATGTAGTCTGTTATTCATTAACTATTGAATATTCGAATCCAATTTTTGCACTTAATAGTATTATTTTATATTAAAAAAATAATACATTTAATATTGTTCGTGTTGAAATTATTTATAGGAAACTAATATAAAAATAAATATTTTAGGATGCTGTGCATGGGACGGATAACTACACTAATATTGTAGCAAAGGAAAAAAAAATATTGTGATTGGACGTGGAGAAATGCAAAGAAACCACAAGCCAGTGAGAGGGAAATAAATGAAAAAATGAAATGAATAAATAAGTAGAGGTGGAGGGGTGTGGTGTTGAGTCCTCTGGTTCTGTTGGAGGCGTCTCTCTCTCATCTGTCTCTGTTTGGGACCCTTTTGAACCCTAATCTCGACCAAAACCCCCCCATTTCCCCGGAAAATTCACCAAAAGGAAAATGCAGAATCACAGGCTGAAGCAGCAGCAGCAGCAGCAACAACAAGCTCTGATGCAACAAGCTCTCCTCCAACAACAGTCTCTCTACCACCCTGGCCTCTTAGCTCCTCCTCAGGTTGGCTTCTCTAATATCTCTTTCTCAATTTGCTACGATCTTCCTCTGTTTTTTCTTCCTTTCGCGATGTCGATCTTTGATTTTTTGCTTGTCTATGTGGGATTGGCTGGAACACCTAGGGTTTGTTGCAAAAATGGTTTTTTTTTTAAAAAAAATTCTAGAGCTGGTTGCGTGGTTAATTCTTCGTTTCTGAGGAAATTGGGGTTTCGTAAAATCGTTTTTACATTTTTTGTCTGCTAGTTTTCTTTTTCTTTTTCTAATTACTTGTTCGTGTTTGAGTTTTGCTCCACAACTATCTGTTTTGGTGTTTGATCTTGTGGAAAAATCAAATTTTGAAGTTAGATTATAGCATTGTGTATCTTGCCCTGTCAAGGTTTTGCGTGAGGCATGGAGGCTAATTTTTATTTTTGGTCTTTTTGAAAATCTTGGGTGCATCCGCCCCGCGCGCCCCCCACCCCCCACAAAGTGATTTTACGTATTCAATAAGGACAGTAATTAGTAGCCTTTCGAGTGTGCCTCACTTTTGTATTTTAGCCATTTAGTTACTTAGTTTTATTCTAAAATATACACTATTGTGTGTTTTGTGGTGGTCAATGGCTATTTAATAATGTTTAGGGCACTCCATATATGTAATGCTTAAGCACCCGCGTCTAAGAGGATTTTCAAGGGGATATGATAACTACAATAAATTCGTAGACCCGGATAAGTTTTAAAATTAAAACAGTTTTATATGATCCTTTACTATTTCTTCTACACCGTAGAGTTAAAACTACGAAATATTTGTCGGCTTCCGAATGTTTTCTTACTTTTTCAGTAAAACCCTCTTGTAAAAGTATTTTAACAATGCTTTCTCTGACGTTAGTAGATGGTATTTGAACCATTCCTTTTCTATTCATGCCAACATTTTGCATAGAAGTTATTATGTCGTGGTGTACTTACTCATGATAACCGAATCCGGATCCTCTGCAACAGATTTATGTAAATCCTCTCTCCACCCATGGTCACAGCCGTTGGATTAAAAGAAAAAAACAATTGAAAAAATCCAACGACTGATTGTTGCTGGAGAGAGGATTTACATAAATCTGTCACAGAGGATCCGGAGACATAACACCATGGATAATGGTCTCTCTCATAATGGTTTAAGTTTTTAGTTTGAAGTGGCCTAAGCATTTTTCTAAACTAGGGAAATATATTATTATGAATATTAATTCTTTATTTCCTCCTTTTGTCACCATTTCTTCTTTGGTTATTGTAAGTGGTGAAAGAGAGTTGAGTTGTGGAAGTTCGCAATTTTATAAATGATCCTGAAGCCTGTTATCCATATTTCTAGGAAGTAGGGAACAGAAACTCCAAGGCTTAAATATTTTGCTTAACTTCTGTTACTGATGTAAATTGAGAAATGCTCAGACAAGGCTTTAACATGTACTTATTGTAATAATCACTTCTATTATTGTTTGTGTCTGTGTATTTATTTATGCTATCTTTGTGGTCATCTGAAATGATAAATCTGGTTATCATTTCAAGAAAATTTAATAATAATAAAATAAAGTATTAAAGCATGTTGACATAATGATATACAGGGATAAGCAGTCTGGATATTTTTAACAATGAAAGTAGTTTTGGAGGTAGTTGAAAGTGCTATTCTTCAATAAAAATCTAAGCATAAAACCATCTTCCTATTTATTTTTTTGGCTTAATTGGCAGGATTTTTTCCCCCTTGTGGAAGGATCAGGTTGGGTGGGGTTTGGCAGTATTGAGGCAGTAAAAATATATATGTAGTTGTGACTTTTGGTATTCTTTTAATTTCCTTGGAGGTTTAATTGGGAACGGAGTCTCTATGGATTTGGATTCACTGCATTCACTGTGATGTACCGTTGGATGCATTTGAGTGTTTATTAAAAAAAATGAAACAATACTGATCTAACGGTGCATATTAGTGAATGTGTGAATGCGTGGGTGCAGTGACGACAGCGGATCCAAATCCGAGCCTGCATAGCCTAACTAATAGAATTCATAAAAGCCATTGATAGACTAGGTGTTAGTGTGTTTGATTTGGTGATAAATCTGCTTTAGGTCTTGGAAGATTTTCCATTTTTCTCACTGTTACATTTTAGTTTACATTTTGTTCTATATTTTGAAACTGTTGGGCGATGGGCGAACTCCCATTCTCATCTATTCCTGTTAGGCTTAACACTGAACTCTTGTAAGCATTTTTTGTTTGGTATCCATTGGCATTGGGTTATGTACTTTCTTTCTCCCTATCCTACCGAATAAATGTTTTTCATACTACTTTAGTAGATATAATCATATAATACAAAATTTTTATCTAGATTTGTCGTCTTTTTTCTTTTATTTTCTTTTAAACATTTTCATTTTGCAGATTGAACCAATCCCAAGTGGAAATCTGCCTCCTGGTTTTGATCCGAGTACTTGCCGCAGTGTGTGAGTGTTTGTCTAGACATTTTGCCGTTCACTTTTATATTTTATTTCTCATTTTTGTCTGCTTGTTTTGTGACTGTTATATGTGAACAAGCTTAGGCGTTGTTACTTTATTTTTATGCTTTGACTACTACCTTTCAATTTTCAAATAATGTTTTGTGTTAAAAGAATTTGAGTTGCTGATCTTTCTTGTTTGACTTAAGTAGATATTTTGCCATGCTTAAAAACGAATTCTATTGCAATAAGAGTTACCTGTATGTTATTTCTTGATTTTGTGACAAAAATTAATCACTTGTAGTCTAATTTATTTTTCTTCTCTTCTTTTTTTTAAAATTTTAGCTTTTTTATCTTTGAGAAAATGCAGGTATGTGGGGAACATCCATACTCAAGTAACTGAGCCACTTTTGCAAGAAGTTTTCGCAGGTACTGGCCCAGTTGAAGGTTGCAAACTTATTAGAAAGGAGAAGGTATGTTTTTAATATAGTTATGTCATGTGTAATTTATTGATTTAAAGGCTATCTGAAAGTGGAGGTTTATGTTTGACATCATGTGGCTCTATTGTGCAGTCATCCTATGGATTCATTCACTACTTTGATCGCAGATCTGCTGCTCTTGCCATATTATCTCTCAATGGAAGGCATCTGTAAGTGGAGCTACTTTAGAGTTGACAAGCTTGGTTTGGATTTGCATTAAACTTTTAATTAAATGTGTTGCAGATTTGGGCAGCCTATCAAAGTTAACTGGGCATATGCTAGTGGTCAGAGGGAGGATACATCAGGTTGGTTCAGAGTAAATATATAGATATTTATGTTTGAACTAACTCTGCCCCTTTGACAACTTTTTACTAAGATATTTTATAAAACGTTTCTTTCAATTTGCAGGTCATTTCAACATTTTTGTTGGTGATCTCAGTCCTGAGGTTACTGATGCTACCCTGTTTGCATGCTTTTCTGTCTACCAGAGTTGTTCGTAAGCTTCATTTTCTTATGTTCTCTTAGTATAACAGGCATCCATTTTCTGTATTTGAAATTGGATCACTCTCTAATTCTATACATTCAATATGAAAAATACGTGTTTGTAGTGCTCATGTAGTAATTGACAATGCGTCCTTAACAATTTAGTTGACAACTTATCATGGCTCACTGACTTTATTTATCTGCTGGTTCTAGAGATGCGAGGGTTATGTGGGATCAAAAGACTGGGCGTTCAAGGGGGTTTGGATTTGTTTCATTCCGTAGTCAACAGGTCATTTGCAGTTTCAAAATCTTGAATTTTAGTGTAATACTGTTCTTTATGATGTTTTTTTACTTTGGTTTTTCTTTGATTTTTTGTAGGATGCTCAAAGTGCCATAAATGATTTGACTGGTAAGAAGTTTATCGTTGGCCTTAATATTTATATGTTTTTAGCAACTTTTAGATTTGCATATTCTCAAATGATCTTTCATAATTTTATGTCATCTGACACACAATTTGGCATCTCAAATCAAAGGAATTGTGCATTAAGATTCCTTTATAAGAATTGATGTTAGCTTTCCATCATTCTATGGTCCCCCCCCCCAGCCAAGATGGAAAATTGTCTCTGAGTACTTTTTCAAAACCACCAATTTGAGTATATGCTCTGTGTAATGGATGCCGCGAGGCTCATGTTCTTTCTTGTCTACCTGGATTTCCGTCTGCTCATGGAGTTCTGAACTAATAATGTGCTGCCTATGCCGTTTAGGTAAGTGGCTTGGAAGTAGGCAAATACGCTGCAACTGGGCAACAAAAGGTGCTGGTGGCATTGAAGAGAAGCAAAACTCAGATGCCAAAAGTGTGGTCGAACTTACAAATGGATCATCTGGTGTGTAAATTATAACTGTAGTTCCATAAACAATGATTGAGATGGTCGAGTCTATTCTGCATTGCTTAATTTAAGGGTGGATCTTGATGTTTACTAATATTTTATAGAAATCTTTTTTTGCCTTTGACCCAATATTTTATAGATAATTGGAACTTGCAAAAATTACTGTTTGTGAAGTATTCTTTCTTAGTTAAGAGATGAAATACTTGGCATGGAGTTGACTAACATGTTTTTAACAACTGACTTGCCATGAATCTGTCAAGTATTTTTGTAGCAACTTTTAGATTTGAGCCACTCTAAGATTTGGGTAATCTCCAATGATCTTTCATAATTTAACATTGTTAGAGCAAGCTAAGCTTACTGTAGACATGCTACAGCTGATCTCAGCTCACTGCTGAGTCAGATTCTGTTAGAGGTAGTTACACATCTACCTTCTATAAATAGCACATTCATTGTATCTAGTCATTCAAGAATTAAGAAATTGATTCAGTGAAATTTACTCTACATTCTTCTCTCTCTTTTCTGTCCTTGTTTGGTTTGTAACATGGTATCTCGAGCTTGAAACTCGGTCATGGCTTCCGCGTTCAATGTTGATGACAATCCACCGCCGCCACCACCTCCTCCTCCGTCGTCGCCGCCTGCGCCAGCGGTGCCATCACCAAACCTAAACACTATGCTTACGATGAAGTTAACGGACAAGAACTTTCTCCACTGGCGCCAAATCGTTGAGGCTGTAATTCGAGCCAATCGACTCGAAAAATACGTGGCGTGTCCTAGGGTTCTAGTGCGATACCTCAATGAGGATGATCGAGCGAACGATCGAGCGAATCCAGAGTACCAGGCTTGGGAAGCTCAAGACGAGTACCTGTTCATATGGCTCTTGAACTCGATTTCTGATACGATTTTGCGCGTGTTGTCGGTTGTACACATGCGTGGGAATTATGGGATGAATTACACAACTACTTCAACTCGCAGACGAAGGAGCGTAGCACACAGCTTCGTGCCGAGCTTCGTCACATTGTCAAAGGTGATCGCACCATTGGAGAGTACTTGCTGCGAATCAAGGCACTGGTGGATGCCTTGATCTCGATTGAGAACCCGATTACTCGTTAGGAGCATATGGATGCAATCTTGGAAGGTTTACCCGATGATTATCATATAATCTTCCTTACAATTGAGAGCAGAATTGAACCTTACTCAATTGCTGAAATCAAATCCCTATTGTTGTCACATGAGTCTCGATTGGAAAGGTTGAAGTCCAAAAATGCTGTTACGGAGGTGTTCTCAGCCAATCTGGCTCAAAGCAATCCTAATCCTAACCCTAATTCCATGCCACACAACCCTAATTCCATGCCACGTCCAATTCCTTCCCCGAATAGTACTAATCAGGTGAATTCTACATCAGTCTCTAATTTTCAGCAAGGTTCATCCTCTTTTCCAAATAATGGAGGCTATCAATAGTATAATTCCTCGTCCAATTTTGGCAATGGTTTTCGAGGTGGACGCGGCGGACGTCGTGGCCGTGGTAGTGGTAGAGGTGGCAGATATAGCTATGGAAGGTTTGGCAATGGAGCAGTGTCAGATTTGTGGTCGTAACAATCACAATGCTCTTGATTGTTACTATAGATTCAATGAAGATTATACAACACCACCTCCTAGTGTTAATTCCTTTGGTTCTTATGGTAGAGGCCAGTATCGTGGCCAACCCTCTTCGAATCAGTATCATAAACATGCTCGTCATGCCAATTATCACTATGCTTCAGGACAATCAGCACAAAATTTCATGCCTCCTCCTATGCCTCAACTTCCTGTTCAGCAACAGCCTTTGTTGCCTCTCCCATTGCAATCCAATAATGTGCATATGCCTTATCCTAATGGCCAAGTCAGCAGCTATCAGCAGCAACAGAACCCTATGGCTATGATGGCCTCTAATTTTGGTTCAGATTCAAGTGCCTGGTTTGTTGATAGTGGGGCAACACACCATGTTACTGCATATCTCAACAACTTGAATCAACCTGTTGCACCAAGTGGTATTGACCAGATTTACATAGGTAATGGTCTTGGCTTATCTATACTCTCAATAGGAACTGCATGTGTTAGGTCACCTTTTGATCACACCCGCACATTAAACCTTTCTAACATTCTCTATGTTCCAACTATAACCAAAAATCTGTCGAGTGTTAGTCGTTTTTCAATAGATAACAATGTCTACTTTGAGTTCCTTCCTCATCTTTGTTTTGTTAAATCACAGGATGATCATAAAGTTCTTCTAGAAGGTTTTGTGAACTCTACGGGTCTATATGTGTTTCATCAGTTCACCATAGTCTCAAGGTCTCGACCAAGTGCTGCTGGTCTGTCAAGTTTCCCTACTTGTTTGAGTGTTTCTTTCCCCACTCCCTTGACAAAGTGTATTTCTTCTAATTCTACTTTAGGTGATGTAAATAAAGTGCCCCTATCCCATTATATTTGGCACTGTAGACTAGGACATGCCAATGATGTGGCAATGAGATCTATACTCCAAAAATGTAATCTCTCTCATATTAATAAAAGTACTTTGGATTTCTGTACTGCTTGTTTTGCCAAGTCTCATTGGCTTCCCTCTCACTCATCCCTGACTACTTATGCTCATCCTTTTGATTTACTCTTTCTTGACTTGTGGGGTCCAGCACCTGTTAAGTCCTCTATGGGATATCAATACTACTTTTCAATCTTGGATGCTTGCTCAAAATATACTTGGATATTTCTGTTAAAACAAAAATCAGACACTCTAAACACCTTCAAACAGTTTTTTGAACTTGTTAAAGTCCAATTTGGTGCATGCATTAGGGCTGTTCAGTCTGACTGGGGTGGGGAATTCAGGCCCTTTACTAAGTTCTTGGCTGATTTGGGTGTCCAACATAGAGTTATTTGCCCCCATACCCTCCATAAAAATGGTTCTATTGAGCGTAAGCATCGTCACATAGTGGTAACTGGCCTAGCTTTACTTGCACAAGCCTCACTTCCTATGTCTTATTGGGACCATGCCTTCTGTACTGCAACCTTCCTCATCAATCGTCTCCCTACACCTGTTCTTTCCAATCAAACACCCTACTTCATTCTCTACAAATCTGATCCTGACTACTCTATGTTAAATGTGTTTGGTTGTGCATGCTACCCATGCCTTAGACCCTACAATAAACATAAGCTTGAATTTAGAACTAGAGAGTGCAGCTTTCTTGGTTATTCTACCTCTCACAAGGGCTACAAATGTATAGCTAAAGATGGCCGCATGTATATTTCTAAGGATGTCCAATTTAAAGAACATGCATTTCCATTTGCAAAAGAGGCTCTCAAACCAACAGATTCAGTAACACCCACTAGTCCTAGTAACACTCCTCTCCTGATTATTCCTCCCATTCCTGGTCCTGCTCCTATGTTTCCCTCAAGTCCAAATGGTTCAAATCAGTCTCCTATATCTGCTGCTCCTATTAACCAAGCCTCACCGCCTTCATCAGGTCAAGGCACACTTTCTCCTCAATCTCCCTTTCTAGTTACACCTCTTAATCAAGCTTCTCCTTCTGTGTCTAGTCACTCCTCTCATCACACAGACCCTTACTCCTTATCTTCTCTTCATTGTGGGTTAACACCTAGTGGTTCCTCTCATCCGTCTGGTGCATCCTCTAGCTCAGCACCTACACCTCTTAATGCCCACCCCATGGTCACTAGGTCTAAAGCCGGCTTGCTAGCTCCCACTTTATTGCTAACACATGCAGAACCTCATTCTCCTATTGAAGCCTTGACCATTCCTCATTGGCTTGAGGCAATGCAGCAGGAATACAATGCATTATTGCACAACAAATGGACACTAGTTGATCTTCCACCCAACAAAAAGGCCATTGGTTGTAAGTGGGTGTTCAGGGTCAAAGAGAACCCAGCTGGCACTATAAACAAGTACAAGGCCAGGCTGGTTGCATAAGTTTTTCATCAGCAGTTAGGAAGAGACTACTCGGAGACATTCTCTCCTGTGGTCAAACCTGTCACAGTCAGAGTAGTTTTGACACTAGCAGTCACCTACAGCTGGTCCATACAATAGTTGGATATTAATAATGCATTCCTAAATGGATTATTGTCTGAAGAAGTATACATGGAGCAACCTATTGGGTTCAAAAGCACCAATTCCTCTCAGGTATGCAGGCTGAATCATGCCATCTATGGGCTTAAACAAGCCCCAAGAGCATGGTTTGAGAGACTGACAAAGGCTCTTGTACAGTTTGGGTTTCAAACTAGTAGGTGTGACCCATCTCTTTTTATTCATACACATGCTGGCCCCTGCTCTTACATTTTAGTTTATGTTGATGACATTATAGTCACAGGCTCATCTCTTGCACATATCTCAGCTATTATTCAAAAACTCAGCTCCATTTTTGCTCTCAAGCAACTTGGAACTCTAGACTACTTTTTAGGGGTGGAAGTGAAGCACTTGGCTCACAATAAGGGCATTCTTTTGTCTCAGTCCAAGTACATCAGGGACTTACTTGCCAAAGCCAACATGAGCAATGCAAAAGGGTCACCCACTCCTATGGTTAGCAACAACAAGTTAACTAAGTTTGGAGCCAACTACATGAATGATCCCACACTGTACAGATCTATTGTAGGGGCATTACAGTATGCCCACCATAACTCGGCCAGAAATTTGTTACAGTGTAAGCAAGGTCTGTCAGTACCTTTCCCAACCTCTAGAGGATCATTGGAAGGCAGTGAAGTGTATCCTAAGGTACCTAAGAAGTATTATTACTCATGGCCTAGTCCTAAAGCCTGCAAATCCTGCCGCACCGTTCTCTATTGAAGCATTCACTTATGCTGATTGGGCGGCAGATTTGGATTACCGAAGGTCAACATCAGGCTCCTGCATCTATTTTGGCCCAAATCTTGTATCTTGGTGGTCTCGCAAACAACCTTTAGCAGCAAGATCTAGTAAAGAAGCAGAGTACAGAGGGCTAGCAGCAACCACAGCTGAAGTCCTTTGGATCCAGTCTCTGATAAAGGAGCTGCACATCAAGTCCCAAATACCAGTGGTGTATTGTGATAATCTGAGTACTGTTTCACTGTCTCATAATCATGTTCTACACTCAAGGACAAAGCACATGGAGCTAGATATTTTCTTTGTAAGAGAAAAGGTCCTAAACAAGTCTCTCACTGTCTGTCATCTATCCGGAATCGATCAAGTGGCTGACCTTCTTACCAAACCACTCTCACAGACTAGGTTTGAAGAACTGAGAAGCAATCTAGGAGTACTAGATCATCTAGCTCTTGTAAACCCACCTTAGTTTCAAAGGGGGTATGTTAGTAATGGTTGTAAACCCACCTTGTGTTTAAAATGGGGTATGTTAGAGTAAGCTAAGCTTACTGTAGATATGCTACAGCTGATCTCAGCTCACTGCTGAGTCAGATTCTGTTAGAGGTAGTTACACATCTACCTTTTATAAATAGCACATTCATTGTATCTAGTCATTCAAGAGTTAAGAAATTGATTCAGTGAAATTTACTCTACATTCTTCTCTCTCTTCTCTGTCCTTGTTTGGTTTGTAACAAACATCACTTGACACAAAATTTAATGTCTCAACTCAAAGGAATTGCGCATAAAGATTCCTTTGTATGAATTGATGTTGGATCTGTCATTCTGTGGTGTTTTGTCTCTATATCCCCCTCTCCGCTTAATTCAAGATGGAAAATTGTCAATGAAGGCTTCTTCAATATTCAGAACTGCCACTTTTAGTATATGCCCTGTGTAATTGATGCCAATGAGGCTCATAAAACAATGATTGAGATGGTTGAATTTCTGAATTTCTTCTACATTTCTTGATTTAAGGTAGATATTGATGTTTCCTAGTATTTTATAGCTATCTTTTATTGCCTCTGACCCATATTTTATAGATAACTGGAAAATGTAAAAATTACTGTGTTTTTGGAGTATTCTGCTATCTTAGTTAAGAGATGGAATACATGGCGCATGCAATTAACTAACATGTTTTACCTTGCTTCTGCAGAAGATGGTAAAGAGACATCTAACAGTGATGCTCCTGAGAACAATCCTCAATATACTACTGTTTATGTGGGTAACCTTGCTTCAGAGGTAAGAAAATATCTTTTTGTGTAATTTTCGTTTTTGGGGTTCAGAACAAAAGTAGTACATCAACAAAAAATTGTTGAAAAATTTTCAAACTTATTAATGCAATGCACGTAATATTTGTAAGTCTACAACAAATTGTTGGATTACTGAAATCGAAAATTTAGGGCCTGTTTGCTTTGTTTTCAGTTTTCTGTTTTCATTTCTTGTTTTCATTCTGTTTACTGTTTTCAGAAATTTGTATAGGAAACATTGAAAACAACTTTTTTCTGTTTTCACAATTTTTTGTACAAGTCTTTGGAAACAGGAAAAAAAATGAAAACAAGGTGGCAATTTTATAATTATATATGAAAACAGGAAACTGGAAACAAAGCAAACGGGCCCTTATCTTTCAGCTGATTGTTTTATTTTCTCCATCTCGCTTTTGTCCATTAGGTTAGAGATGTAAGAATATTTTAGCTTCCGGATATTTTTTTTGTTTAGCGAAATGAGTTACGTTTACTTGTGAGCTGTATGCTTGAGTTCTGCAGAATTTTCTGTTATCATTTTAATCATGATATTTGGTGATTCTGCAGGTAACACAGCTTGATCTCCATCGCCACTTCCATTCCCTTGGGGCTGGAGTGATAGAGGAGGTCCGTGTTCAGCGTGATAAAGGGTTTGGTTTTGTGAGGTACAATACTCATGCTGAAGCAGCTCTGGCTATTCAGATGGGTAATACCCAGTCTTATCTATGCGGTAAACCAATTAAGGTCTGTATTCATTCTTTATTTATTTTATTATTATTGTTGTTGTTATGGTTATTATTATTATTATTATTTTTTTTTTTTTGGGGGGGGCTTGCCATTCTTTTATCGTGAGTGCTCAATTAATCAAATATACAGGGATTACAGTTAGTTGCCATGCCTTGTAAGCTTGATTTTGCTCTTCTATGCTTGACCATAAACCAGGGATTTGGAATTTACGTAGTGTTATTGGGCATTTAGAAGCTGGAAGCTAAGGGCCTATTTGTTTTGTTTTCAGTTTCCTTTTTAAAAAATAGTTACAAAAATGTAGCCTTGTTTTCATTCTGTTTCCTGTACAAATTTTTGAAAACAGGAAACAAAATGAAAACAAGATGACAGTTTTGTAATTATTTTTGAAAACAAGAAACTGGACACAAAGCAAATAGGCCCTAATTTTCTTATGGTTTTTGTGCACCTTATCTGCAACTAGCCTTGATGCTCAATCTACTTTTGACTTAGTGTGTATAGATTAGCTTATTTTGTCTTCAGAACAATTTATAATCAAAAGCTCCCTGAGCTTCTTAAAAAAAAAAAAAGAGTTATTTCTCAAAATTTAAGCGTTACCAAACATTGTTTTACTGCACATTTTATTTTCCTTGAATCGAGTTCCATTTGTTTCCTGTTACTAAAAAAGGACGTGTCTACTTTTGCTTACAGTTTCTTTCTGGCCATTTCTTTCGGTATTTTTTAAAAAATATATATTTTGAATTGGGCTATTTGTTGAACTTTGATGCTGACATTGTTAATATGATAAATAAAATATAGTGCTCTTGGGGGAGCAAGCCAACTCCGCCCGGAATTGCTTCAAATCCTCTTCCTCCACCTGCTGCTGCATCTCTACCAGGCCTTTCTGCACCTGAACTTTTGGCTTATGAGCGACAGCTAGCAATGAGCAAGATGGGTGGTGTCCATGCCTTGATGCATCCGCAAGGCCAACATCCTCTTAAACAGGCAGCAATTGGAGCAAGCCAGGCAATATATGATGGTGGGTTCCAGAATGTTGCTGCTGCACAGCAAATGATGTACTACCAGTAAAGTAATATAATGCAGTTCTCCTGATGATGTGGTTTAATGCTATCCTATCCTATATATCCTGGCCTCAGTGCACACATTTATTCGTGTTAAACTCTAGGGAGCTCTTTCTTTTACTTCTTTACTTACGGTGGTGTTGAGGTTTTTACCCCCACCATATTAGGCACGACCAAATATTTGTATGGGTTTGTATCGTGTATGCGGTTTTCTAATTAGTAGTGGATGAGAGTGGTTATGATTTAAAGGAGGCACGTCTGTATACATTTTTCTTCCTTCTCGCCCATTTGGGTTTGTGTTCGCTCTATGCAATGGTTGTCATTATCATCCTGTCAAGGGGCTGTTACATACGATGTCTTCATGCGCAAGTATGGTACTTGTATGATTGGTGTTGTTGATTGTAGTATATTACAAATACCATGTTCCAAAGGCGATTCACCCAAGCAGAAGATAATGATTAATGGGTCAGGATTCTGTGGTTTCAAACAAGCTTGTATTATGTCTACCTTTTCTTAATAATAATATTGAAAATAAAATAAAATTGAATTACTCCACTACCACCAGTTTTTCAACAGGTACTGATTCCATGCTATTAAGTACCTTTTCTTAACAATAATGAAAACCAATTTAATACAAAAAAAAAAAAGTAGTTTAATTTTATTGCACAGTTAATGTAAAAGATTTTTATGTAAACATTCAGTAGTATCTTGACAAATTACTATTAGTGTTGTTTCTCTTGGTTATTTAAATAAATGACAAATTACTATTAGTGTTGTTTCTCTTGATTATTTAAATAAAAGCACAAATCAAAATACTAGTGGATGTCGGTATAAAATGTTTTATACACTGCATATTACTTTGATCAAAAAAATAATAATGAAAAACAATTTGAATTACTCTCCTTAATATTACTACAACTAGTCTGGGGTAAGAGTTTTTTTTTGACAAAGGGTAAAGAGTGTTGTTATGTACGCCACTCAATTACTGCATTAATCTAATACTATTTCAAAATATATATTTTTTTGGTACAAATACTATTTTAACATATTACAAAGGATTTGAAAATAAGGTGTTGGTTTCATTTTATAATATTTATTAATTAATTAAATTTAAAGGAGATTTAGACCGTTGAGTGTTATTCTAAAACTGAATTTCCCCTTCCCAGTAAAATTTCATGAGAAAACGGAGAGGAGCCAAATCATATTTATATTAAAATACATGATGAAGATACAATTTCCACATCTCTACCATCAAAAGTCAAATTAGCAATGCAAAGTAGATATTGAAGATAGAATTATCTCCAATTTAAACTCTCTTAAAAGGTGTAATATCACCTTCAGGCTTCACAATCATGATAACAATTTAACACAAACGAAATCTGATATCAGGGAGAACCAATTAGAAAATGATAAAAAAAAACCTCCGCAGGAGAAACTCCACTAATTCTACACTCGTTACTTTTTATGAAAAAATGTTGAACATTGTCAGCAATATCAGAATGATTGCTTAGTCCTTTTCCAGCCTATCAATATACTTGTCATAGAATTGGCCAGCTCTCTCGAGATCTCCAAGCTCAGTGTAACAATCAGCAATTGCCCCAAAAGCTTCTGTGTTCCCTGAGTCTTCTCCTTCTCTTTCAGAGATGCCCAAAACCATGGAATGGTACTTTATAGCATCTCTGTATTTTCCTTGTCTTTGTAGTGAGGCTCCTGTAATATGCAATTACTTTACTTAAAATGTATTCATGGAGATTATGTGGGAGACTCATAAGCAGAATAGGAAAGATAACAAACCTAGACCTCTAGCGGCTTTTTTCTCCTCAATAGGATCCTTTAGATTCTGGGCAAGCTCAAGTGCGATCTTAAACTCCATGAATGCTTTGTCTGGCTGTTGGTTCCTTAGAAAGTTTTTTCCATTTTTCAACTTAGAAATTAGATCCTGCTTCTTTGGGTCAACAATAATTTCGTTATCAGGTATCCTACCACCAATGGGAGCATAACTCAAGCTAGGGGCGTAGGACTCAATTTTGGCTTGCTTCCTTAAAGCTGCATTGATCTGAAGTAATTGCTCATTTACTCGCTGTAATTCTTCTTTCCTTTGCCGAGCAAGCAACCCTGTCATATGATCAATGAATACAAGAAAAGGATAGTATGTCCCTTATCAATAAATGTACATACCAAACCCATCTAGCAACACTTCACTAGAAGCTCAAGTTATTATAATTAGTGATATACAGGAATAAGATATTTTTACAGATTGAAATTTCTGTCACTTTGAGAAAAATATTTTTTGATCTAGCTGATGTTCTGTTCTATTTTCCCCCCTAGGGTTCTTTCCTGTTTTTTCTTCTTTAACGAGAATCCCTAGCCTCCCTGCTTTCTAAACCCCCCCTCTCTTTTTTTAATTTAAAAGAAACAAAATCATCATATATGTTCAGTGCTTTCTTTGCAATCAATAAAAAGCATGTTTTATTTTACACAAAAAAGCTTGGAGATGACTTATCAAGTCAACACTTTGGCTTTTGATAGAAACTTGAATTTAATGATAAAATTCAACTAACAATGGAGCAGTGCTCCTTACAACAGAGGTGAATTCCTCTGGAAAATCAATAAGACAGAAAGGAAAATATTAGAAAGAAAAGTACAGAAAAAGATAGAGACCCAACCAAGCCCCAAGGTTACCCAACCTTTACCCTTTACCAGAATTTTCCTCCCCTCCTACGCGCCCCCCCAACCACTCCTTTTATAACCTCCTCACCTCATTTCCTAATGATTACCGAATCCCACACCCCAACCCCCAAGTGCCACCTGTCTAATCTGTTATGACCTCCCCTCTCCCTTCTAACAATTTCCCTCTATCCTCACTACACTTGTGTCATGGGCCTATCAGCTTTCAAGAAGCATTCATGCTTCACATAGCCAAACTTCTTAAGTTTTAATTTTTACACTAGCCTCATGTATTTTAAGATTTTTAGTTGCACACAGATATATTTAAGTAATATGCTAGTCCTTTAAAATATTACCGATGAACTAAATCAACAAATAGGAATAAATCCGGAAAATGTAGTTCTACTCTCCAAGCCTTTGGGGATAGGAACGTCCATGAGCTAATATATCTGTGTAAGGAAGCTCAAACTAGCTTACCTCCAACAGTGGCTCCAATGAGGGCTACTGCTAGCAGTAAAGGCATATTGAAAACAGAGTTATCAGCCTCACATGTTTCAGCCAATGCTTTATAAGGGGTAGAGAACATCAAAATATTACTGGCGAGAAATACTAGTGATGGGAACCTTTGATGTATGTCTTCCTGGTGAGGCAAACAATTTCAACCAGAAGTTAGAAGTTAAAGAGAAAGTTATGAAAACAATTATCTGCGAAGGTAAGTCTTAAGCATTGCAAGGGCAAGAAACTTTTGTATATGAAAGTAAATTTAGAGCACAACAAGCTCTCTGAGTTTCCATTACAGATAGTGTTATAGCCAATATGTATTCAAATAGCAACTGAAGTCTGAAAATCAACACTATGCAATTCCAAGAACATAAAGAAGTCAACAAAGTATGGATTTTGAGTATAAAAAGTATCCACAGTTAACAATTTCCAAAGCAAGATTAATGACAAGGAGGTATGAAACTTACAAGTACATAAATCATGATAAAAAATTAAAGGCCATAGAGGCAGGAAAACCTGCCTTGACTCACCATCATACCTTACACTTTGAGCAGTGCAGCAAGCTTGGAATTTGAGGAGACCCATCAAATGTATCTTTAAAGGGTGGCACAAATTTGCCCACTTTAAAAGAAAGACAATCAAATTTTCCTGATTCATTCAAGAAATTTAATTCCATGTGAGTATGACTACCTTAGAATTATCCTAAGAAATTAGCTGATCCATGTCTGATTAATCATGTAGTATAACCAACTTAAAATCTTAGGGTCGTTACTTAAACAACAAATTCAATTTATCAACAGATTTCCCAGTTAACAAGAAAGGAAAGAAAGTTGTTTCAAAAAACTGACCGGGGAGGTGGGGGTTGTTGGGTGAGAAATGGGGTTTTGGGAAGAAGCAGGAGCAACGGAGCAGAACCGCCATTGCTGTCCTACGTAGACTGAAGACGCGGAATGCTGACTGGGTGATGAGAGGATAACATTCCCTGTTCCTGTGTGCACCCCTTGGATTACAACAATCTATAGTCAGTCCTGCCTGTTTTTTCTTTCCTTATTCCTTTTTGGGGAATAACTTCCTTTTTCTTTTTTCGTTTTTTTTTTTAATTCTATTGGTTTTGACTTTTGGTGAATAAGTTTCTTTTTTTTTTAAAAAAAATTCTTTTGGTGAATGACTTTTAACATAATTAAGTGAAATATTTTTTATAATGTAATAATTTATGATTAAGTGTGTACCAGTACAACCTTTTAAACTAATGATCAAGTTTTAACTTATTCTAATGGTGGTAAAAAATGGAGTGTATATATATATATATATAATTACAAATACATATTAACAAAGAGAACAACCAATAAGTGAAATTTCATTTTTTGTCCCAAAAAAAAAAGTGAAAGCTCAATTTATATTCTAACTTTTTATATCAAGTCGAAATTGTTCAATTGCATATTCAATAACTAGTTGTTGTAATTTCAATATTGAACTATATTAATTGCAATATGGAAACGCTCTAAGCCCAGGTAGATTAGGTCAGGACTGTATCCCCTATCCCCAAACAAACCAAACCAAAAGTACCTTCAATTTTTTTTTTTAAAAGTGAAACAAATGGAATAATGAACCGGCTTATTTCCAAAAACCAGTTTATGATGGTTTAACCAATACTTTTATGCTTGTTTAATAAGTTTTTGCATGGTTAGATTGCACCCCTGATTTTCTAGTTCGATAGGACTGGGAAGACATCAAGTTCATGATCGAACCAATTGAATCGGTTCGGTTTGATTGGTTTTTCAAAATTGTGATTATTAGTTTAAATTTTTTTATACTAATAACCAATCACACCTTAGCCCATGTCCTTAAAATAAAAGTCAAAGTCAAACATTTCAGATGACATTACATCAATCAATCATTTTCACAGTAAAGACTTTTTACCATGTCAATTAATTTTATAAATTATTATATCATTAAAAATATTTGAATCTTATAATGCATACATTATAAGTCATAAATGAAATAATTTATGATTGATTGAAAGTATACACGAAAAAATAAACTCAAATGACTTAAAAAATGAAAGACAAAATAAGTAAATTGTTCTTATACGTTTATTTTATTTCTCACATTGATCCTATAAGTTTTTATTTTTCAAATCGGTCCTACATGTTACGTTCTGTCTTCACATTAGTCATTTCCATCAATTTTGACCTAACGCAGTCAGTTTTGATCTGACGTGGCTATCACCGTAGTCCGACACGTGACATCAAAACTGACGGCGTTAAGTCAAAATTGATAGAAAAGACTAATATAAAAATATAACATAACGTATATGACCAATTTAAAAAATAAAAAACTTATAAGATCAATATAAAAAATAAAATAATCATATACGATTGATTTACCTATTTTGCCAAAATTAAAACTTACATTGACTAGTAAATAGCAAGATCTTTATAGTATAGGCTTTTGCGGTTGATTGGGCCCATCACAGCCCAAAGTATAAAAAAAATCCTATTCCAGTCTCCAATCCCCGTTGTCGTCAATTGCGTTGTGGAGGCAGCGATCTCATTCCTCGGAGTACACAGTGCAAGGAAGCACGAACACACTCCCAGGTATTTATTCTCTGTTTCCTCCCTCTTATGAAACTAAACACAACACTTTTCATTCAAGATATATGAACCAAACCAACAAATTTGTCACTGCCAATTAACTATCACAAATAAATTCACACAACTTGATTGAAAACCGCTTTCAACAATTTCTTACATTGTATCTGTATATGTCATTGTTGTTGATGAAGGGAAAGAATGGATCGTTTGCAAGTTAATAAACGGAAACGCCAAGACTCGGATTTGCGGGTGTCTGATTCTCTTTCAAACGAAGAGAGAATTGTTTACGACATGATTCATGCAAAGAGAGACATGGGGATATTGCAAGTTGACATCAAAAAAGAAATAAATCTCCCTGTGAACATTTTCAATAAAACCCTCAAGTCGCTTCAATCTAAACAACTCGTTAAGAGTGTTGTTAGCATAAAAGACAAAGGCAAAAAAATGTTCATGGCATCAGAGTTTGAACCCTCCGAGGAAGTCACTGGTGGGGATTGGTACGCTGAAGGTAGGCTTGACATTGGGTTCATTCAAGATCTCAAACATGTGTGTTTGGAGTACATTTCAAGGAACAAGGTTGTTACCATTGATGGGGTCTTGGAGTTTTTCAAAAGAAATGGTGGTGCTTTCTCTGTTGAAGTTACAAGTAAGCAATGGGAAGAGATTTTGAGGAATTTGGTTCTGGAAAATGAGGTTTTAGAGGAGAAGAGTACTGGGTTTGGGGATTTTGCTGATGTTCCTTTTGGTAGAGTTTGCTATAGGCTCAAAGGCAAGCGTGGTGTTAAAGAGAAAGTCAAAGATGGTGCCATGGTTTCCATTCCTTGTGGAGTTTGTCCACGGATTAGCTTTTGTGCACCTGATGGCATTGTCTCCCCAACAACTTGTGTATACTATCAGAAATGGTTGGATTTCTGAACGAGTCATGCACCAATTCTCTTCTCACTTTTGAATTCTGATGTGAACTTCCCAAGTTTTGAATTTCATCTTATATTAACCATTGACTTTATCTTCTATTTTCATAATTAGCAGTTTAAAATGCTTTCTTAGTTATCTTGTTTTTCAGTTTTCAGCAGCATCTTTTGGTTGCTTTCCCTTTTTGCAAGAATAATATATATTGGCTTACATGTAAATCTCAAAGGGAATAAAATTTGTTGTGGTTCACAGAGGTCTGCATGTGTTGCTTGTGTGATTTTATATACATCAGCAGGACATTATAACATGATGAGTATTGCTTTCCTCTAGGATGACATTTTATAACTTCTTCACCATCCGAGAGGACAGTAAAATTCGGCCTTGTGAAATTATTTGTGAAGGACTAGACTAAATCATTCTAAAAGTATAAACCTTTCAAAATTATAATTATACTAGCAAAAAGTAATAAAGGTGATCTGAAAAAATTTAGGACCAAACTCAAATGTAAGTTACATGTCTAGAAGCGATTTTTTAGTCTAAATTGGCTTTCTGAATACATTATAGCCCCCAAGTATAACGGTGGGTTTGCTTTGTGGGTGTTTGAAACTGCGGTGCATCTGCCTCATAATTGCTTTTGCAAGGCAAAAGTATCCACTACTCAGAGTAGCTTTTGCAAAAACACTTCCAGCTGAGAATAAACTTGTTCCAAAAATGCTGTTTATCTTTTAGAATTCTGATTTAAGACATACTTTCGTAGGTATTAGATCAGAATTGCCTAAAATGTTGTAGTATTACTTACTGAATAGAGCCCTGAGCAGTATCAATTATCAAGTGATACCCACACAAGGAGACACTGAATATTAAACGAATTCCCCAAGTAAGACTTGGGACTCTCCCTATCACTTCTCTTTCCAATTCCAGAATTCAGAATGTTCCCCCTTCTCCCTTTCTCTCTTATTTAAACCACCATTCAACTGTTAGTAACTATAACTGAACTGTCTTCTTCTAGCTGTCCTTTCCCTAACACTTATTCTGTTATTTTCTGTTTACTAAGTATCTAACATATTCCCTTTTCAATATTTCTATGAAGAGCATAAAAAGATATCAAAAGTGTACTTGTGTTTCATAATTACCAAAAGAAAATGAGGAACTATATTTGTGGTTATCTGTTTCACTAAAGAATAGCAAATCCGACACCTTCAACATTACTGTTTCACATGCACTTCTTCGTAGATCACAAGGACTTCATCTCTTTTCTTTGTTTCGGTAGGTCTGTGGTTGAGGCTTAGAGTTGGCACTAACCTTATGAACCTTTTCTGAGCAGCGCGCGCTGCTTGCCAGTGCCATAGATTTTGCAGTAGTAGTATCAGGGGGTGATGGAGCAGGTCTTAAAGTAGTATGAGTTGGAGTTGCAGTTGCAGTTGGGGTGGAAAATGCAGAAGGAGTGGCAGACTATGCTCTCAAACTAGTGGTAGGTGCACTTGGAGTTGCAACGGGAGTGGTAGTGGTGGTTGGAGTTGTTGTAATCTGTGCTGTTTTTCAACAGTTATGTTGTTTGAACATAAAAAAACCCGACACTTATGATACCTGGTTAATGACGTTCAAAATTGTGATTAATGGCATGTTGAGTTTGGTTAACGGGTACATCAAGATTGGGTAACTTAACATACTTATAGATTTTGTCTTTGATATTTGTTGATTACTCTCGGAGGGGGGTGTGGGGGGGGGGGGGGGGGGGGGGGGGGCGAGATAGCGAGGGACTGGAAATTAGTTTTATTTTGCAAAAATAGAACTTGTTCACATGAGAGACTTGTCTAGGTGTCTCACGATAGAACTCACCCGTTTGAATTTGACATAGGAAGTGAGTAATTCCATGCCAAATCCAATCCACATGAACATGATGATTCATGGGGGTTGACATGGGTTTATTTTGCAAAAATAGAACCTATTCACATGAGAGACTTGTCTAGGTGTCTCACGGTAGAACTCACCCATTTGAATTTGACATGGGAAGTGGATAATTCCATGCCAAATCCAATCCACATGAACATGGTGATTCATGGGGTTTACGAATTAACTCGAACCACTAAAATCAAAATCAAAACTTTTTCTTTAGATTGATTCGATTTTCTATTCTTATTTAAATTCAAATTGAATTGAATACCCTCATAATATATGTATTTTTATTCTAAAATCATAATGTTCTCTAACCCCTTTTAACTCTAAACTAAACTCTTATAAATCTCTCGTTAGTTTTTGATTTGTACTTATGATTTATTTAATAAGGAATGTGACTAAGGCCGTTGTTAGTTTTTGATGTGTTCTTATTATTTATTTAATAAAAGAATGGATTTTAAGTTATTTTATTATTTATAGTTGAAAACTTGGGGGGGGGGGTTTTGTTTTTTTTTTTGGCATTTTTTTTGTTTGGTTAAGATACGGGGGGAAATAGTCAACGGTTTTATCCGGCTATGACTAATTGAAGCGTTTTATCTATGTTTTGACTTACAAAATAATGTATTTGAGGTGTTAAATTGAAATTTTAAATAGCAAGATAAAAATAAATAAAAATCAAACCATTCCATAAGGTCCAAAACAATTTTTTAATCAAATTGGAATAAAACAAATTTAAAAGATTTTGGTTAAACTAATCATCTAGTTATTATCATACGTAACATTGACTTTGAATTGAGTTCCTATACGTGAAAAATTATAAAATATGTTCCTATAAGCACAATTATTTGTAATTTTTAAATTGGTTATCATCGTTTATTGATGTTATAATTCCATCCGAAGTATTCTAGCTTAGAACTGGACAGTCATTTGGCAACACACTTTGCGCGAAGGGAATGAATGTGCTGGTTGGTTAGTTAAGAATGGAGCTAACTCTGACAAGTGCTATCAACTTGCCAGCTTTGCACTCCTCAGCTCAACAATGTTCTTCTTGCTGACGCTCTAAGAGTTGCTCGTTTTATAAAGTAGTATTGCTTCTATTTTGTTGTCTTCTTTCTCTCTGATAAAAAAAAAATAATATCATTTGTTGGAGTTAAAGTATAGAGAATAAATTCAAAATATTATCATATATAAGGACCAAAGTGAAAATGCTTGTCATATGTAGGACAAAACAATAAAAAAAATTGAATTTGGTCATATAAGACAATCATTTCCAATTTGGACCTTTACTTAATTTCAACCAATGTCGTCATACCACCGATAAACGACAAATACCAAATTACAGATAAGCATGTATATAAGGATTGATTTCAAATTTTTCACATAATATAGACTGAATTCAAAATTAATGTGAATTATAGGGAGACTGGTTCGACAATTGACCCGCCGCCTCGGAGTCCGACCCGTAAGGCGTAACCCGACAGGGGGTTGAATAAAGAAAAACATGAACATGAATCATTGAGAGATAGTTCCCTTCCTTTCACCTTCCCGCGCTGAAAAACCAACCAAAACCCCACTAGGGTTTAACCTTCTTCACTCTTTACTACTCTCCACACTCTCACCGTCATTGTCACCGTCACTGAGCTGAGATCCGTAGAGGCTACGCAATGGACACTTATCCAAGTCCCAGCTTCTTCGACCCACAAAATCTCACAACTAGAGAGCAGTTTCGCCGATACGGGTCAGTATATTCATTCAACTCATCCATTCCCTCATTCCTCAATGAAATCAACGCCTCTCTCATTCTTACATTTCATTTTTTGATTTCTTATCCGCATATGAAGAACCATCATCCTTTATTTGTTTTAATACGTCCTCGCCCTGGATTTAGGGTTTATGGCCCTACGAATTGATGCATTCATTGATTTCTTAATATGAACATGTCAAATTCCACTACATTTGTTTTGGCTGTACTATTTGAACTCCTTTTAACAGCTAACTGCTTTATTGCTTGACTTTTGTTGTATTATTTAGGTTTCATTAATCCACAGTGAACTAGTAGGGAATTTTTAAAAAGGTCTACGACTCTATATTTTAAAAATCTGCAATTGAGTCCTTTAACCTGTAAATAATTTGTAATTAGGTTTTTATTCTTTAACTTTTGTAATCGGATCCTCGAACTTGTAAATAATTTGTAATTAGTAGACTGTAAATTGGTGATCCAGCGGTTCTATCAACCTTCTCAGACCTGATTACAAACGTTTAAAGTATATGGACCCAAATACAAATTATTGACAAGTTCATGGACCTAATTTCAAACTTTTTAAATATAGAGACTTATTTGAAAATTCTCAAATAGTTCCGGGACCTGTAGAGTAATTGAACCTATCATTTATTTACTATTTCGAAATTCTGTGTCAACTTTCTATGATGCAATTTATGCAGGAAGAGACACTCAACTTCAAGTGCTTCAGCCCACCAAGGCAATTCAGCTTCCAAGCTAAGTGAAACTGGGCTGTTATATGATGGCCAAAGCATCCACAGTCCTACAAATGCAGCACTCTTTCTTGAAAATATTAAACAAGAAGTTGAGGACTTCGAAGAAAAGAGTCAACATTCATCTAGAAGGAGGCTATCCTCTGATATTCATGGGGTTCCTGGTGGTTTGGATGGCGGTTTTGACTCCGTACGCCACTCGTTAAAAGCTTGTAAGCAAGAACCTGACTCGATGGGAGATGGCGCAGAAACAATTTTTACTTTGTTTGCATCTCTGCTTGATTCTTCTCTGCAAGGTGCTGCAAATATTTTTATTTATATGCCACGCTACTCAGAAATATTTATTCGAACGATCTATTTGAAGCTTAAAATTCCACATGATACAAGCATGCATTGCTATTATTTGTTTCAAATTTCCTGGAGTGGAATGCTTGATACATTAAGGAGGAGATACTTTCTTTGCACTTGCCTTAGGATAGGGTTGTTGACTTTGGTTCTTTTTGGAATTTAGCCCACAGTTTTTTTTTGGAGATTTCCTTCTTATATTTGGAGAGGGATTGGAGAGCTTTATTGCATTGATGTACCCTTTGGTGCTTTTGTGCACTAGTTCGTTTTGTTTCTAGAAGAGGATATGTTATACTCTGTTATTACACTTTCTTTCTCTGTTAGTAATAAAACAATGATTGAAAAAAGGAAAAGGATAAAGGAAAAAACTCCTCTTCATATTTCCTCTTCATTTTAGTTTTCCCCATCCCAGAAGAATATTGGTGAATTTTTTTTTTTTTTGTATCTCTCAGGAAGAAAAAAGTAACAGTAACACTTTTGATTTGGTTGAAATTATTTACAGGACTGATGCCTATTCCTGATCTGATACTAAGATTCGAGGATGCATGTCGAAATGTTTCAGAGTCTATCAGGTTTGTTTGTTATTATTCATCATAAATATCTTTCTACAGGAGAGTTTATGATGCATGCATTCATGCCTGTATATACTATATACGTATAACTGTATAAGTAATATTACTTTTATCGTGCTATTTACATGAGGGTCTATATCTTGACATTCGTGTCTTTTGACTGAGCAGTTGAGAGGCTGGAAGTCATCCTTTTTTTCATTTTAGGTTGTTGGAGCTCTAGACTTTGTTATTTTCTTATTTATTTGTTCTGAGTAGTGGGTTTACTTGGGTTATCTGGATAATTTTCTGCCTATTTAGTCAAGGGTTGTTTTAATGATGAATTTATAGAGAGTAGAGACTGGAGAGCTTGTTTGAATTTTTCTTTTTTCTTGTTTTGGATTTATTTGTTGTCATTGTTCCTAATGTTCCTGATCAAGACAAAATTGATAAGAAAATATTTTTGCTGCTTGCTAATTTGAAGTTATAGTAGTGTAGCTGGAGCCAATGAGCTAACAGCACATTTGATGTTTAGGCTGCATGGGGGGTATATGTATGTACGAGGTATGGAAAATTTTACAAAAACTAGGATATGTATTGTTGTTCTCTTTTCATTGCATGGTTGTTGTGGTTAATTTAAAGTGTAAAATCATAGTTTACCGTGACTTAGAGAAGAAATGCTGTGTTTGTCAGCACATACTTTGATTTGCTGTCTTGGCTGTTTTAGGAGGATTTATATCCTCCTTATATGCTTCTCTTATTTTCCTTAATAAATTCTAATATGTGAGGAAAACACCAGTTAACCTGAACTTTTAGACTGCACTGTACAGTGGAGGTACTGAAGATGTATTGTACATGTACTTTTCCATAATTCCATTACAAAACTACTTTGAGCATAATATGATTGTGGCCTTTCTTCTATAGGTATGGTTTGACTTTAAGGCATCGAGTTGTTAAGGACAAATTAATGAGGCAGAAGGCTCAGCTCCTGCTTGATGAGGCGGCAACGTGGTCTCTCCTGTGGTTCCTTTATGGGAAAGGAAATATATCTCTAACCTTAGATGTCCAGTTTTTTTAAGGATTATGTCTCTTTCCTTGAGTCTGTTATGATGTAATTTTTAAGGTTTCATGTTTCTTTTTTCAAGTCTGTTTCCTTTAATCAGTTTACTATGACACACATCCATCACATTGACAATTGACAAACTCAACACTACTGATGATTAGGCTTCCCATGTTGATTGGTCATACTTTTGAATTTTCCATATATGGAAAATTAATTTGTTATTAGTTCCATCTTAATGACAATCTTGAGATATGGTGTGTTTGGGTTAGCTGTGAAAAAATGATTATTTCTATAATTGTTATAATCGATTATAATAGAACCAGTTTTATGTTTGGATGAGTTCGTTGAAAAGCGATTTTAAGATAATCTATGTCGTTTGGGCATGTAAAAAATCACTTTTATATAGTAAATTACAAAAATTGGTATGAAGTTATTTGTATAATTTAATAATATTTGTTTGGTAGTTAGTTTTATAGGGGTGAAATAGGAAGAATGTTATTGATTTCAAAATAATCTAACAACTTTTTAAAAAGCTTCAACCTTCTAGATTATCTAAAAACAACTTCTTAATTAAAAAAACAGTTGTTTTGCAATTTAATCAATTTATCCAAACATACCAACTTCTACTGAAAAACAGCTGTTTGAGTAAGATTAATTCTTACCTAAATATGCTCATGGTCTGTTTGAGTAAGATTAATTCTTACCCAAATATGCTCATGGTTTGCATGTTGGTAGAATCTATTTACTGCTAACCAAATTGCTACAAGTTAGATGTATTTCAATCTCCCCCTTATATAAATGGTCCATAAGTTCTTATAAAAACCATTCCTGAATAGTTATAGGTGAGACATGAAATGGAGTATCTCTATAGCCTAAGTCCTTCTAAGACTTTAATTGTTCACTTTTCTTTGGATATCTAGGAATGCTCTTTATCTTGATATTTTACTCTCAGGTTTGTTTTCCTGACAGTTCCCTTTTTTTTTCAGTGACTGAAGAACTTTCCAAAGAGCAAATACTGGTAATATGTCCTACTTGATGTGACCACAAAATTATCTCTCGCTCATGTCCTTGTAATGAACTCATTAAAATCTGTTGACTTATCACAGGTGTCGGGAACCTCTCATGTAGTGGCTTCTGAGTTTGTTGCAGAGGACCATACAGCTCAGTTATGCCTTCGGATAGTCCAGTGGTTGGAAGGCATAGCTTCTAAAGCACTTGACCTGGAAGCAAAGGTGATTTGTTGGTATATTTTCTGCATGTAAAATTGTTTTGTTGACAAATAGCATTCTTTTTTTAATGCTGGCTGCCATGAGTACAAATTTAACCACCTTAAAGATAGTAGCATGCTATCTTTGATTTTTTTTTTTTTTTTAAATTTATTAGAGTAAACAAAAAATTGCAACTAGGGAGAGATTAAGATTTCCTCAAAATAATGAAGTCAAGAAATAATAGGGAATATGAAAAGAAATTAATCAATAATGCAGCAAGTCTAACCGGTCCCTTTGCATATCAGAACAGAAATGTCTGCTCCTTTGAGGGCAAAGAAGAACCTTTGAAAATGCAAGCATTCCATTCCAACTGAATGCACCAAACCAAAGAATTGTAAGTTAGAACCACAGATTGCCATAAATACTTTGCTTCCTTGTATTAGTATAAGTACTAGTGTTTAGGAACTGTGCTAGTAAGGTTATGACTATGTCATTATTCTGAATTAAATTAAAAAATTTGCAATCTAAGAGAAGTTACTTATTTTTCAGAAGAATTAATTTGTTAAGTGTCTTACAGTGAGTACAGGACTGGAAATCTTTCTCCATTTTTTTTTTGTTTTTTTTTTTTTTGCATGCATCAGGTATACAATAGAAATACCCATAAAAATCAAACCTGATGCACTGCATTGGCAAGTGGCATGTTTGGAATAATTTTTAAAATGTGCTGGGGTACAGTACTACAATGAGTCCACCTTTAAATATTGGGGTTCAGTTGCAAATTTAGTTTTGGGTCTTACAGAAATATAGGTAAAGGGTGCGTGTTTTTCCTTGAGTGTAACTCACACTATCTCAATTTCATAGTTTATATTCCCTCACCTTATCTGGATCCATATTCTTCTTTGATTAAATGTTTGCTGTTTTGGATTTCTACTATGTTTATGCAGGTGCGTGGATCTCATGTTGGTAGTTATCTCCCCAGTTCTGGAGTTTGGCATCATACTCAACGTTATTTAAAGAAAGGAACTTCTGACATGAATGTGGTTCATCACCTGGACTTTGATGCTCCAACTCGTGAAAATGCTAATATTTTGCCTGATGACAAGGTACTTTACGCTTGATTGCTTTGCAATTCTTTTACAGCTATCGCTTGGTTGTGGGAGTGATCTATATTAATGGATATTCTAATTTATTTGCATTTCTTGTGTATTTAACTTTAGAGTAACCCTGAGTTTTAATTTAATAAGCATAATTAATACTTTTGAAGTTGCAGCTTGCACATAATGTCATAGAGAAATTTAATTGCAAAAATATGTTCATTGATGAATCATGCATAAATTCCCTTTCTGGTGCATGATTGCATGGTACTACCTCCGGACTCAATTATAAGAAAAAATAACTAATTTCACACTTATTAAGGAAGTTAGTTAATTTAGTTTAATTGTCTTGATTTATGTAAAAAATGAGTTATAATAACTAAACTACCCTTTAATTGTCTCGAGAATATACAATGCTCTTGGAAAAGTAAAGGGAGAATTGGTTTGATTGGTTAATTTTCTTGATTTTTGGAATACTTACATTAAATAGAGTTAAGTTGGTTGGATTTTGCTTATATTTGAGTCCAAAAAAATAGGTGTTTTTTTGCTTATAATTGAGTCCAGAGGGAGTATATTCTTAATGACCAGATTGTATTAGCTGTACAGACAACTCAAAGCAAACTCAGGATAGTGGTGGCAATTGTAGGGTGAAAAAAAATGAGCTTTTAGAGAAGGGTTTTAGAGGAAGGGGCTTGGGAAGCACAATAAAATGCTAACGACACGTGGGACGAGATAGCTAAAGGTATTAGGAAGGTAGTAAAAGATATACTCGGTGAATCAAGAGACTTTGGACCTAAGGGTAAAGAATCTTGGTGGTAGGATGCAAGTGTGCAAGATAAGGTTAATGTTAAAAAGGAGTGTTATAAAACATGGTCCTTGTGTAAAAATGCTGAAAATTGGGAAAAATATAAGATGGCTAAGAAAGAGACTAGGAAGGCAATGAGTGAAGTTAGAGCTAGAGCATTTGATGGGTTACACCAATCCTTAGGCACCAAAGTTGGGGAAAGAATTATATACAAGCTTGCTAAAGGTAAGGAAAGAAAGACAAAGAGACTTGGACCAAGTGAAATGCATTAAGGATGAAGAGGGTAAAGTCTTGGTCATAGAACAAGATATCATAGAAGAGTTATTGTCACAAGTTATTTAATGAAGGATATGGAATTTATTGCACTCTGATAGGATACACACTAGAGAGGTTGACCAAAATTTTACCTTTTATCGTAGAATTCGGTAGTCTGATGTAAAAGAAGCATTGAAGTGATGGATAACGCCAAAACAGTTAGACTAGATAATATACCTATTGAGGTATGGAAGGATCTGGGTGAGAAAGGCATAAGTTGGTTCACAAAGTTGTTTATCGAGATTATGAGATCTAAGAAAATGTTGGATGAGTGAGGGAGAAGTAACTTAATTCGTATTTATACGAAGGGAGTCATACAAAACAATGCAATTATAGGGGGATTTAGCTTATAAATCATACTATGAAGCTAAGGGAGAGGGTAGTTGAATGGAGATTGAGACAAGAGACTCACATTCTTGAGAATCGATTTGGTTTTGTGCCAAGGAGGTCAACGATGGAAGCGATATACTTGTTATAAAGATTGATGGAGAGATATCAGAGGAATCAAAAGGACTTACACATGGTTTCATCGATTTGGAAAAGGTGTATGATAGGGTGTCAAGAGAGGTATTGTGGAAGGCTCTGGAGAAGGAAGGAGTTCATATTGCCTATATTCGAGCAATCAAAGATATACATGATTGGGTTAGAACACATGGTGGGGCTATAAAAGATTTTCTTATAACTATAGTATTGCACCAAGGGTCAACTTTGAGCCCCTATATTTATGCCTTGGTCATGGACATTCTTATTGAGCATATCTAGCCGGTGCCACAATGCAATTTTTTTTTTGCAGATGATATAGTCCTAGTGGGAGAGTTGAGACAGGAAATAAGTTGGAAGTTAGAGACATGGAAACAAGCTTTGGAAACACGTCTTTCGTTTGGTAGAAGTTAGACAGAGTATATGGAATGTAAGTTTAGCAGGAGGCACACTAATTCTAGCTCTTAAGAGGTGAAAACTGGAAATCATACCATACAAAGTCACATGGTTTAAGTATCTTGGGTCATCATACTAAATGGCGAGGAGACAAAGGGAGATATAAACCATAAGATTCAAGCAAGGGTGATGAAATGGAGGATTTCTTCAGGTGTTATTTACTATATAAAAGTGCCCTCAAGCTTAAGGGCAAATTTTACTGCACAACCACAAGACTTGCAATGTTGTATAGGGTTCAGTGTTGGGCAATAAAACGCCAACAAGAGAATAAGCTCATTTTAGCAGAGATGAGAATGTTGCATCAGATGACTGGACACTCTAGACAAGATAGGATTAGGAAAGAATGCATTAAAGAGAAAGTTGGGATAGCACCTATTTAAGAAAAGATGATAAAATTTCGCCTTACGTGATTTAGGCATGTGTGGAGAGGACCTATAGAAGCCCAAATAAGGGGAGTAGATCAAATAGAAGGTAAGTGGTTGTCTATAGACATGATAGGCATTATGACATTGTTTGATTCGTGTAGCCGACCTCACCTATTGGGAAAAGAGTTGGTTGCTTTTGTTGTCTATAGATATGATTTACGATAGAATATTATGACGTTGTTTGTTCCCTGTAGTTGAATCCACCTGACGAGTAAAAGGCTCTGATGTTGTATGGTAGTTTTTGGAGGTGAACCCATTATGGTTTGCTGCTCAGTTTGCGACACTTGTGCCTCTCATTAGAGTGAAATTCCAGGATTTTTAGGACAAGTTTTTGCATATATCACTTGCCTTTCATAGTAGGAAGGCGGTACTGTCATGATTTGTTTGTTATGCTTTGAGTTTTTTCTTTATGATTTTCCTTTTATACTCTTGTCTATCTCTTTCTATTTAAACACTTCTAAGCTTTTGGTTATATTAAACATGTTTAATTTTGATGCTCTGTCAATATAAAGTTTTTTATATTATAGACTGATCATATATTACCATATGTGTGGCGTTTAAGATAGTTGTTATAAGAGTCAAACATTTTTAATGATATATTAATGCATGATTGTTTGATAGTGTTAAAAACTTCTACATTGAGTGTGCGTCATAACTAAATCCATATTAAAAAAACCTTTTACGTATTGATGTTTAAGGGAGGATGATAAGTTTCATGAGCATTGCACTTGCTTTTGGATGTAGTTTCCTGGTAGTGGTTGATGTTGAAATAGATGTGTGAGATCGCAAACCCACCTATATATACTCTAGTGTGTCAGTGGCTGTTTTCTTTTTTGGTACAGAAACAAGATGAGTCTCTTTTAGAAGATGTGTGGATTCTTTTAAGGGCTGGAAGACTAGAAGAAGCATATGGACTTTGCCGTTCTGCTGGACAGGTGAACATAACTAATAACTTCGAAAATGATAAGTCAATGGATTTTATTTCAGAAGTCTAGGCTTCCTGCTATTTACATCGTAGTTTTTTGGCAGCCATGGAGAGCTGCCTCTCTATGCCCATTTGGAGGTTTGAACCAATTCCCTTCTGTTGACGCTCTGGTGAAGAATGGTAAAAATAGAACTTTGCAAGCTGTAGAATTTGAAAGTGGCATCGGTCATCAGTGGCATCTTTGGAAATGGGCTTCATACTGTGCATCTGAGGTAGTGTTGTATGTTAAGACCTTTTGAACATTTCTTTTCATTTTTTTTGGGGCGTGGTTACCTTTCAATCTTGTCTTATTGATGTTTGTGTTGTTAACTTGTTCACTGACAACACCCTCCTCTCCAGTTTTTATATTTCAAAGTTTATAATTGGAAGTGGAATGTGTTATGCCAAAGATGCTCTGAAAACATGTATATCTCTGAACAGGTTCTTTCTCAAAACGTTCTTAGCGTACAACCTGCTCGTCTGCTAAAAGTTGCTTCTGTGAAATCCTTGAGTTGCTTCCCTCCCATTTTTAACCAGTTATTTTTCTTACTGTTGAATTATATAGATTTTAGACTTCTATACTCTGGAGATGAGGTTGATTCAGTTTTATGGACTTTTTATTTAAAAAAAATTCGTACTATTTCTTACTGTAAATTATATAGATTTTTCTTACTATTTGTTTTTATTTATAAAAAATGAAACTTCTTATTTGCAGCTTCATTTTGCAGAAAATAGCAGAGCTAGGTGGGAAATATGAAGCTGCTGTATATGCCGCTCAATGTAGCAACCTAAAACGAATGCTTCCACTCTGCACGGACTGGGAGGTGTGTGTTTTCATTCTCTCTATAATTGCAAATTTTTTTTATTCATTCATGCAAAAATTCTTGAGAAAATGCCTTCTTGATGCGGGCTGATGTGCAAAGATGCTACCATGACAACCAAAAATGAGCAATTTGCCGCAACGTTTTTTAAAAACTGAATGTTCATCTAATAGAAAGCATTACAAAAATATAAAAGGACTTCTTTAACTTATTTTACCAGGACTAGGATTAGAAATTAGAAGCTAATTCTTTGGGGATTGCACTTTCTACTACTACTAAACCCATAAGGAAGACCTGGACGTTAAAATTAAACCCAGTAGCACACAATTCAGCAATTAACCGTGGTTGAATTTTCGATAATTAGCTTTGGTGGTTTGGGTAGAAGTAAAGAAGCTAAGGCTCTGTTTGGTAAAAACTAGCGGATAACGGATAAGCTAGTGGATAGTGGATAAGTTAGCTGATAGTGGATAGCGGATTTGCTAGCGAATTGGATTTGAAGTGTTTGGTAAAACTAGCGGTTGAACTAGTTGACAAATGTAAAATGACATAAAAGGGTATGCTTGGATATTTTTTTTATATTATATATATATATATATTATTTATTTTAAAATAATTATCATTTTTAACACTTTAATTTATTTTAAATTATTTATCATTTCAATTTTTTTAATTTTATTATTAATTTAGTTTTAATTATTTTTAATAAATAAAATGGAATAATAAAAATAAAATTATATATTGATATGATTTTTATATAAATTTATTTTTTATATTAAAAAATATATTTTCTATTTTTTTATCTTAAATATAAATCTAAATAGTGAAATTAATTCTTATTTATATATTATGTTAAATGATTAGTATTTTATTTTATTAGCTAAGGATAAGTGAGAATTTAATTAAGATAGCAGGGATAAAAATGAAAGAAAAAATGATAAGATATACGCTATAAGCTCAAACGCTATACACTAAATTTAGAAACGATTACCAAAAAGGGCTACCTTTCCATCCGGCATCCGCTAGCGGATTTGACAAACCAAACAGACTCTAAATTTCTATGGCAATGTGCAATCTATGCTACTATTTGGTACATTTTGTTGGACCAGTATGCTTGTAGTTTTAAGGTTTCTTCAGCAGCTGAATTGTGATAACATTAGACGATTGGCTTCTATTCTATTTGGTGTAAAACTGTATATCTATGTGGATTTCCTTAACAGATATGCAGTGGATTGGAATTCTTTACTCCATTAGTGTTTTCTTTTGTTTGACAGCAAAAGAAATATTATTAGAAAAAAAGAGAAGAGTAAAAGAGAGAGAGGCTAAGGCATCCTCAAAAAACAAACCCCCAAAAAAAAAATTCTAAGAAACTTAGTCATGCAACAAAGCATGCCAATCTCTCTGCAACTCTGACAAAGATACACCAGTAAAGAGACCATGAGCAGAACAACACGGGGAAGCCATTAGAGTAACCCCATCCAAAATGAAGTCTAGGGACAAGGAAGAATCCTTGAGAATTCTAGCATTCCTTTCCAGCCAAGTGCACCAAATAGCAGCATAAATAGAACACTGTTACAATATCTACTCCGTTAATGTTCTCTCCTTTTTTGTTGTTTTATTTTTCCTTTATTTGTTATGGAGGATCCCTCGTACTCCAAATCTCCTGTAATTTTCTTCTGTTCGTCTTAGGAAAGTTTTTCTTTTATATCAAAAAAGAAACAAACTGGAGAGAATAGTTGAAGATTTTGTTAAGATAATACCTCTTGATGGATGCACCAGCTTGGCTGATTTGGTCTCAATAAAATATCTTTATGTTTGATCAAGTGGCACTAAAATAGCCATTTTGAAGATTTTGTCTTCATGGTAGATGCAGAAGCTTTACTGTTAGATTCTAATAGAGAAGTTGAGAGAGAATTGAGAGAGAGGTAGAAGAAGAAGAGAGATCTAGAAATGAATTGTGTATTTCATTACTGTAAGCTGAGGTAGATTACAATGTTTATATAGCAGCTGCAATTAGTACACAGCTGTAACTAGCTGTCCTAACTGATTCTCAACTGAAAGCCTAGTCAGCATTTCGGACTAAGCCATTCTCTAATATTCCCCCCCTCAATCTCAAGGTGGTTGAGGCACTGCAATCACATTGGGATTGGTCCTGATGTCATTGAACCGATTGGAGGAGAGAGGCTTGGTGAAGGAATCTGCCAATTGATCTGCAGCAGGGACATGAAGGACAGAGAGTGCATTGGATAGCACCTTTTCTCGGACAAAGTGGATATCAAGTTCAATGTGCTTGGTGCAGGCATGCAACACTGGATTGTGAGCAATGGAAACAGCACTCAAGTTATCACACAGTAGTTGAGGAATGAGGAGTGTAAAAGGAATACCCAGTTCAGTGAGCAGGGATAAGATCCACAACACCACTGCTGTTGTGTTGGCCATACTCCTGTATTCGGCCTCAGTGCTGGATCGGGCCACTTGTTGCTTGCGGGAGCACCAGGAAACAAGAGTGGGGCCCAGAAAGATGCAAGACCCAGATGTTGACCTTCGGACGTCAGGATCAGTGGCCCAATCAGCATCACAATAAGCCTTGATGGGAAAGGGTTGGGCAGGAATGGCTGGCCTGAGCAACAAACCATAGTGTAGAGACCCTCTTAAGTATCTTAGGATCCGTTTTACTACCTGCCAATGTGTCTCCAATGGGTTTGCCATGAATTGGCAAACTTTATTGACATTGAATGCAATCTCTGGCCTGGTGAGAGTAGCATATTACAGAGCTCCTACAATGGCCCTGTAGTGGCTAGGATCAGCCATGGTGTCAGTCCATGTTTACTCAACTTACAATTGCTAATCATGGGAGAGGAAATGTCTTCGGCATCTGACATATTGGCCTTAGATAGAAGGTCCCTAATGTATTTAGACTGAGTGAGAAGAAGACCACCATCAGGTAGATGTCTAACTTCCACTCCAAGGAAGTAGTCTAAGTCACCAAGTTCTTTGAGAGCAAATGTAGCATTAAGATTCTTGATCAGATCAGAAATTAGGGTAGGTGATGAGCCAGTGAGGATGATGTCATCCACATAAACCAGCACATATAGACAGACTGTACCCTTGGCATAGATGAACAGAGATGGATCACATCTGCTGATTACAAAGCCAAACTGAAGCAGGGTGCTGGTCAACCTTTCATACCATGTCCTGGGGGCCTGCTTGAGGTCATAAAGAGCCTTATGCAGCCTGCATACAAGGTTTTTGTCACTGGATTCAAATCCAGGTGGCTGTGTCATGAAAAGTTGAAAACTTCCTCAGTCAACATGCCATTGGGGAAGGCATTATTGACATCTATTTGTTTGATGGTCCACTTAGCAGTGAGAGCCATGGTGAGGATGATCCGAATGGTTACTGGCTTGATGACTGGGGAGAATGTCTCATGAAAGTCAAAGCCTTGCTGCTGATGGAAGCCTTTGGCAACAAGTCTTGCCCTGTACTTGTTGATGGTGCCATCCGGATTCTCCTTGACTCTAAAAACCCATTTACATCCAATAGCTTTTCTGTTAGGAGGAAGGGGGACCAAGGACCAAGTCTGATTCCTCAAGAGTGCTTCATACTCATCTTTCATGGCATTTAGCCAATGAGAGCTAGCAAGGGCCTGTTTCACTGAAGTAGGCTCCATATGTGTGAGGTACAGTCTAGGATAGAGCTTCGGGGGAAGGCACCCTGTCTTGGACCTAGTTAACATGGTGTGAATAGGAACAGCCGAACAGGTGGTGGTGACTCACCAGAAATAGAAGAGGGAGTCAGCAGAAGGTGCAGGGGAAGAAGAAGGTGATGAGACTGGAACAGTAGGCAGAGTTTGAACAGGTGGTTGAGGTGGAGGACTAGGAAAACTAGAACTAGAGGAAGACTCACAAGGAGAGACAGGTGTAGGAGGATTAGGATGAGTACTAGGAGTTGGGGAAGGAGGAGGGACTTGGGTAATAGGAACAGGACCTAGGGGAGGAACTTCATGAATGGGAATGCTAGAAGAGAAAGTGGAATTGATATCAGTGGTAGTGGAGTTAGAACTAGAAAACTGAAACAGTGTGGGATAAGGGAACCGAGTCTCATTGAAAAGAACATCTTTGGAAATAAAGATGCGACCCGAGGGATCAAGGCATTTGTGACCCTTATGTTGAGGGGAAATTCCCAGATAGACACAATCAGCAGATCTGTACTGCAATTTATGTTGATTGTAGGGTCTTAGGAAGGGGAAACATGCACACCCGAAGGTTGTTAGTATAGCATAGTCAGGTAAGGTTCCATATAGGGCATGATATGGGGATGAAAATTGAGAAAGAGCTGCTGTGGGGAGTCTGTTGATGAGGTGAACAGCCATGGTAAAGCTGTGATCCCAATAGGATAAGGGTAGGGAAGCATGTGAGAGAAGAGTTAACCCCATTCCTACAACATGCCTATGCTTTCTTTCCACAGCCCCATTTTGATGGGATGTGTGGGGGCATGTTAACCTATGAACAATGCCCAACTCAGTAAGATGATTGGTGAATGGCCTGAATTCACCTCCCCAATCAGATTGGAGGGCCTTAATGGTTGCTGAGCGTTGAGTTTTGATTAAAGCATGAAATTGCTTGAAGGCAGCTAAGGAATCTGACTTTTTCTTAAGAAAGTAGATCCAAGTGAATCTAGTATAGGCATCCACAAAGGCAATGTAGTAAGTATAGCCATTTGAGGATGATATGGGGGCTGGTCCCCATAGGTCAGAGTGAATTAATTCAAAGGGTGTAGTGTGTATGGTAGTGGAGGGTGGGGCATAAAGTCTATGGGACTTTCCCAAACAGCAAGCTGAACAAATATCATTTGTCATTTTATTTGAACAAGGTATATTACACAATTGCAGTACAGTTCTTACAGCATTGGGGTGAGCATGGCCTAGCCTATTGTGCCATGTCACAAAGGAATTGGAAACAGTATTAGTATGAGCAGTAGCAGAAACTCTAGAGTTACTGACATTATTTGTACAATAGGAACTAGAACTATGAATCAGAGAACTTATGGAATTTGATAGAGACTCCTTGAGGATGGTGATGTGCTTGAAACAATATAGCCCATCATTGCCTAGAGAGCCTTCAAGAAGAACTTTGTTAGATCCCTGTGATTTGACAAAACAAGAATAAGGGTGCAATTCAAAATAGACATTGTTATCCCTAGCAAACTTAGACACAGACAAGGTTTTTGGTTATATTAGGAACAAGGAGTAAATTATTTAGAGAAAGAGTGGTGTGTGGGTGAGATGTTGAAGCAATTTTAGAGTAACCAATAGAGGAAATGGGTAGACCTTGTCCGTTACCCATCAGAACTTGGTCTTGGCCTCCAAAAACAGTATTGTGACTGAGATTCTGTTGATCAGCTGTGATGTGATGTGATGCACCTGAGTCTGGGTACCACATCTGAGCAGTAGAGAACTCTTGAGTTGGAGAGTTGTAATGAGGAGGAATGTGCTGATAGGACTGAGAAGCCATATACACTGATGGCTGATCCTGCTGAAACACTGGTGGTTTTGGTGGCAAAGGTTGAGGAAATTGAGTTTGAGGCCTAGGTGCTGGCACTGTCTGAGGCACTCCCTGATGCACTCCCTGAGTGGAGTAGGTATAAGCTACTAGAGCTAGTGACTGTGGCTGACTTGGAACAAAATCATGTTCAAACCGGTGCCAGCAATTGTAGGCATCATGGCCATACTTATTGCACAACTGACAAGTAGGCATGTCACCACCATTACTTCGGCCTCCACGACCGCGACCACCATGGCTACGGCCGCCACATCCTCGGCTTCGATTGGAATAGCCACCGCGACTCAAATTCAGTTGAGCATCAGCTCGCGGAGCAAAAGAATCATTTGCATTAGCTTGTGCAAGATTAAGCAAAGCCGAAGAAGAGGCTGGGTCTTGTTTGTACCTTTCAAATTGTGAATTTTGAACGACTAGCAAAGCTTCGATATCATCTACCGAAGTAGGTTCCACACGAGCATAGATCATCATGATGAAAGAGTTAAACTCCTCAGGTAGGCCTTCCAAAATAGTGTCGATGTGATCCTGTTCTGTAATCGGATCACCGATGGCTTGAAGTGAGTCTACCAGAGCTCGAATATGCATTAGGTATTCGTTGATCGAACGCGATCCTTTCTTAGTGTTTTTCAACTTCGATCGGAACTGGCGAATCTTTGCACAAAGGTGCGAGTGGAAAAATTTGTGCACCTTGTCCCAAATTTCCCACGACTGCTTGCAATTGATGAAGCGCGGAAGAACCAATGGCGAAATTGAGCTGAGAAGCCACGTAAATAGCATCTGATCCTGCACGATCCAGAGCTGATACACCTCCGATTGAAGTCCTAGGGCTCGATCGTGCTCAGAGTTGTACATCGGTGGAATGCTAGGGCTCACAACATATCGATGGAGTTTGTGCGATATGATTACGGCCTCTACTTGTTGTTTCCACAGAAGGAAATTCTGATCATCGAGCTTCACAGAAAGAGGTGGATTTAAGTTATGCATCGGAGTCGTAGATGCTGCAGCTCCGGTGGCCGAAGTATTGAAGGGATTGACGGATTCCGCCATGGAAGAATGCTGGCCCCAGAAAAGAGCTCACGATACCATAATAGAGAAGTTGAGAGAGATTTGAGAGAGAGGTAGAAGAAGAAGAGAGAAATTTAGAAATGAATTGTGTATTTCATTACTGTAAGCTGAGGTAGATTACAATGTTTATATAGCAGCTGCAATTAGTAAAGCTGTAACTAACTGTTCTAACTGATTGTCAACTGAAAGCCTAGTAAGCATTTCAGACTAAGCTATTCTCTAATAGATTCTAATTTGTATCACTGCCCCATAGAATCAGTAAAATTAATATATTTATTGTTCTTTTCATCATACTGTCATTGTTGGAAGCTTAATTTATGGTGTAACTCTTGACATTTGCAGTCAGCATGCTGGGCAATGGCAAAGTCCTGGCTAGATGTTCAGGTAGACCTGGAAGTCACTCGTTCACTGCCAGGGGGAGTTGATCAACTTAGAACTTTTGGCGATGTAATCGATGGAAGCCCTGGGCATGGTGATGGTTCCTTTGAGCCTTCAAATGGTCCTGAAAATTGGCCAATTCAAGTTTTGAATCAGCAACCACGACAACTTTCCTCTCTTCTTCAGAAACTTCATTCGGGGTAGCTGTATGATTTGTATTACATTTGTTGTCTTTGTTAAGTTGTTATCTATTACAATCCTGTTTCTTTTCCTTTTCAGGGAAATGATCCATGAAGCTGTTACTCGACAGTGCAAGGAGCAACAGCGACAAATTCAGGTTTCTCAATAAAAAAGTTTGTTGTAAGCTTTTTTTTAAAGCAAATGCTAATCAGTGTCCTAAGGACATTGGTTAAGGAGTCAAAAGAGGTAGTTTTTGTTGGAAAATGGTGTATTTAACTTATCGAGAGATGATGTACTTGGATTTCCAATAGAAACTTACTATTTCTTGAATCCTTAACCAATGCCCTTCGGGCACTGGTTAGCAAGACCCTTTTTTTAAATGTGTTTCGAACATTTTAGAGCATTTCAGCTGTCATAAACAAAAGGAAAAGGAATGAGAGATTGGGCCTTTTGATTTCAAATATGGTGTAAACCTGTGGGCGGTAGTTGGTCATGAAAAGTCATAGAGCCTTTTACTCAAGGGAAGTAATCTTTAGCTTTTTATTTTTTTCCTTTTTATGTTAAGGAAAAGAGACTCAATGGTGCAACCACTTTGGGCACCAAAAGAGAATAAAATATTTATTTTATATTCTCTCTTCTCTATCTTCATGTATTTTTTATTTACTGATTTCTTAAGTGGTTCATTGCCTGACAGATGACTTTAATGCTAGCAGACATCCCACGTGTACTAGACCTTATATGGTCATGGATAGCACCTTCAGAAGATGACCAAAATGTATTTAGGTTAATGTCGTTACTACTCTTTCCCTTACTCATAGTTTTGTGTCTCCAGTCCAGATAAACCTGGTAAAAATTCTTTTTATGAACCAGATTTTAGTTCATTCCAATTATTACACAAATGGGGTCCTGTACTGCTACATTTAGAAACACGCATGACAGTAAACCTTTTTTTATTTTTTAAATTAAAATTGCTGTAAACTTTTTATATATCTTTTCTTTGTAGTTATTTTTTTGGCTCTTGTTCCTTGTAACTTTGATCTGTTAATGGAATAGTGGATATATCATAAAAAATGTTCAACGCTTTTCTCCCAGTTTTTGTAAGTATGATTCTCGAGTAAAATTTCAGTTTCAATATCAAGTGTCTAAAGAAAATTTTATTTCTTAATGCTCTAAATTTATTTTCCACATCCTTTCAATATGTGAAATTCTTCTATGCTAAAATCAGCAGACGCATATTACATGATTATATAGCCTAAAGAAATGTTATCCTAAAATGAGCAAAGCTTGGAGAACATAAGTATATATATTATTAGGAAGAATAAATAATCAAAGTGGAAAGAAGAAAATCTCAGGGAAGGGGGTGATGGAAATATATATATATATATATATATATGTATGTATGTATGTATGTATGTATGTATGTATGTATGTATTTGATAGTAGTGAGGAGATATAGGTTTTGCATAGATGTGCTGTTTTTGCATTTGTTTGTTGTATGTGTTTGGAGTATAAGGTGAATGTTTTCTTTTCCTTTACCTTGGGTTAGGATTAACTAGGAGCTGGTTTCCTTGTTAGTTGTTAGATATGCAGATGAATAGGTGGCTTTGTTGTATTGATGTGCCCTTTTGCTTTTTGTGTTTTGCTTTATTTTAGTATATTATCCTCCACCCTTGTACTCTCCGCTTCAAAAAGTTAGAGTTTTCTTCTTTATGGAAATAAATGAAGGAATAAAAATAAATTAAATGGTTCAAATTAAAGGATCAATACTGAAAAACCTCCTATCTTTTGGATGTCTTTAATATAATCTCTCTAAGCAAACCAATTGCTATATATACCAAGGGAAAACTAGAAAAAAAAGTATTCAACTGTACAAGAGGTGACAATTTTTTATTTTTGGAAAATTCTGGTGTCCATAGGGATTAAACTATATATTGGAAAGGTCAAGTTATTTTACTTGAATGAAGGAAACTGTAGCTCTTTAAAAATTGAATGTCTTTCCTTGAAAAAAAACATGTTGGTGAAATTCGATTTGCTGACAAGGGTGTTTACTGCAATCCATATAGGTGAAATTGATGCTCTATGGTAATTATGGAATTTAGATTATGAAATGTATGATGTAAATGCTGTTAATTTGTTTTCTTTAACATTGTGTTTTACAATATGGGACTAAGTAGGATGTGGGACCTTCCAGTTGGTGGAAATCAGTTGACCAAAATTCTCTCTGCTTTCTCACAGGCCTCACGGAGATCCTCAAATGATACAATTTGGTGCACATCTAGTCCTTGTGGTTAGATATTTACTTGCTGAGGAAATGAAGGATACCTTCAGAGACAAGATTCTAAGCGTTGGTGATAACATTCTGCACATGTAAGTAATTTTATATGAAGTTCTTTCACTCTTTTTTCTATTGAACACAGAGAGATAAAAGAGTAAAAGAACTTTCACATAAAAATTAAAGATGACAACTCTGTCTTCAGAAGACTGTCTAAGCTTTCCTTGCATGACTTTCTCGTCTGTGTCAACATAATTTTAAGTAGATGATGGAAGCTGAATAATTGTGTTCAATGAAACTTGCTTCATTATTCATTGAGTAAATTGGAAAATATTAGGTATGCACTGTTTCTCTTTTCAAAGGAGCATGAGGAGTTGGTGGGCATATATGCTTCTCAGCTTGCACCTCACCGTTGTATTGACCTCTTCGTGCACATGATGGAACTTAGGCTGCATAGCAGGTATGCTTGATTCTGTCCTTTCTGCTACCTTTTCTTTGCAATAATCTTGTTACCATGTCTGATTGAGAATCTGGATTAATTACAATCAGAGCATCGTCTGGCTCATATATAATCTTTTTATTTATTTGATCGTGATCCCTGTATTTGATGTATGCTCATTGACAATTTTCTCAAGTGAACTACTTTGGTTGTTTGCTGCAAAGTAGAATCATATCCTGTCAGATCATAGTCAACGTGTAATATAACATAGAAGTTGACAACTGACAACTTGACAAGTATGCACTACATTCTTTGCTTGGTCATTTTATCCAGGAGGTATCAACATATATCTATTATGTTTTAACATTCTTACATAAAAATTCAATAAGATGGAAAACTGGAAAAGAAATACAAAGATGGTGGACCTTCAAACGAAGAAAAAGCAACAAACAATTAAGGGCATCCAGTCACTATAGGAAACCTCTAAATGAGGCTATTAGTTTAAACCTGCAAAGGGCTAAGAAAACAAGTTTTCTATAAGTGAGCGAATCTAAAGCAGAAAAAGCAACAAACAATGAAGAACATCCAGTCAATATAGCAAACCTTTCAATGAGGCCATGAGTTGAAAGTTGAAACCCACAAAGGGCTAAGAAAACAAGCCTGTTTCATAATGAGGTGAAGGGAAAAATGTTGTGTGAATATTGATATTATGGCATTACACTCCATCCAAATGCACCAAACACCATTCAGATATTACACTTGTGAAATCTCTATATGAACTCCTGTGGTTTTTCTTTAATTCAACAGCATACATGTCAAATACAAGATATTCCTTTCTGCTATGGAGTATTTACCGTTTTCTTCTGTGGATGATTCTAAGGGAAATTTCGAAGACATTATTGAGAGGTATGTAGGCTCTATTTAGAGTCTATGGGAGTTTTACTTGAAAAATGTTCATGTACATATGAAGCTTTTGTTTTTATAATAAATCTATTTGAAACAGAATTTTGTTGAGATCTCGAGAGATCAAGGTTGGCAAATATGATAACCTGTCAGATGTTGCAGAACAGCACAGACTGCAGAGTCTTCAAAAAGCTAAAGTCATCCAGTGGCTTTGCTTTACACCACCATCAACAATTACAAATGTCAAAGATGTTAGTAAAAAACTTCTTCTCCGAGCATTGGTACATAGGTAAGTGATGCGCCAATATATTACCCATCATATGATCATATCGGATTTTCTGATAAACTGTGCTTGTGAAAGTGAAACCAATGGAAGTGGTTAAACCTGGGAATGATGTTTGACCTTTCACCCCCTAATTATTATACAAGTGTTTGCCGTATATTGTCAGTATTGACTGCCTATTCTCATTTCGTATTCGACTATCTGGAATATGAATGCTTGAATTTCCAAGGTTTAAATAAGATCCTGATCTTTATAGTCCTCTTGTTGGCTTTTGGTGCACACAGTGGCGGATCTTGAGTAAAAAAATTGGGGGAGCCATTAAATACTAGACAAAATGATGCACTTAAAGTTTATAATTGTTAATGTATAATTTTATCATTTAAATACGTAAATTGAGTAAACATTTGATTTGTGAAATCCTAATTAGTGTTTGTTCATCTTGTAATGGCACGATGCATGCAAAGGAGATTAGGAAGCTTGAAGTAAATGAGCGAAGAAGAAGAAACATAGTTATAGTAGGCTCTAATGATGTTGAGAAAATAATACTCGTTTTAATGGAATTGTTTAACTAATTTTTTTGGATAGGCAAACAACTTGTATTAAATAGACAAGAGGTAATCTAACCCAATACAACAAATAATTTAGAAGCATAAAGGAATCTAATATAACTAATACATGGAAAAAGTACTAGAAGGTGAAATATTTTTAAATCAATAGGATCTAATAATAATCTTCCACAAAAAATCAATGATAGTTTCATAGTTTGTGAGCTTTGCATGTTTAAATTGTACAAATTATTTTAAGGGTGTCATACATAACTTTTGTTTAACTATTTGAATATTTTTAAATCAATAGGATCTAATAATAATGTTCCATAAAATAAAATATATGATAGTTTGTGAATTTTGTATGTAATATATATTACACAAATTATTTTAAGAGTATCATACATAATTTTTTATATAAAAATTTTAAGGAAAAAAAAAATTGGGGGGAGCCATGGCTCACCCAGGCTACTGTTAAGATCCGCCAGTGGGTGCACCAGTGTTATCAAATAGCGGCCATGGCGGCGCCATGGCGGATTGCGGTGGCGGATTTTTGCCCAACCGTTATGACCAATTTGTGAAGGATGGCGGCCATGGCGTTTTATGGCGGCTTGAAATGGCGGATTTTTAGCCTTCCGCTATGTTCCGCCATCCGCCATCCGCCATCGATAACATTGTGGTGCACTTAAGTTTTACTTAGCTGAAAATTTAATTCATCACTGCTGTTTTGCTCTTGCTGCTTTATATTGTCCCTACTTCTGAATTTTAACTTTTTCCCCCTTCCATATAGCAACATACTTTTCAGGGAGTTTGCCTTGATTTCTATGTGGAGAGTACCGGCAATGCCTATAGGTGCCCACACAGCACTGGGTTTTCTTGCTGAACCCTTGAAACAGCTTTCGGATACTCTTGAGACCTCTGAGGATAATAATGTTTTTGATGATCTGAGGGAGTTCCAAGACTGGGTATGGAATTACACTTGCCCCATTTAGTTATCAAATTTAAACCTCAATCACATCATTTCTAGCTTGACGATAGCACTTAATATTTATATTCACTCTGCATTTAACTAGCGTGAGTATTACTCCTGTGATGCAACCTACCGCAATTGGCTCAAAATTGAATTAGAGAATGCAGAAGTTCCTGTCTCTGAACTTTCACCAGAGGAAAAGGAAAGGGCCATTTCAACAGCCAAGGACACACTGAATGCTTCTCTTTCACTGCTAGAAAGTGAGTTTAATGATGCAAAAACCATGTTGTGAGGAAAATGTGCAATTACTCTAGTAACACGTTAATCTTTAAACTTTTCTTTATGCGAGTTAATACATTGACATTTTAGCTATTGACATATTCTGACTCTCTTTATGTAGGAAATGAAACACCTTGGCTGGCTTCTACTGATCATATCTATGAATCAGCTGAACCTGTTTTCCTTGAACTTCATGCCACTGCAATGCTCTGCCTGCCATCTGGAGAGTGTTTGTGTCCAGATGCTACTGTATGCACTACACTGATGAGTGCTCTCTTCTCTTCAGCTGGTGATGAGGTTGTCTTAAGTCGACAATTAATGGTATGTTCAATCCTTGAAAGCTTAATCCTGCAAATATGGAGATGATTACTTCAACTATCCATATTGAATTGTTGTAGAAGGTCTACTTCAGTCAATAATATTTATTCGTGTCCATCTAGATTTAGATTTTATATTTGTATCACGTGAATTCCTAAATATGTTTGTAACTGCCTGAAAGCTATTTCTAGTCATATATACAAGGTTTAATTAATCTACAAGTCCCTGTACTTATTGTGAATTTTCAAATTGGTTCTTATTGAAAGACCCTTACTTATGGGAGCTTACTTAAGATTGAATCCCTTAGAGGCTAGTTACTAGTTAGGCCTGTCGCCCTGTTGCTTAAAAAGTTATCTTAACTTGAATCTTTTTCAAGTGTTTCTTAAATTCCTAAAAGAAAAAAAAAAAAAGATAATCTAATTCAATGGATTCAAATAATGATTGCAGTGCCAATCTAACAAAAGTGCAAGATAAAGCATTAGCTAATGGATAAAAAGCTGAGGCAATGATTTAGGTACAATTTATTAGTCACTAAAGAAATATAATTGCCTTAACAAGAAAAGTGCAAAAAAAAAAAATGCAGAATGTGCTGTTCTATACTTCTATTCTGAACAGCGTGCACTAAATGGTGTACGAATTGAGTTATAGGACTCCAAAAGACGTGAGACTGGTCTCATTTGAAAACTAAGAAGTGGTACCATGTTGTGTTAAAATTTCAGATTTTTCATTCATCTGCTTCACAGCTTAAGTACCAGTTTTATCATCTGAGAAACAAAGTAAGAAACAATGGTGAATCAATATTCATACAACTTACTTTCTCCTTTCTTAATGATCTATTTTATCTCGAACAATATTTCTAGATGAACATATAGTTTTCTCCTTTCTCAATTTCACTGGATATTAAACAAGGGAACTCCCTTAAAGAAACCATATGCTGAACAACAAAAGGAGGCCATAAACACAACTTTATCCCAAAACATACAAGTTTCAAAATGTGTCCTTAAAATTATGTGCATTCTCTCCAACCAGATACAACAGATAGCAGCATAAACCTCACATTGCTGCAAACTTCCCTTCGATTGTTATATTATTTTGATGACTTCTTCAAAATCTGTCATCCTTTCGCTTATTTTTCTGCCTCTTCCAATGAACTCCTTAGTCCTTTTGAAAATCAAAATTAAAAGGGGAAATTATGAACGATTAGGAGACAGGCTTTTCTGTAAAAGAAGGATGCTTTGTTTCTTTAATAGGAGTGAAAATTTATAGAAGAGTACAAATAATTGAATTCAAAGATTTGCTTTGGGCAGAATTAAATTTAGCTAATGTGTTTCTAATTGGTCATATCTTGATGATAATTTTTTCATATGGACTGGCTTTGCCAAGCTTACTTTTGATGCTTTATTCTCTTACATAATTTATTGTCTTCTTCTTCGCTTACAAGATAATATTTTACAGGTGAACGTCTCTATATCTTCAAGGGACAATTATTGCATTGATGTTGTTCTTCGTTGCTTAGCAATAGCCGGTGATGGACTCGGACCACATGATCTCAATGATGGTGGTATTCTTGGCACAATTATGGCTGCTGGTTTTAAAGGTAGCAATATTATTAATGTATAATATGCATTAATTGTAAGTTTGGCTTGGATCAAAATGGGTGGGATCTCAATATAGCAATATGAGCTTTTCATTTTAGTCAATCGGTGTTTTTTCCCTGGGACATGCTTCCTTTTGGCCTTGCTTTCCTTGGACCAAATTTGGTGGATAGCTTTAGTGGCTTTCGTAGAAATAAAGAGACTAAAGTTTTATGCGAAGTGTAATCTATCTACTATTTGGTGCATTTGGTTGGAGCATAACAAATGTTTTAAGGAGGATTTTATGGATGAGGAGTTGGTTTGGGATAAGATTAGGCAATTGGCTTCTATTTGGTCTAAACTCTAAAGCACTGCAATATAGTCTTTAAAGGGATTACAAAGTAGATATGCAAAGATAATAGTGATTGAGAGGAATTTCTGTAGTCAAAATCTGAAGCATGGGTTTTTGAAGCAAATGAGTAGGATAGCTCATACAATTTTGAGCTGGAGTTATCGACCTGCATGACAAATGAGTAGAAAATCCAGTAAGTAAATTTATTCCCTATTGCAGGTGAGCTTCCTCGGTTTCAATCTGGGGTTACAATGGAAATATCTCGATTGGATGCTTGGTATTCTGACAAAGATGGCACTTTGGTGTGCCCCGCCACATACATTGTGAAAGGCCTTTGCCGTAGGTGCTGTCTCCCAGAAATCATTCTTCGCTGCATGCAAGTAAGTCAACAGATGGCATTGGCTTATATTTCCTTTTTTTATGGAGAAAATTACATAAAAAGAATTCTTGACAAATTAAATTCAATTTAAGAACATCTAACCCCTCAAGAATAGTTAATTAATCAAGTAGTTACTCATTAGCCACTTTTTGGACAGTTATTTAGAGCGTGTTTGGGAATACTAAATTATGTGTTTCAGATTTTTTTTTTTTTTGTGTAAAAAGCTGAATTAGTAAATTTTGTTGTTTGGATATCTAACTTAATTTTTTAAAAAGCTTTTTTTCCTGAAAAAAGTTGTTTCTTATCATCTTAAAAATTGGACTGTTGGATTGTTCAGAAAGGATTATTTTGTGATCTGAAGACCCTTGCCCCTTGTACCCTCATTTGCAAACCGGAAGGATTTACATTGCAGTGAAGTGCAAACTAGTTGAGCATATACAAGTTGGACAAGTAATAGCACGCAATTTACATATTTCGTTGCAATTATTAGCACGGGAACGAGGTCTCAGTTCACAAAATGTTAAAACTGATTATATATTTCAAATATTATACATATTTAAATATAAAAAAATAAGTTAAACAAAAAAAATAATAATGTTAAAAGTGAATAAATCTGATTATAAAAAAAATCAAATATTATTCACTTTTCCATAAAATATTGTAAATAAATAACTTCATACCCTTTTTCGTAATTTATTATGTAAAATTGATTTTTTTTTTTTAACCACCCAAACGAAATAGGTTATCTTAAAATCGTTTTTCAGCAATCAGACCCAAATAAAAACAGATTCTGTTTATAATCGAGGGTTGGGTTATAGTGCACCACCCACATTTTACACCACCCATCACACCAACCATGTGGCAAATTTTGGGTCAATCAAATTGCCACATAGGTTGGTCAAAATTTCAAAGTTTCTAGTTGTATTATACTGTTGTCAAACTATATGAATACAGTATATTGTAGTATAATATGTGTTTTTTGTATTTACAAATTTAACTCATTAAAATAATGTTTTTTGGTTAAAAAAAACTGATTATATTACAAAATATTATTGACAACGAACATTATTTTAATTCATATTAAAATATTATTTTGTAATATAATCAGTTCTTTTAATAAAAAAATATTATTTTAATATGGGTTAAATTTACGAATACAAAGAGTACATATATTATACTACAATATATTGTATTCATATATTTGACTACAGTAGAAATACAACTAGGAAGTTTGAAATTTTGACCAACCTATGTGATAATTTGATTGGTCCAAAATTTGGCACATATAGATGGTGTAGTGGGTGGTGCAAAATATGGATGGTGCATCTTAGTCCAACCCTATAATCGATTATCAGCATAATCTTTTTTTTCCAGCTTTCCCAAACAAGAGTGATTAATTTTTCTAAACTGAATATTTTTATCAAGATTTCTTCTTTTTTTATTCTACCTTTATTGGAATGTGCACGGATTCATTATTTGCAATTTTCGTCTCACGTACAGGTTTCTGTTTCTCTCATGGGATCAGGAGTCCTGCCTGATTGCCACGATAAGTTGATTGAATTGGTTGGCCGCCCTGAAACTTACTTTCTTCACTTGTTTAGTCAACAGCAATTACAGGCAAGTTATTAATTTCTTGTTTTCAAATAAACTGTGTATTAATCTGTTTTATGATTTTTCGAGGAGTCATGACTAGCTGTATTCTTTTCATTATCGGCTTCTTTGTTATCCCCAACATTTTAGCCGTAGACCAACACAGACCTCAACACCGAATTAACCAAGTGAGATAGACTGGAAATACCTGTGCCATTTATTTCTTTTTGGTCACTGAGACACCCATTTAAATGTTTTTCTTATTGACTTCATCTTCACCTGGTGCAAAAAGTTATGTTCACCAATAACAAGACCATATATCTCAATTTAACTATGCAGTGATTGAGCCACAGTTCTATTTGCATGAAAAATATTTGGGTGGGGAGTGGGGGTGCTGGGGCGGGGTGTGCATGTTAGTTGGAAAATTACTCTACCTTGTGCACAAGGTTATCAAATCGAGATTCAAATCGTGAATCGGAAGACCTATTTTCCGAATCGTGAATCGAATCTTATTATGAATATTAAGATACATGATCAATAAAAATATGATATTTTTAAGTAAAAACAAGTGAAAAAACAGAAAAACATAAGCTGGTATATCATATATGAACTTCAAAATAATGCAAGATTCAAATCATAAAAAATAGAGTGGGAACAAGGCAAGGGGACCAAAGGAGGACCAAAAAACAGAGAAGAATGAAGGAGAAGAGTGTTCCCGAAGCATTATGTAGGCAGAAAGAATAATAAAATGCACTATAGGAGGGAGTGGAAACAAAAAATGTTGTGTGCTAGGGCTATTTGTTTGATATTCTAATGAGTTATTTGGAATGTGTGGTTTTGTCTAAGAAAAAAATTGCAAAAAACAACCCTAGCATGCCTTTTAGAAACTAAGTTGCTCGACTTAGCCTGTCTTTTAGTTGCACCGGCGACGGAATTTGTATCGTGTGATTCGGCCATGAATCGAGATTCATGGGATTCAGTAGAGTGAATCGAGATTCATGTCCGAAAGAGATTTGCACTAGGATACGTATCGATTACATTCGATTTCGTTTCGAATCGAGATGTGAATCGTAAGAATCGTAAGATACTGTGCGACATTGGAACTTGAAGAATGCCTATTTTATGAATTTGGAGACTGACTGGATGTTTGCCTTTCCTTCTGTAGGAGTTTTTATTGTTTGAGAGGGAATACTCAATCTGCAAAATGGAGCTTACAGAAGAATGATTATTGCCTCTTGAGCAGAACCTGATCCGGTGCTTTTTCAGGAGCTGAAGTTTTGAAAGGATGAAATACCTTCAGAAATGCTTACATTTTGTTATTTATGTAGTTAAATATTATTTCGCTTTTAGCAGAACAAGAGGGAAGGTGGAAGTCCCTTGTTGTGCATTTTGCTCAAAGCATGCCTTGTGAAAATTTTCGATTACTTCTAAAAAAAAACCTTTTCTGTATATAATTCTTATTTAATTCAGATTTTAATTTTTTTATCATATTTTAGGACTTTCCTCTGCTTAATTTTTTTTTTTCCATTCTTTGAATATAACCATATACATTGGGCAGCTCAATAATGCATGGTCATTGATTATTTTCAACACGCACAACTAAAAACATGGAGATGCAAGTTCTTTATGTGTTAATTCATATTCAAAAAGGGTTACTTTGTGGCCGGGGGCACTCCACCTTCTGCTTGATAGCTGATAACAGGGAACTGCCACCTACACTCCATATATTTGGTATCAATCCTCACACTTTTAATTTTAATGTATGAAATGACAATCATAACCTTTTTTCCTTTGCGTCATTTTTTTTCTTCATTTTTTTGTGCCTTCCGGCATTTAAATGTCGGATTCAGAAACTATATTTTCGATATTTAGTTGTTGGGAAATTTTTAAAATTTGAAAAATTGTGTTTCCAGCAATTAGTTGTCGAAAGAAAAAAAACTGTACCTTCGACAATTAGATGTCAGTACATGTTTTTTCATGATTTTTTGACCTACCGGCAATTAGTTGTTGGAAGACTTTATTATGTTACAAAAAACATAAAAATTGCAATCTGGCATCTAATTGTCGGGGGCATAGTTTTTTGTATTCCAGCAATTAATTGCTAGAAACACTTTTTTTAAGAATTTCCCGGTAATTAAATGTTGAAAACATAGTTTATGAATCCGGCAATTAAATGCTGGAAGGCACGAAAAAAATGAAAAAAACAAGTAACGAAGAAAAGAAGAAGAAAGAAGAAAATAAGAAGAGACTGGGTGGGGTCATGGCAATGAAAGAAGAAAATAGGGGGTGGAGGGAGATGAGAGAGAAGTACGGGTGGGTGGTGATTTTTACCAAGTAATTAGAGTAGAGTGTAAGAACGACGGGACGAGATGAGAAGGAGTTGGTGGAGGCGGAAGCGATGGACCTCGCGCGACGGCGGTGGAGGGTGAGGGAGATGAGAGATGAGACTTAAGAGTTGAGAGACAGTGAGTTGTGCGACTGAGAATATGAACAGTGTGAAGTGTAGCAATATATATATGGCCAAAACCCTAAGTCTATTAAAGTAAGGGCATCATAGTAATTTCATGCGAGTGGGGCAGGTTCGGGGCGGGTATCAACATTCTCATCCCCACCCCCACCCCCACCCCCACCCCCACCCCCGTCTATATGAATCGGGTTTTCCCCGAACCTGAACCCAGTCAACTCGGGATTTGCCCATCAAAAACAGGGCGGGTTTGGTTTGGTTTTGCTTGCCATGCCTATTTGCATGTTGAATCACTGTTCTGGAACTTTGAATTATGCTCACTCTTTACTTTGCTTCCGCTATTTGACATATTTCACAGTAATTAGTTTTATACATTCACTTTGTTACTTATAAATAGGGCCACTTAGAGGATCATTAAAAATGATTTCAATGTTTATTTACAAAAGTGGTTTTATATCAAAATTCAATATATCTGTCTTTTTACAGGCCAATTTTGACCCCTGCAGTCCAAAATAGTGAATTGAATGATCTTTTTACAATAATTTTCTATTCGATAAATTTTGTTTGTTCAAGATTGCCACTTTTATTTATTTTTTTCGTTCTTAATATGCATGATAATGTATAAGGTATTCGTATTCTTTCTGTAATTTAGTTTGCAAGTTTGGTTGTAGTTTGAGTTATTGTACAGTGAATTGTTGCAAAATTGGCTATAAAGTATTTGTTATACATTATAGTGTTAGTTATTTTAAAACATACAAACAATGATTGTTGTTATATTAAAATCAATTAAATATTAGGAAAACATCATCTAATAAGGTCATGCATTTTGTACGGGCAACTACACTAGTTTATCTATAATACAAAATTCAATATATAACATACAAGTGACCAACAATATATCCATTGACCGGTCAAACTCAAACAAAAACTAAATGTAATGATGTGTCCAAAAGGATGTATACTATTGGTTATTAAAAGTGGAGCACAGTTGCACTGTGCAAACAAACCCACACATATAGCCTATACTAAACATATTTTGAAATACATGGAAAACAAGATGAAAAAAACAAAAGTGTAAACCTTAAGTTGATTTAATTTGAATTAAATTGATTCAATTTACATAATTAGAATTATTCTAAAAAATTCCTTATAAAAAGATAATTAATATAAAAACTTCAATTTAAATTGATTTTATGTTTGGAATTCATTACAAATTAAATAATTTGATTTGAATTATTACTTTATCACTTTATATTAGGGTTTGGATATTTTATTTTATTTAAGATAGGATAATGAAGGAATTTAACTACAATAGTGAGGATAAAAATGAGAAAATAAATAAGAAATTATAAGCTATAAGCTCAAACGCTATTCTAAGTAGCGTCTGGAAAAAAATGCTATAAGTTGGTGAGAAAAATGTTTACCAAACAGGGCTACAAACTTGTCTGCTATAAGTTATCCGTTATTAGCTAGTAAGTTTTGTTTTTGTTTAATAAACATATTGAAATTAAATTACAAGGTGGGTATAGTAATAATAAATTCTTGGGTATGAAAGGTAAACTCAAAAAGGTTTGTTTTATATGATAAAATTAAAAAGTTAGTTAGGATAAATAATTTATTTATGTCAATAGGGGTTGACACATTTTGTTAAGCCTTCCGCTCACACTAGCTATGACTTGGGTTCTATTCCTAGATCTCCCATGTTGGTAGGTGATGAGTGTGATTTCACCTCATATTTTATTGACATTTTGTATGCATTTTCATTTAGCTTAGACATATTTAATTTGATTTTGGTTGGTTTTTACCTTGGAACGGGTAAGGCGGTTTTGTGGTATTGTTGTGCAGGAATTAAGGATTAAAATGCTCGAGATTAGTCATGATGGAGCTTGCATGAAGATGTGGCTTGAAAAATGAAGAAACTGAGCCAAACAGAGCCTGTCATGGCCTACCCGTGATGACCATCACGGCCGTGATCGAGTAGAGCTTAAAAGAAAGAATGGAAAAATTAGAACTGGTCACGGCCTGCCCGCGATGCCCATCACGGCCGTGACATGTCAGCTGAACCAGACACTCACAGTCAGAACTGGTCACGGCCTAGCCGTGATGGTGGTCACGGCCTAGCCGTGATGGTGGTCACGGCCGTGGCAGACCAATCAGTGAAGCAACGCCCAAGGCAGAATCAGTCACGGCCTGGCCGTGATGGCCATCATGGCCGTGACGCGCAATATTTGGATCTGTAGAAACTGATTTGATCTGAATTTGTGTTTGATTTGGATTCAAATTACCCTAATCTATAAATAGGGCAATTAGACAGAGACTTAGAGACTCTTTTGGGGGCTGCTACACTTAGGCAAATTTTTAGAATCTCTCTTCTTCTTCTTCTCCTCGTTTAGGTTTTATTTCATGTTCTTGTTAATCAAGCTTGTCATCACCATGGCAATGCTTGAGTAGTAGCTTTATTTCTAGGGATTGGGACTATGCCCAAGATCTGTTTTTATGTTGTGAATTGATGTTTTACCTTTGCTAATTTCGATTTTGCTTTAGATCTGATTTCTGTTGTTTTAATTACTCGTAAATTCGATGGCCACTTATTTGCGTGTCGTAAATATTCTAAGGAGGAACCTAGCGGTGAACTTAGGTATCGGATCTATAGAATCAGACATAGGACTTAAACCACGAGAGTTAGAAGCGGTCATTCGAGGATTAACGAATTGTCACAAAACTTAAAGGGTTCAATCTAAATTCAACTACCACGAGAGTAGGGGTTGATTTAATTGGGCATGATTTTTGTAACCCGAGAGGGAGCATTAACTTATTTAGGATAAATTCGCCTTCAAAGCAATTTCGATAATTAACAAGGGGTAGTCAATTTAGTAACATAAACAATCTTGTTGGTAACCCAATTCCTAGGAATCCCTTTTGAATTTGAAAACCCCCAATTTGAATTGCTTTCCTGTTTTGTTTAATTGCGATATTAAATTTGATTGTTACTTGATTCTTATTTCAAAAATCAAAACATTTTCAAAATCCCTTTTTATACAGTCCAGTTTTATCAATTTGATAATTAGTTGTGATTTGAGATCACGGTCTCTGTGGGATCGATCTTTTTATTACTCGGTGACGAATCCGATACACTTGTCGGAATCCGCACATCAAGTTTTTGGCGCCGTTGCCGGGGACTGTGCTTTCTCGAATCTCAATTTAATTTTTAAATTGATTTTTCTGGACATTTTCTTTTTATTTAATTTTTATATAAAAAAAAATCTTTTTTTTTCAAATTTATCTCCTTTTTCCTTTCTACAGTAACTATCTCTCTTTGTTTTTCTCTTTTATGCAAAGATCCCTAAGTCTTGGAAGCCTTATTGAGGTTGGCCCCGAAATCGAAAGGACCTTTCATAGACATAGGAGACTACAAAGAGATAAATAGAGAGATTGATTCCCATTCCACTCATGGCGAATCTACCAGATACCAAACCATTGAAGGACTACGCAGCCCCAAATACGAGGGGTTTGCGAACTGGGATTGCTAGGCCCGAGATCGAGGCGGAGAACTACACTATACCGGCTATGCTAATTAGCATGATTAGGCAACATCAATTCGGAGGATTGCCCTCGGAGGACCCGACCTACCATGTGGAGACATTTTTGGAGTTCACCGATGCAATTAGGATTCATGACGCCCCGGTTGATGCTATTCGCTTGAGGTTGTTCCCCTCCTCTCTTACTGGAAAGGCAAAAGCTTGGCTAAAGCAAGTGCCCGCTGATGCCTTGTCGACTTGGGATCAACTGGAGCATGCATTCTTGGAGAAATTCTTCCCTCCATCCAAGACGGCATACCTACGAACTCAGATCACCGGCTTCTTCCAGAAAGACGGAGAATGCCTATCCGAAGCTTGGGATCGCTACAAGGGGTTGCTAGAGTCCTGCCCACATCATGGACTCGAGAGGTGGCTATTAGTGCATACCTTCTACAACGGATTGGATTACTCTTCGAATGTGTCACTTGACTCCGCAGCTGGTGGAGCCTTTATGAATAGGCCTCTGACTGAGGCATTCAATATCATTGAAAACGTAGCCACCAACTACCACCAATAGGACTCGGAAAGAGGTAATAACCCGAAAAAGATTTCGGGGGGTAAGTTTGAAATGAATAGCACTGATCTCATTATGTCTAAAATTGATTCACTGAATAAACGCTTTGATAAGCTTGAAAAGACTAATGTGAGTTCAATAGGTGCTACTAATATTGTTTGTGAGATTTGTGGAATGCAGGGACATGACATAATGGAGTGCCCACGAGGTATTGCCCATGGATCCGGTGCTTCGGGGGAACAAGTAAACTCTTGTCACAACTTCTATGACACGAACCCAAAGTTGCCAAATTATGCTCCCCCAAATCCTCACAACCAAGGAAGGAAGAATAGCCCTTACCTCTCCCATGGGAACTACAACAACACACTGAACCATGAATTCCAGGAAGGTCAAGGTAATAGGAAACCCCCATCGGGGTATCCTCAGGTACAAAAGTCTAAACTTGAGTCTCTCTTGGAAAACTTTGTTGAAACTCAAACAAATCAAAATGAAGAGTTTAGACAACAAGGTAGGGCAGTCAACGAGGCAATAAAAGAATTAGCATCTAAGGTAGATAACTTAGTTATCCATAATAAGATGTTAGAAACTCAGATTGCCCAACAAGCTAGTACATATTCTAGACCTAAGGGTACGTTTTCGGGACAACCCGAAGTTAATCCCAATGAATATTGTAATGCCATATACTTGAGGGATGATAAGCTTGGGGTACGTAGTTGAAAAGGATGTGGAATGTGAGAAGGACATGAGCGAAGATGAAGAGATAGAGCCAAAGTATGTCCCTCCACCACCTTACCAACCCTCAATACCTTTTCCACAAAGGTTGGTCAAGAAAAAGCATGGTAGAAATAGAAACTAAGAGCATAATTGAGGAGCACTATGCCATGATAAAAACTAATATGCCTCCTAAACTAAAGGATCCATGAAGTTTCTCTATTGCTTGCTCAATCAGAGAAGTGAAAATAGACCAAGCCTTCCTTGTGTGACTTAGAGGCTAGTGCGAGTTTGATGCCGCTTACTATCTTCGAGAGGTTAAGAACCAAGGAATTGAGTCCATCCAAATTCTCTTTACAATTTGCGGATGACTCAACTAAAACTCCTCTAGGCATACTAGAAAATGTCCCCGTAAAGGTAGGGAAATTTTTCATCCCTACCGACTTCACGGTGTTGGATATGAACGGGAATTCTAAATTCCGTATCATTCTTGGAAGGTCATTCTTGGCCACAGCTGGAGCGATAATAGACATAAAAAATGTCAAGCTCTCTTTAAATGTAGAGGAAGGTAGGGTAGATTTTGATTTGATTAACTCATATAACAACCCTCCTTTTGAGAGTCATGTGTGCAGTATCAATATAATGTCTCCAGAGGTGAAGGAAGAGCTTAACATGGAAACAACTCCGAAGATTTGCATGACGAATGATGCACCCAAGGGTGATGAAGTTTGAGTTGCTCATCATGTGGAGATAAAACCCCCGCCGGGAGAGAGTAGGGCCATGAAACTCAGAGTGAAAAGAGCAAAGCGAAAGCGCAATTGGCTATATGAACAAAATCGGCTCTTTGAAGGACTTCCATGGAAGAGAAGTGTTCTTGAACTTCTAGGCCCAGCTGACCCCGGTTGATTGAAAGAAGCATGGTCAAGCTTAAGACCGTAAATAAGCGCTTATTGGGAGACAACCCAAGTTTCCTTTCCCTTTTCCATTTGTTTTTGAATTTTTTTATTTGAGAATATTTGAAAGAAAGATGACTAACTGATGATTTTGCCAAGTATTTTCAGGTAATGAAAACAGCAAGAACAAAAAGGCATGGAAAAATAAGTCAGAAGTCATCACACCCAGGCCGTGACGGTGGTCACGACCGTGATTAGCTAACCAGAGAAGATCAGAAAGGATCACGCCCTAGCCGTGATATCCATCACGGGCGTGATGAGAAGGACCCTGAAGATCAGAATGTATCACGGCCTAGCCGTGATGGAACTCACGGCCGTGACAGGCCAACTCCTACAGACTAGAATTGATCACGGCCTAGCCGTGATGAGAATCACGGCCGTGACACATTTTCCAGCATCTCTTTCACTGGCATGTGAGCCAGCACCCTCTACCACATCGGTGAGTCGTTCCATTTTTCTCCTCTCTCCGACTTGATTATTTACATTGGGGACAATGTAAGTTTTTAAGCTTGGGGTAGGGGTATTTTTGAATTTCTTTGCATTTTTGCATTTTTGTATTTTTCATGTTGCATTCATATAGGCACAGTTTTGCATGATCATATAATTAGATTGCCTCCTTGCTTAGATTATGCATCCAATTGTAAAAACTTGGTGGCAAATGAATTGAGATAGTGAATTTATGAACCCAATTTTTTATTCTTGTGATAGGCTAAAAATAAAAATGCTTAAGATGATCCTTTGATATTTGATAATTAGTATGTGGTTCCTTAGACTTGTGTCTCTCATTGATTTTAAACTACTAAATGTGAGATTTTTGAGCCAAAAATGGGTACTCACTAAATCTACCCCATTCTTTGTGATAGAGTGTCTTATTCCTCTTGGATGGTATTCTCTAGAACTTGACTTGAAACCGTTTTGAAACTTAAAAATTTTTGAAAACATATTTGAAAATGATCGAGTCACTAGGTATTTTTCTGGCCGTCTGAGCTTTAATTGATTAAATGCCCCTTAGTTGTTGAGCCTAAAAGAATAAAATACTTTTCTTGGTACCTTGATCTAATTTGATGAATGATGCTTGGTATGACACCTTTTAAAGTATTGCAAAAAGGGTAAAAAGGTAGTTTGAAAAATAAATTGTGGGATGAGAAAGTTGAACCAATATATATATATATATATATATATATATATATATATATATATATATATATATTTCTCTTAAGTTGAAAATCTCCCCTTCTCCACATAAATAAAATAAAATAAAGAAACAAAAAAAATGGAGAAGGGGATGAACAAAAAGAAAGTGAGAAATAAAATAAAAAAAAGGAAAGAAAGGTGGAAAAGTGAACTAAAAAGCTCAAAAAGGTATTTTAAAAGGTTGTCATGCTTTGCATTTTTGATATTCTGTTCAGCCTTCTTGAATTTTCCTTTTCTTGATTTCCCCACCTAATAATTAATCCCATGGCCCCACTACAACCAAAATAAAAGACCTCTTGATTCTTATGTGTTTTCATTAATAAAGTAGAGATTTGATTAATAGTCAAGCTTATGGTAGGGTACTTTCCTTGAGGAAATTGAGCGAATTGTCATATACCCTTAAACACTTGAGTGGGGTGAAAAGAGTGCCCGAATTAGTGAGAGATATGAATCTAGAAAACCTAAGCTTCTAATTGGACTTGAAATTGATTGTCTCTTGGTTTCTTATTTGAAAATGTCTGTCACTTGGATTAGTTACTCGGGTTCTTGATTCACTGTTCATGCTCTGATTGTTTATATTTTCTGGCCTTAGTGATTGCTTGAGGACAAGCAAAATCTTAAGCTTGGGGTGGTTTGATGAGTGTGATTTCACCTCATATTTTATTGACATTTTGCATGCATTTTCATTTATCTTAGGCATATTTAATTTGATTTTGGTTAGTTTTTACCTTGGAACGGGTAAGGCGGTTTTGTGGTGTTGTTGTGCAGGAATTAAGGATTAAAACACTCGAGATTAGCCATGATGGAGCTTGCATGAAGATGGGGCTTGAAAAGTGAAGAAACTGGGCCAAACAGAGCCCATCACGGCCTAGCCGTGATGACCATCACGGTTGTGATCGAGTAGAGCTTAAAAGAAAGAATGGAAAAATCAGAACTGGTCACGGCCTGCCCGCGTTGCCCATCACGGCCGTGACATGTCAGCTGAACCAGACCCTCACAGTCATAACTGGTCATGGCCTAGCCGTGATGGTGGTCACAGTCGTGGCAGACCAATCAGTGAAGCAACGCCCAAGGCAGAATCAGTCACGGCCGTGACGCGCAATATTTGGATCTGTAGAAATTGATTTGATCTGAATTTGTGTTTGATTTGGATTCAAATTACCCTAATCTATAAATAGGGCAATTAGGCAGAGACTTAGAGACTCTTTTGGGGGCTGCTACACTTAGGCAAATTTTTAGGATCTCTCTTCTTCTTCTTCTTCTTCTTCTTCTTCTTCTCCTCTTTTAGGTTTTATTTCATGTTCTTGTTAATCAAGCTTGTCATCACCATGGCAATGCTTGAGTAGTAGCTTTATTTCTAGGGATTGGGGCTATGCCCAAGATCTGTTTTTATGTTGTGAATTGATGTTTTACCTTTGTTAATTTCGATTTTGCTTTAGATATGATTTCTGTTGTTTTAATTACTCGTGAATTCGGTGGCCACTTATTTGCGTGTCGTAGATATTCTAAGGAGGAACCTAGCGATGAACTTAGGTATCGGATCTATAGAATCAGACTTAGGACTTAAATCACGAGAGTTAGAAGCGGTCATTCGGGGATTAACGAATTGTCACAAAACTTAAAGGGTTCAATCTAAATTCAACTACCACGAGAGTAAGGGTTGGTTTAGTTGGGCACGGTTTTTGTTACCCGAGAGGGAGCATTAACTTATTTAGGATAAATTCGTCTTCGAAGCAATTTCGATAATTAACAAAGGGTAGTCAATTTAGTAACATAAACAATCTTGTTGGTAACCCAATTCCTAGGAATCCCTTTTGAATTTGAAAACCCCCAATTTGAATTGCTTTCGTGTTTTGTTTAATTGCGATATTAAATTTGATTGTTACTTGATTCTTATTTCAAAAATCAAAACCTTTTCAAAATCCCTTTTTATACAGTCCAGTTTTATCGATTTGATAATTAGTTGTGATTTGAGATCACGGCATATGTGGGATCGATCTTTTTATTACTTGGCGACGAATCCGGTACACTTGCCGGAATCCACACATCAGTAGGCAATATGTAAATTCCACTATAAATCCTCGCTGAGGTTGGTGGTATTCCCTGACCTTGCAAGAGGGCGTGCCTTCCCCCAATCTAAATATTTTGTTATAAAATAAATAAATAAATAATTAAATAAGTAATTTATTTAAAATTGAATTCTTACAAATTCTATCATATTTGATGGGATTTAAAAAAATTATTGGACTTCGTCTACATATTAAACCTAATATTTTTTTTAAACGTAAAGAAAAAAATACACTATTATGTATTATTGTGTAATACAAACCTAATTGTTACATATTGTGGTGCGCATAAGAAGCGTCATGCACTCGACAACAAAAGAGCTTTCTTTTGCTGAATTTGAACGACACTCCACCCTTTTAGCTCTAAACTCTCAAGTTGCTTAAAGGCCTGTCATTATAACAAATAGCTCCATATAGAGATTATCCGATATTTCAAAAAACCCAACAAAACTTTCACTCATTAACCATCATGATTTTTTGAGAACACTTTTGTTTTCTGACATCCTGAGTTTCCCTTGAGTTGTTGCCTACTCCCCCCACTTATGATGAACACATTCAGTGGCCAGGGGTAGTGTTATTAAACCCGAAGCGATTGGTCGGACTGGTTCAATCGAAAACCGAACCTACGGTCGGTCCAATTAGCATATCGAATCATATATGCAATTGAATTGGAACCGAAGTCATCAAATTGCGATTGCACCGACTGACTCGACTCGATTGAATTGTCCTAGTGGTCTCACGTTTCAGAGGCTTGTTGTGCCCATACTATCCAAGGCAATGTGTCCAAGGCCCACACACATGCCTCTCTCACGCAAAATGCCCATTCATGTCGAAAATGCCTAAGATGAGGTTTAGTCCCATGTCCTACCAATGCCCTCAAGGTCTATTATGCTACTACGTCAAATCTTTTACTTAATATATTTCTAACAATCATATTATATATACATATTTTTATTATAAAATTTATAAATTTGGTATATACCGATTCATATGATTCAATGTTCAAACTAGTGATCCATTGACCTAGTACCTGAACTTAGTCAACGACTAATTTAGATTTTATCACACTAGTCGAGGCTTACAAACCAGCCTCGCCTTCTTAGGCTCGAGGGCCTCCTTTGGGCAGGCATGGCAAATGACCTCCAATAGGTGGTAGAAATGCAGCACAATAGACCTAATTATCATATTTTTCTTGACTTAAACACTTTGGTTGTGTTTGGCTAGTCCAAACCACTAGATTATAGTGGATAAGTTTATAGTTATGCTTGGGAAACATTTTTCTCATAGCTAACGGTATTTTTTCACTAGCTTTATAACGTTTTTACAGGCGCTACATGGAGTAGCATTTAAGCTTATAGCTTCCTTTTCTTTTATCATTTTTATCCTTATTATTTTAATTAGTTTTCTCTAGGGATGTTAATATCCAAACCGATCAAAAAAAAAAAACTAAAATCGATAAAAAAATCGAAAATCGAACAAAATTGATGTCTTTTGGATTTTTTTGGATCTTGTTTTGTGAAAACCGATCGGATCGGATTTTGGATTCATTTTCTTAAACCGAATCAATCCAAACCAAACCGCATATATAAAGTTTAATATATATTTATTCTATTTTTTGCATTATTGAATTTTTTATTTGTTGTTTTTCCCCCTAATAATACTTACTAGTTTGATTTGACATAATTTTCTACTATTTCTAAGTTTCAAATATTAAAAAAATATGTTATGGAACTAGTTGATGATGATATTTATTTATTTGTACATATTTTATGAAATTATTACATGAATATATAAATGAGTATATACATGTTTAAGATTTTGTTCAATTTAACTTGTAATCTTGATTTTTCGATGTAATATAAATACGTAATGATGTGTCGGTAAAAACCGAATCAACCGAACCGATCCAAACCACATTTAATCAGATCAGAATTTTCTAAGTAAGTCATCCAAACCGAATCGAACCACATGCTCTTTTTTTCTTTGGATCAGATAACTTTTTATCTCAAAACCAATCCAAACCGAACTGCGAACACCTCTGATTTTCTCCATTATCATTTCTTAAATAAAATAAAACAAAATATCCTAATCCTGATATCTTGAGATATATTTAACGACTTTAACTAACTAGATATATATTTAGGATAAAAATAATAGAGAATATCTTTTTGCCTGAAAAAAAAATTATATAAAAAATCATATCAACATTTCATTTTTTTATAATATCATTTTATTTAATAAAATAATTTTAAAAATAAAATAATTAAATTAAATTTTTGTGATGATAAATATTTTAAAATAAATCAAAGTATTAAAATTGATAATTATTTTAAAATAAATCACGCATATAAATAGAACTTATATAAAACCATATAAACATGTCAATTTTATGTCATTTTGCATTTACAAGTTGGTACAACTGTTAATTTTACCAAACAATTCAAATTTAATTACCTAATTTATCCGCTATCTGTTATCAGTTAGCTCATCCACTATCTGTTATATGATCATCCACTATCAGATAACCTATCCACTGTGAGTTAGTTTATATCAAAGATAGCCTATCTCAACATTTCCTCAATTTTTTTAAACATTAAAGTTTTTCTTATGTGATTACATGACATAATAACTAAATCAAAGTTTTCATATTAGAAAGAATAATTGAGAAAATAAAATATTCAGGGGAAAAAAAAGAATGAAGAAAAAAAAATAAAAGGGATTTCCCTTGGAAACCCAGGAGCATGAGAGATATATAGAAGGGAAACAAAGAGAGCTCAAATCCAACGAACACGACCAATGTTTGGGACACTGCCCTTGTGTCCCATGCATTCAGTTCAGAACTCAATATAAATTCAACCCCTCCGCTGCTAACCAAAGACAAAACCCTTTCTTCTCTCTCTCCCTCTCCCTCTCCCTCTCCCTCTCCCTCTCTTCTTTGTTGTTTTCTTTTGTGTTAATCTCTAGGGTTTTGTGTTTTCCCAATCCAAAGAAAATTTTGTGATGGGGGTGTCCTTCAAGGTGTCAAAGAGTGGCACTAGGTATCGCTCCAATCCCCTTCCCCTTTCATCTGACGATGGCGCATCCCAAAATTCCAAAGATCTCCAGGTAAGTAGTGTCTCCAATTCAACCAATGCACTTCAATTTCGAGACTAAACCTAAAATTGAATTATGGGTCTTTCTCTTTGATTTCAAAAGTTTGTGACCTTGCTGTTATATATATGCATTGCATTGCTGCTTTTGGAGAGAAAATTACAAATAGTGTATGTGGGATTTTGATTGTATCGAAGTTTAAAGCTTCGGTTTTTACTATTGAAGCTTGCTGAAGCTTCAATCAATATTATTTTCTATGTCACTGAGATCGCACCACAGTATGCTAGTTGCGATAGGGAACTAATGAAGAGGTGGCCAGATATGAAACACATGTCTAATATGAAAGAGAAGTTTTCTATTTTCCCCTGTGGAAATGATGTCTTCTTATGTCACTGATTTTTAATTTCTACCATATTCTTATGGCTGGAGAACAAACTAAGTTTGGAAGATGTGGAAACTATGTTGATTTTTTTTTTGATTTTGTGGTACTGTCAGAGTTTAAAAGCAGGCAAACAAATTCCATCAATGAGTGACATAGGAAAGGGCATATACAAATATCCAACTCATACATATCTTTTTTATGTGATTTCCAATTCTGGGGACAGGGTCTGAGAAGGGGATGGGGTTAAGAATATATAAGAATTGAAAGCCTGGGGTTTGTTGTGTTTAATTTGTACATGAGATGATGAGATTGGTAGCTTGTTATTTTCTTTGACAATGGACGTGTGTCTTCCTTGAGCTATATCTTATATTGCAATCGGCTGACATATTGTCTGTAATTTCAAAGCATCAATGCAAACAGTGGGAATTGTTCAATATTTTGGTATTTAGATTGATTTTCTAATTGCTAAGTATCTTTTTTATACAGATTGATCTTCTTGAGGCTGGTGAAACCATTGCTCAGATTCCCAATTCCGTTGTTTCATCTGAACCTCTTTCATTAGCAGGTCAGTCATCAAAGTATATTGGTCACTTAACTTGTGCACAAATCCTAATTGTTGTGGCGCTTACTTGTTTTGACAGAAAGGGAAGCTTCTTTCACATTGAACCTGTTCCCAGATGGTTATTCTATTGGAAAACCCTTCGAGGTTTGTTAAAACAACAGTTAATATTTTGTTAAAGTTGAAGAAATTACCTAAAATTAACAATCTTCTAGCTCAACGTTATATGTTTCTAAGTTATGTAGTTTATGAATTTTCAGAATGAGACAGCAAATCAGTCAAAATATCAAAATTTTCCAAAGTTGTTACATCCATATGATAGGTCATCCGAAAGCCTTTTCTCGGTAAGTATTCTATAATTTTCTTGTTCTCTCAGTTTTGACTTTTAATTTTTAAATGATTACGATTATCAAGCTGGGCATTCAACACTTTCTACATGTATAATAAGCATTGCTGTATGTATATGAGAAAAATCTCATACTATGCTTTTGAGATTGGTGGCATGATTTAATTAATTCTAAAAGACTGGCTTTCTTGAGCTTCATAGTTTGGCTTGAGTGACACTGGATTTGAGCCACTTTTTCCACCTATACACTGTGTATCTGGAAGTTGGAAATATAATAGGGTGCCAGGAACTATGCCTTTGACTGGGCCCTTTCCTTGGGGTGGCTTCAAATTCCTTGTCATACTCATCATCTTACTTAATTTTGTTATCATTTTTGGTTTGTCTTCTTACATTAAGCATTGTTTGTACTTACCTTCCTATTTCTTAATAATGTATGTGGAGGCCATTGAGTCAGGTCACTTACCTGGAGATATTCTGGATGACATACCTGCCAAATATGTTGATGGAGCACTTATATGTGAGGTGAGCCTTATTTGTTCTTGTTATGCTTTGCTTTTAAAGGTAACATTTTACTTCTGTTTATTTTCTTATAAAAAATCGTTTAAGGGTACTTTCTTCTGGGCTTTAGTTTGGGATACAGTATTTACCGTTCATGGAGGAGAGTGCCAGTGATTAATATTTAATAATATATGCCTGAGGACGTCTTTCATATTGATTTCTCTTCTGGTTTCCCTTCTTTTGATTGTGGAGAACTTCTTATGTGCCATTTTCCATTCTTTCCATTCTTTTTTCATAGCAACTTGCTTCTTCCTCTTTATCTTTGCATTCTTTCCTTTCTTTTCTCTTAGCAAGTTGCTCCTTCTCCTTCTCCTTCTCCTTCTCCTTTCCTCTTTTGGTTTTCTTTCTTTTGATTGCGGATTCTTATGTGCAGCTTCTCCTTCTTTTGATCACCATTTAATATCTACTTTTGATGGTGTTGTATTGATTCTGTAACTCTGCAGGTGCGTGATTATCGAAGATGCTCTTCTGAAAAGGGGGCTGCTGTTGTGTCTACTGACAATTCTCCTACTGTTAACAAAGTGTGCCTCAAGATGTCGTTGGAAAATATTGTGAAGGACATCCCATCGATCACCGATAAGTCTTGGAATTATGGTGATCTAATGGTGAGTATGATCTACCATCAATGAGTTACCAATTCTTATAACTATCATTTCTTGGGCATTTATGTCACCTATCTATTCACATTGATCATAGGAAGTTGAATCAAAGATACTGAAAGCATTACAACCAAAACTTCATCTAGATCCTACACCAAAGTTGGATCGGCTATGTGAAAGTCCAGTACCCACAAAGGTATAAATAAGCTAGATTCCCTTGATGAACTTACTGTTTGGCCATATGCATCTTAATGATGTTGAATTTCATGTTACAGCTGAATTTAAGTCTCAGTAATTTGCGGAGAAAGCGATTAAGGCATATACCGGAGTTTGCTGTTACTTCTAGTAATAAAATCCATGGGAAGAAGGTATGCATAGATAGAGTGCCGGAAAGCTCAACCGACATGTTGTGCGATTCAGGAATAACTGCACCTAATGCTATTGTGCAGCAGCCCCTTGAAAACCCAGTGATACAAAATCTTAGTCCAAGCATGACCATGGCTTTGAGACCCAAGAGTTTTTTACCAGATTCCTCTGTCCCAGGCTTTTCCATGATGTCCCATCAATCAAGGTATCAAATGGCAGTTGGAACTCCAAGAAGCATGCAGGAGCATGGAGCAGTTTCTGCTAATAATGCATCGGTAGCTTCTCCTGCTTCACAGGATGTCATGGTTTCATATGCCGATAATGTAAACCCAAGTGCCTCCCTTCTTGCAAAAAGGGAGAATCCAGATGGACAAACATCACCTTTATCCAATATTGCGAAAAGAATGAGGCCTGCTTCTACAGGTGTTGATGCACTGCAACAGCAGCAAATAGGATCACATGTTGAAGCTCTTCAAGGATCAGATATGAATTGGCAGAATACACTATTACAACAACAAGCAATGGCCAGAGGAATTCAGTATGGGAGTGGTGGCATTCAGAAGTTTTCCCAACAGGTTTTTGAAGGGGGGCTGAATCAAGACACGGGCGCTGTTCAGTTTGCTTCTGGTCAGCAGGGAATGAGATTAGTTGCCAAGGAAGAACAGTTTGAAATGGAAAAATTAGATGCTTCAGAGATAAACCGTAGTAAAAGTGAGATGGAAATGGAGACAAGCAATTTGGACCCTCAACAATTACGGCTTCGGCAAAGTTTGCCGCAGCATGCATTCATGAGACCTAATTTCCCTCAGGCAACATGGAATAATCTGGGTCAGCATATGGAGAAAGAAGCAAAAAACGAGGACCAGCTTCAGAAAAGGAAACTAGTACAAAGTCCTCGCTTATCTACTGGGACATTACCTCACTCCCCATTATCATCAAAATCAGGGGAATTTTCCAATGGTTCAGTTGGACCAAGTTTTGGACCATCTTCAATGACTGCTGCACCTGGAGCATCACAAAAAGAGAAGACAGCAATGACCTCAGTTCCTGCTGCTGTTGGAACTCCATCTTTGACTTCTAGCGCTAATGATTCTACACAAAGGCAACACCAGGCACAACTAGCTGCTAAACGGAGATCTAATTCCCTTCCTAAGACCCCGGCAATAAGTGGAGTTGGTTCTCCCGCTAGTGTTGGTACTGGAGTCACGTTGAATGCAAATAGTCCCCAACTTGGGACCTCGGCTTTGGTTGATCAAGGTCTTCAAACTATGCTTGAAAGGTTTTCAAAAATTGAAATGGTGACAATGAGGTATGTGTTTTAAATTTTAAAACTGCATCTCTATTTTTTTTCTTCATAATTTTATATTTCTGATTTTCTACAAACATTTTTTTCTTTATGTACAAGTTTGTGGTGGTGATGGAAGGCTTTGATTAGCATTTTAATCAGGCATTATTTTCCCACATCCTTGGAGATTAGAAGCAATTTAGAGTGTGCAAGTTATTATCATATTTTTTCCCTTTAATCTGATTTATTTTTACCTGCTAGCCTTTGCTCCCACTTTCGGTAGTCGGTACGAAGTGGGAGTGTCATGTTGTTCTGTTTTCAAATTTCATGAAGTCTATTTTTCTGTTCTTATATATAACATATGGACTTCTATCAGGCATCAACTTAACTTAAAGAAGAACAAGGTTGATGATTATCCCATAAGAAAGCAGAATACATATCCACCTCAGCATTTGGCAGCCCATCTCTCCAATGTAACTAATAATGAGGGGTTGATAGAGGAGACAAATTCTTTGTCAAAGTCACTCATAGGTGGCAGTACGAATGTGTGCAAAATGAGACACTTAAGTTTCTGTTTGCCCGAGCGTGTGGTTCAAGGTTTATTGAATTTTTTTGCTCAGTCTCTTGTTCTTGGCAATATAAAGTTCTTTCTCTTGTCTAAAATTCCATTTTTTTTCTTCAGGAAATATGGTTACTATAGTTTCTAGATTGCGAACTAGGATGATAATGTCTGAGAAGCCATCTAATGGTACTGTGAGTATGCATTATGGGGACATCGATGATGGAGATTTTGTAGCTGCGGAGGATCATCTCCCCACATTACCCAATACTGTAAGTTTCACGGTAGAGATAATTTTTTTCGTTATAGATATTAAGGATTTACATCTGAAGTTAAATGAATGCATTATGCTTCAATGGTTTGAGCTGTTATTCACCCTTTGCCTTATTATCCTCTGTTAAACCATTCAAATATTCATTTCCTATCTATATTTATCATAGGTTCTCTCCATTTTCCATCACCCTTTCAAATCTTTGGGTTTTGAGACCCATTTGGGGGATCCTTTGCCATTTTATCCCATTGCTACCTTTCTTTCATGTTTAATTTGGCCGCTTGTTACTGTCATATATCAACATTGACTTTCAGTTCCCCAACACACTGGTCTTGTTTGTCGTCTACAGCCCCCATTTTGTCCTAAAGCACAACTTTATTTTGGTTTGGAAAGATTGTTTTGTTGGGATATTTAGGGCCTGTTTGGTTTGTTTTTGGTTTCCTGTTTTCATTTCCTAATTTCAAAGATAATTACAATTAAACTAATTACAAAAATGTTACCTTGTTTTCATTTTGTTTCTTGTTTCCAAAGATTTGTATAGGAAACAATGAAAACAAAAAAATTATTTTCAATGTTTCATGTACAAATCTTTGGAAATAAGAAACAAAATGAAAATAAGGTGATAGTTTTGTCATTATTTTAGTTGTAATTATCTTTGAAATTAGGAAATGAATACAGGAAACTGGAAATAAACTAAACAGGCCCGTAATTTCCTTAATTTCTCAGCACCGACTTGGTGTTTTGGTCATTGTTGACCAAGAGATTACTAATTGCTGTTCAATGTTAATGAACTATCAAAGTTGTAGTAGCACAGACATTTGAATTTTCTACCATTGAAATATGATATAAGGCAGTTTCTGCAAGTTTATTGGTCTGACTTATTTCCCCAATTTGTGGATCAGCATTTTGCGGATTTACTTGCAGAACAGTTCTGTTCACAGGTATGTTTCTCTATCTGAGCTGGAACAATATGAAGGACAGGTTTTTGTCAATTCGTTTTTTTTAATAATTTAATCTTCCTACTGTAGATGGCACGCGAAGGATATGTGAAGGAAGATGACCGAATTCAACCCAAACCAAACCGGGTTAACCTTCCATTGGGCAGTCAATCTAGTATGCCTCCTAACAACTCTCTAGGTGAAATGCAGCAGTATGGAGAACCAATTCCGGGTCAATTATCCAATGAAGTTGCAAAACCAGCTAGTGGCAGTAATGCACCTTTGAACTTACCTCAGAATCTCGTAGCAAACCCAAGGATGCTGCCACCTGGAAACCCTCAGGCCTTACAGATGTCCCAAGGACTTCTCTCTGGTATTTCAATGGCTCCAAGGCCACAGCAACTGGACTCGCAACAAGCAGTACAGCAACAGCAGCAGCAACAACAGCTGCAACAAAATCAACACACTCTCATTCAACAGCAGAATCCCCAGTTCCAGAGATCTCCTATGATGCTTGGGCAGAATCAGCTTTCACACTTAAATGCAGCTGGGCAGAACTCCAACATGCCATTGGGTAATCACATTCTCAACAAGCCTTCACCTCTCCAGATTCAGATGTTACAGCAACAACAGCCACAAATGCAGAGGAAAATGATGGGACTTGGAACTGCTGTGGGTATGAGTAACCTTAGGAATAGCATAGTTGGTCTTGGACCCATTGGCAATCCTATGGGAATGGGGGCTGCAAGAGGAATAGCAGGAACTGGAATCTCAGCACCAATGACGTCTATGTCTGGTATGGCAAGTATGGGTCAGAACCCAATGAATCTTAGCCAGGCTTCAAATATTACTAATGCATTAAGCCAACAATTTAGGTCAGGAGCCATAACTCCAACTCAGGCTGAATATTTGGCATCAAAGCTTAGAATGGCACAGAATCGTGCAAGCATGTTAGCATCACCTCAGTCTAGCTTATCTGGCATCTCAGGGGCCAGACAAATGCACCCTAGCTCTACTGGTCTTTCAATGTTGGGTCAGTCTCTGAATAGGGCTAATATGAATACGCTGCAGCGAGCAATTGGACCTATGGGTCCACCAAAGATGATGGCAGGGATGAATCTTTATATGAATCAACAGCAGCAGCATCAACAACCCCAGCAGCAGCAGCAGTTGCAATTGCAGCAGCAACAACAGCATTTACAACAGCAGTTGCAGCAGCAATTACAGCAGCAGCAGCAGCAGCAAGAAACATCTTCGCAATTGAAGGGAGTCGTTTCACCCCAACAGGTTGGCTCACCGTCTACAATGGGAGTTCTGCCGTTGAACCAACAAGCACAGCAGCAAGCAAGCCCTCAGCAGATGAGTCAACGAACCCCGATGAGCCCACCACAGATGAGCTCAGGGGCAATTCATGCCATGAGTGCTGGTAATCCTGAAGCTTGTCCGGCGAGTCCACAGTTGAGCTCTCAGACCTTAGGATCTGTGAGTAGTATAACAAACTCACCTATGGACATGCAAGGTGTTAACAAGAGCAATTCTGTCAGCAATGCACAATGAAGTTATAATAATGCCTAAAAGGTCCAGATCAATGCCCCTCCCACCAAAGTAGTTGGAAACTCTGTTGAAGCAAATGGTGTTGCATAGTTAAGCATCAAGATCAGCTATAAAATGACCGAGTCGTACAGGATGAGATTGAAAATAAACATAAAGCATATGGTGTACTTGTGGATAACTAGTATGCTGCTTTGTAAATTTAGAAGATATATTGTGTCAATTGTAAATAGTTCCTTATTTTCCTTGCATTCATTGAAACAGATTGATTAGCCTTTTTAGGAAGGGAAAACTTAAAATCTGGTATGCTACTCCTGAACATGATAGAATTTTGGGTAGGCTAATATTTAGCATATACCTGTGGATACTTTTCTAAGAGCAATAGCAGCTGAAGTATTATTCATAATTTTTTTTTTTGTTAGCCCAAAGTATTATTCATTAGGCATAATCCCTATTTTGGCACCTTATCTTTATTTTAGTTTTCATTTTGGTCTCTTATCTTTTTTCTTTTTCTTTTTCTTTTTTTCTGTTTTGGTCCCTTATCCTTCAATCGTTGGCCTATTTTGATCCCTTCCGTCAGTCCGTTACCGTAAGTCGTCGGAAACTGTTGCAATCAGTTGTCGGAATCGTCATCGGAATATGGGTTTTAGAGAGAGAAAATCTTGTTTTCTCTCTCTCTTTCTTCTTCCTTCTTCCTCCTTCTTTCTTCCTCCCCTTCCTTCTTCCTCCTTGAGGAAGAAAGGAGGAAGGAGAGAGAGAATACGAGGTTTTCTCCCAGATTCTGGCGGCGATTTCCGGCGACTCACGGCGGATACCTAACGCCGTCGGTGCAAAACTAACGGAAGGGATCAAAATGAAAACTAAAAAAAAGTTAAGGGACCAAAACGAGAAAAAAAGAAAGATAATGGATCAAAATGAAAACTAAAATAAAGATAAGGATCAAAATAGGGATTTAGCCTATTCATTATTAATCTTTATGGTTGGGCGGAAAATGTGCCTCTTGGATATACATCTTTAGATATTATAGTTTTAATGTAAACAGGTTGATTCAAATTTTTTTTTTTTAATCATTCAAAAACTAAAAAAAGAGCTAAGTACGACTGTCTAAATCTAATAAAACCTATAGCATCAACAAGAAGCAAAGGATGAAGCTGAGGAGGGCAGGATGTCCAAGTGACCAAAGCATCGTTGATGGCTCCAGATTTAGCATAGCAAGCTAGTCTGCACAAACATTCCCTTCACGAAGGGTGTGCTGGAAATGAAGTTTCCAAGGATAAGTGATGAAATTTCTGATTCTATTAATGAGAGGACCGTGAAGATGATAGATGGAAGAACCTTCAGAAATCAAAGAAATAGAAGCCTCTGAATCAGATTCGGAAACCTGAATTCCAAGGTAAAGTTAAACCACGATAGATGGCAAGGAGCTCAGCATTCATATTCGAAGTAATTCCACAAAAACTAGCAAAACCAAGGATCTATTCACCATGCGTATTCCTTAGTAGACCTCCAAAACCATATTTCCCTGGATTATCGAAACTGCTCCCATCAACATTGAGTTTAATAGAAGGAGGGATCCAACACACCTCTCTAATGACTGGGACTTTATCACTTGTACCCAAATAGGACTTTATAATTACCTTTAAAGAACTGATTTGGCTAAGTGTAGACCAATGACTAAAATTGCATCATTCCTAGCCTTCCGGCCTTATAGAAAATTTGAGACCATCCCAAATTTTGTTCGCACAGGTACAATCCCAAAGAGTTTGTAAAATGCATTCCCGAGGGGCACCACAACATTGACAAGAAGGATCTGCAACAACATGTCTAGAAACACAAAAGGAGTTTGTTGGAAGACTATTATGCATAACAAGCCACACACAGTGTTTAGTATTCTCACGAACTCTAAGCCTCCATATCCAATTCCAACAAGTATCCTGCATAGGCTTCTGGACTAGCCAATGATTGGCACACTTGGCTGTATAGTTACCTGATTCTGAGTTGTTCCATGTTAGAGATGGCATGGGTAGGGTCTGGGTAGGGTACTATAGTATCCGTCCCCATACCCGCGTATGGAAAAAAAATACTCGTATTTGGATCGATATTCACATGGGTAGCAACTTTAATACCCTTACACGTATCATCTGGGTACCTAAGTTCCTATATTTTCTCCCCCGTTACCCGTAATTTAACTAAGAAAAAACAATAAAGAACATTATATAACTCAATTAAAAAATCATCCAAAGATCTTTCAAATCTACTCATGAAATATTACAAATCAAAGTATTAAACTAAATAAAAACATTTAAAACATTCGAAACGAGTAAATATCACAATAAATATCCAAAACAATAAATTCATGAACTTGTAAGTCCGGAAAGGGAAAAACACGAATGAACTCTAGGTTTGCAACTTTTACATTAATTTTATTCTTAAAAGTTGATATATAATTATAATTATATATACTAATATAAATAAATAAAGGGTCTTGCTAATGAGTGTCCTCGGGGTACGGGTTAAGGAACCCAAAAATAGCAAGATTTCATTGGAAAATCAAGTGCTTATCTTTTCAAAACATTTATACACCATTTTCCAATAAGATATTTCTTTTCTTGGTTCTTTAACTAGTGCCCTAAAGACACTCATTAGGATTCTCCATAAAAAAATATTAAAAATATATATATATGCGAGTGAGGGGTCGGGTGGGTACTAGAGTACCCATACCCTCTCTTTTTCACGGGTAATTATCCAGACCCGGACACATACCCATAAAGCGCGTATTTATCATACTCGTTGTGGGTATTTTTTGCGGGTACTTGCCATCCCTATTCCATATAACTAAATCCTCGTATAAACCATCTATAAAATAACTCTCATTTGCATGTTAACCTCCATAGGACGAAGAGTAACAAGATGATCAAAGTGCCATTGATCATCAACATCATGAATATCCACAAAAAGGAACTAGATGAGAAATCAAATCATTCAACATCCACTTCCACTTATCATACCAAAGGGACACATCCCCTATCCCAAGTCTCACTCTAAAACTTGGCCTTAAGACAACAACAAATCTCATAATAGATTGCCAAATGTAAGAACCATTTGTTTGATGAGAGTTGAGAATATCGGTGCCCTGCAGATATTTATTAGATAAAAGTCTCACCCATAATTTATCATGATTATGAATAAGATCCCAAACATGTTTGCCCAGTAAAGAGATGTTTGGTTCCCTAGAAGTATGAATACCATGGCCACCTCTACTCTTTGGTTGAGTTAACACACTCCATTTCACCCAATTACAAGACTTGCTACCCCAAATAAAGCATCTAGCACAAGAGTCTATACTATCACAAAGATTTTTCATAGTATAAATAGTGATTGAAGATAAGACAGACTTGGCTAAGGTAACTCTCCCAACTCTATTCAAGAGTTTTCCGTTCCAACCAGCCAATCTATCATTTATTGTAAGTAAAATCAGACTTCCGCACCCTCCCGGATAAAAGAGGAAATCCAAGATATTTTCCAAATGAAAGAGAATGCCTGAAACTGATAATGGAAGCAAATTTAGTTACCTTAGATCGAGCAACATTTTTGGAAGCCATTGATTTTCAATCCAGATGCGTGACAGATGGAGGGGCCTTGTTTAGAAATCTTGACTGTGAGCCATTGTTTGTCTTGAACTTTCTGTTGAATAAGTTGGACCAATAAAGAACAAATAAATAAGGAGAAATTGGATCGTCTTGCCTTACACCATGATTAGGAGTAAAACTTGCATGCCTGCTACATTTTTGGTTCAATAAATGAATAGTAGTAGTTAGGCCTTAACTCGGGACGATGTCTTCAACTTCAAAGGACATCTACCTATTAGCTATATGTATTTTAGTTAGTTATTCATTTATTTTCAGTTATAATTCTGTTAAAGTTAGTTAGAGAAGTTAGTTAGAAGTCTATGCTCTAAGCTATGTATACACACTTGTATATATACTCAACTCTGTAATAGAATCGATAGATCAATGAATCACATTTCATTCTCCATTTCTTAGTTCTAATATGGTATCACGAGACTATTCTCCTTCCTCTTCCGCACTCTGATTTCTTCCTTTCTTTCTCTACCAGAAATCGTCCATTTCTGAGTTCTTTCAAGCTTTTTCCAATCCAGAAATTCCCTTTTCTGTGTTCTCGATTTCTTCATCAATGGCAAATCAAGATGATTTTGCGAATCCCTTGTTCCTTCAGCCCTCAGATCATCCAGGCTTACAGCTTGTATCTCAGCCCTTCACTGGCGATAACTACAATTCTTGGTGCAGATCGATGCAGTTGGCCTTGAATGGCAAGAACAAACTTGGATATGTTGATGGTTCCTTTCCCTGTCCTAAGGATGCTGATGATCGTGTTAAAGCCATTTGGAAACGCAATGATGACATTGTGTGTTCTTGGTTGTTAAACTCAGTATCCAAAGACATCATCTCTAGCATCGTTTATGGTGGATCTTCTGCAGCTGTTTGGCAAGATCAGAAGAATCGTTTTCAACAAACAAATGGACCTCAAACTTATCAACTTCGCAAGAATTTGGTGAGTCTTGCTCAAGTTTCATTGTCTGTTAATCAATACTACACACAATTGAAATCCATTTGGGAAGAATTACAACAACTGAAACCTCAATGTAATTGTGTTTGTGGAGGAATTCGACCACTCCTTGACTACATTCAGTTGGAATATGTGTTGGTGTTTCTAATGGGACTCAATGATAGTTTTTCTCACATTAGGTGTCAAATTCTTGCAATGGATCCAATTCCCCACATTGATAAGGTGTTTTCTTTGGTGGTTCAAGATGAGAAGCATCGAGAGATAGGTGCTTCTTCTGTGAACAATGATACACAAGCTGCTTTTGCAGTAAGAGCTCCACAAAATAAGCAACATGGCAAGAAAGATCGCCCAATATGCACTCACAGTGGTCTCATAGGACACACTATGGACAGGTGCTACAAGATTCATGGATATCCACCAGGCTATAAGTCTAAATCCATGAATTCTGCTCATCAAGTCTCTGGACCAGTAGATCCCGGTTCTCAAAGCATGCCTATAACCGCTGATCAATGCAAGATGTTACTTTCATTGCTCTCATCACAGTTAGCTCAGACTATTGTTCCTTGCACTAATGAGGTCCATCACATTGAGTCTCCCTCAGGTCTTGTTCTCTCTGCTGTTTCTACCACACTTTCTTTCCCACAGTAGTTATTGGATTCTTGATTCAGGGGCCACTAGCCATATTGCTTGTAGTGTTGACAATTTCATTTCTAGCACTGCTGCAATTAATTCTTTTGTTACTTTGCCAAACAAATCTTTAGTTTCTGTACATTCTACTGGTTCTGTTAGGTTGAGTCCTGACCTTGTATTACATAATGTCCTTTACATACCTAGCTTTCATGTCAATTTACTGTCAGTTAGTGCCTTATTATCCTCCTCAAATGTTTCGGTCATTTTTCAGTCTAACACTTTCCTTATGCAGGACCTCAGTCACTCGAAGATGATTGGCAAGGGTGAACTCATTCAAGGACTTTATGTCTTCAAGGCTCACCCTTCCTCACTTCATGTAGCTGCTGTCAATGCTAAAAGACAATGTAAATCAATTGATTCTTGTAAACCATTTGTTTCTTGTAATTCTGTTTCCAATAAAGCTGCACATGAATTGTGGCACGCAAGATTAGGACACCTATCAGATAAATGTTTACTCCTTCTCAATAAAGAACTTGGTTTGTCTGTTTACAGTTCACATTCTTGTTCCATTTGTCCACTATCAAAACACAAAAGATTACCTTTTCAATCTTTTAATCACATGTCAGACTCACCCTTTGATTTAGTGCATTGTGACATATGGGGACCCTATCATGTTCCTAGCCATGATAATAAAAAGTATTTCCTCACATTAGTTGATGATCATACACGCTTTACATGGATATACATGTTACAATATAAATCTGAAGCAAAATCATGCATTCAACAGTTCTTTGCCCTAGTGGAAACTCAATTCCACATCACAATTAAACAAATTCATATAGATAATGCAAAAGAACTGTCCTTGACTGATTTTCTAGAAAAAAAGGGGACCTTGCATCAATTTAGTTGTGTTGAAAGACCACAACAAAATTCAGTAGTTGAGAGGAAGCATCAACACCTCCTTAATGTGGCTCGGGCAATCTACTTTCAGTCTAGGGTTCCAATATCCTTTTGGAATGAGTGTTTGAAGACTGCTGTGTTCCTTATAAATAGGACTCCTACACCCTTACTCAAACAAAAAACACCTTATCAGCTTCTGTTCAACAAGGTTCCTGACTATTCAGCTCTCAAGGTATTTGGTTGCCTTGCCTTTGCTTCTACATTGTCCTCAAAGAGAGATAAATTCACTCCCAGGGCAATTCCTACAGTTTTCATGGGGTACCCTATTGGACACAAAGGCTATAAGCTCTATGATCTCACTACCAAGCAATTCATCATATCGAGAGATGTGGTTTTCCATGAGATGTATTCCCATTTCAGAAAGTTCCAAACTCTAGTACAGCCGTGGATCCCTTCCCTGACACAGTGATCCCACTGCCTTTGCCTGATAGTACAAATATTCCAGTAGCAATCCCACCTGCAGATGTGATCTTGCCTGCACACCCTCATCCTCCAGACCCTGATCCACCAATATCTCCTCCTGTCCTTGCTGATGAGCCTCATCTCAGAAGGTCTGGTAGAGCAGTTAGACAACCTACCTATCTTCGACAATATATATGCAACAACACGACTTCATACCCCATCTCCACCTATCTCAATCATGACAGATTGTCACCCTCCTATTCTGCCTTCATTAATCAAATTTCTAGCTTTTATGAGCCTCAGTTTTATCATCAAGCTGCTAAGTTCCCTGAATGGCAGCAAGCAATGAGTGAAGAACTTGCAGCCATGGAAGCAAATAATACATGGACCTCAGTCCCACTTCCTGTTGGTAAACACACAATCAATTGTAGATGGGTGTACAAAGTCAAAACTAAGCCAGATGGTTCAGTTGATAGACTCAAATCCAGGTTGGTGGCAAAGGGGTATACTCAACAAGATGGAGTGGATTTCAAGGACACTTTTTCCCCAGTAGCCAAACTCACAACTGTGAGAGTTCTCTTGTCTTTGGCATCCATAAAAGGATGGCATTTACTACAACTTGATGTAAATAATGCCTTCCTAAATGGGGATCTATTTGAGGAAGTATGTATGGATATGCCTCTTGGATATAAATCAGGTAAAGGCAGTTTGGTATGCAGACTAAATAAGTCCATTTATGGCTTAAGACAAGCTTCTCGCCAATGGTTCACCAAATTCTCTACTGCCTTACTTAGTTGTGGTTTTACACAATCCAAAAGTGACTACAACTTATTCACAAAAGGGTCGGGATCAACCTTTGTTGCATTATTGGTCTATGTGGATGACATTATAATAGCTAGTCCTAGTCATGATGTTTGTTCACCGTGTCATGTAATCGATTCAAAGCTATTCAAGCTAAAGGTCCTTGGCAATTTGAAATACTTCCTTGGGTTGGAGATTGCTAAATCAAAAAAGGGCATCTATCTGTCCCAAAGGAAGTATGTTCTTTCCTTACTTGATGATACTGGTTTCTTAGACAGCAAGCCGTCCAACCTTCCCATGGACCCTAATCTGAAGCTTAGCTCATCAGATGGCAAACCTCCTGAGAATGGTTCACAATACAGAAGGCTAGTTGGAGAAGATTACTCTATCTCACCATCTCTCGGCCAGACATCAGCTTTGCAGTAAATAAGCTAAGTCAATACATGTCATCTCCAACTACAGCTCACCTAGATGCAACCCATCATCTGCTAAGATATCTGAAATCCACTCCTGGCACGGGCTTGTTCTTCTCTGCTCAGTCGTCTTTGTCCCTAAAGGCATATGCAGACTCGGACTGGGGCAACTGTCCAGACACCCGAAGGTCTACAATTGGCTATTGCATCTTCCTTGGAGATTCCTTAGTCTCCTGGAAATCAAAAAAACAACATGTGGTGTCTAGATCCTCTGCCGAGGCAGAATATAGAGCACTTGCTAGTGTTGCTAGTGAACTTCAATGGCTAGTATTCTTGCTCAAACATTTCGAAATTTCCATTGGCCCAACACTGCTGTTCAGTGACAGTCAAGCAGCCATCCACTTAGCATCAAACCCGACCTTCCATGAGAGGTCCAAACACATAGAAATTGACTGTCATTTCATTAGAGAAAAGGTCTTAACAAGAATAATCCGTTTGGTGCACGTAAAATCAGCTCCTCAACTTGCAGACTTATTGACAAAACCAGTAACAGCTCCTATCTTCAATTCCTTAATATCCAAGTTAGGAATTCAAGACATCTATCTTCCAACTTGAGGGGGCGTATTAGCTATATGTATTTTAGTTAGTTATTCAATTATTTTCAGTTATAATTCTGTTAAAGTTAGTTAGAGAAGTTAGTTAGAAGTCTATGCTCTAAGCTGTGTATATACACTTGTATATATACTCAACTTTGTAATAGAATCGATAGATCAATGAATCACATTTCATTCTCCATTTCTCAGTTCTAATACTACCATGGGCAATGGACTTGCAAGCAATCCAAAACCAATATAATTCTGGTGCCTGGTTAATGAATATATGCGTTTCAAATATGCCTATAAAATAGCTTATTTTTCTTGTACAAATTTTTTTAGTAAAAAAGTTCAAGCAAGAACTGAAAAGCTTTATAAGTTAATAATATATGTGCATAAAAGTTCCCGTTTTCATTTTTCAGTTATATATGCGTCAAAAGAACCAAGCCTTTTTTTTTGGGTAACAAAAAGAACTAAGCCTTTTAACTATCTAGTGGAAAAACCAATAAATTTATAATGGATCTGTATCTTTCAAAGTGAACAAAATTCATACTAGAAAATGAAATGATATGATTTATTACAAAAATTTGTATTTTTATAAAATTCTGAACATTTGTCTTCATAAATTTGGCAAGAGATTTTTAATAGGTTAACGTAGTAACATATCAACTCATCTTTCTGTTTAAACATTTGCGTCAGGGGAATTCTATGGATTTCAAGCACAAATTTGCGTTAGTGGTACTTCCTGGATTGAGTCAATTGATAAAGAAATATGTTTTAATCCAACTCAACTCACAAAATGCGGATGGTAAAAGACTCCAACCCACTACGCATAGTCAAGCGGCCGGTTCAAGAATTGTTGACATGCACAAAGCTAACTTGTTAAAGAAAATAAATTCCATAAGTCAATGTAAATGACTTTGCTATTTGTAATAGTCAATTCTACCCCATTGTGTAATGAAATCTGATATTAATGAAATTGTTGTTATTTATGTAAATAATATATTCTGATTATAGGAATATTTGGTAATTAGGATAGTCAGATATTCTGAATATCTTATAATTATTATTCTGATTGTATTTTGATTTGTTCATTGCCTATATAATACAATCTCCGTGGTGTAGTTGAAACACACGGGTTATGCCAATGTCTCTTGTTTTTCTCTCATCTTAACATGGTAACTAGAGCCTAACAAGAGGCAACCCTAATCCTGTGCTTACCTGGTGGACCTACTGTCCATCAGTAAAAAAATTCTGCAAAACCATGTCGTCTTTCCGGTTTTGCATCATTTTTCACAGTCGTGTCCTCCTTCCGACCTTCGTTCCTGTCCCATTATCCGTCGTCAGCCACTGTCAGCCACCGTCCGCTGCCGTCAGACATCGTCTCCGGCTGCCAGCCCCACCACCAGAATCACCGTCAGCCGATCTTTCCAGCCGTTCAGACAGCATTGCCGTCAGACTCCAGACTCGCCCACACGTGCGTCTCCTCTGATCAGCGCGCAGCCACACGCGCTTCCCTTCCACTAGCGCATGACGACGCGTTTGGCCACCGTTCCGGCTGCCGTTTTCAGTGTCTGAATCGCCGACCCCTCCTCTCATTGGATCCGTCCTCACCTCCGTCATCAGACTTCTGTTTTTCAACGTCCCTGTGCGTTGTACGGTTCATGTACCTGTTCTTTGGTTATTTTCATTTGTGTTCTGACCCATGTCTGCTTCTACCCATTCAGATGCTTCCAAGGGCTCCTCTAAGGTTGACGCTCTTGTTTTCACCAATTATGTAAGTGCTCCTCTTTGCACGGACAAATTGGATGGAAGCAACTATGACACATGGGCCTCTGACATCAAACTCTGACTGAATGGACTAGAATATGTTGATCACCTGACCAAGAAGGCTACCGACTTTCCCGAAGCTGACCGCCCACGGTGGAACAAGATTGATGCTCAGTTGTGTAGCATTATCAAGTCCACTATTCACTCTTCGTTGAAGCAGATTTTTCGTGCCCATCTCACCTGCGAGTCTGTTTGGGACCAAGCCAAAGTTCTTTACACCAATGATACCCAACGCCTCTATGGTGTCTGCCAAAATCTCATGAATGTCATTACTCCTCGCCAGATTGATGGTCTTATTTCTTCTTATTTATGAAAGGTTCATGCTGCTTTACATGATTTCAATGAACTTTTGCCACCGGCCGATACTCCAGCCAGGGAACTTGAGCAACGTAGTAGCTTCTTCATGTTGTTGGCCCTATATGGTTTGCCTCCAGAGTACTCAACCACCCGTGATCAGATTTTGGGTTCTCCTAATGTCCCACCTCTGAACACAGCTTGGTCTGCTTTGTTTTGGGTCCCATCCAAGACATCGGTTACCTCTACGCTCCATATTGCTCCTAGACATGAGTTACCTTCTGCTGCAGTTGATACTCCTGCTCTTGTGTCTCAGGGTAATGGCCGTGGTCGTGGTTAGGGTAAACGCCCGAAATGCGATCACTGTCATCGCTTAGGCCACACTATTGATAAATGTTGGACTTTACATGGCCGTCCTCCTCGCGCTGCTAATGTTGCCCAGGTTGACCCTCCAGTCCCATCCGAGCCATCTCCTCAGCCTACTACATTGCTTGATGCCTGTAGAGTTTCTTAAATGGTTTGAAGAACGTCAGGCCACAGGGTCCACTGCCTCTGTTGCACACACTGGTAATTCCTTTGCTTCTCTCTCTCAGTCGTCCCTATGTCCTTGGGTTCTGGATTCTGGTGCCACCGACCATATCTCTGGTAACAAATCTCTTTTTTCCACCCTTTCTACGTCTGGTTATTTACCCACGGTTACTTTGGCTAATGGTTCTAAAACACATTCCCAGGGGGTTGGCACTGTCCATCATTTCCCTTCCCTCTCGGCTAATAACGTGCTTTATGTCCCGGGTTCCCCATTTAATTAGCTTTCCATTAGTCGCTTGACCCGTTCCCTTGATTGCACCATTTCTTTCACTAAAGATTTTGTTTTTCTATAGGATCGGAGTTCAGGACGGATGATTGACGCCAGGTGTGAGTTCAATGACTTGTACCAGTTGTCACCTCCTTCTCTGGTTTGTGCTGTCAAGGATTCCCCTCTTCTCACACATGCTCAATTGGGACATCCTAGCCTTGCTAAGCTCCAGAAGTTGGTGCCGAGCCTGTCTAAGCTTACTTCTTTGTCTTGTGAGTCGTGTCAACTAGGGAAACACACCCGTAGTTCGTTTCCTAGTCGTGTCGTTAATCGCGCTAAGTCTCCTTTTTCTTTAGTGCATTTTGATGTTTGGGGTCCTAGTCGGACTGTGTCCACGTTAGGGTTGAAATATTTTGTTACTTTTATTGATGATTTCTCGCGTTGTACTTGGTTATTTTTAATAAAAAATCGGTTTGAGTTATTTTCTATATTTCAACAATTTTATTATGAAATTAAAAATCAATTTGGCATTCCTATTCGTACTTTGTGTAGTGATAATGCTAAAGAGTACCTCTCTCAACCATTTCAATCTTTCATGGCTTTTCAGGGTATTCTTCATCAGACTTCTTGTGCTCACACCCCTCAACAAAATGGGATTGCTGAGCGCAAAAATAGACATCTTATTGAAACAACTCGCACCCTATTACTCCATGGCAATGTTCCATTCCTTTTTTGGGGTGATGCTATTCTCACTGCGTGCTATCTCATTAATATGATGCCTTCCTCCGTTCTTGATAACCAAGTACCTCACTTCGTTTTGTTCCCTCATCAGTCCCTCCATCCATTAACACCTCGTGTCTTCGGGTCTACATCCTTTGTTCATAACCTACAACCGGGTATTGACAAGCTCTCCACTCGTTCACTAAAGTGTGTCTTCCTTGGTTATCCTCGGTCACAAAAAGGTTATCGATGTTATTCTCCTACTCTACGCCGTTATCTTGTATCGACTGATGTCACTTTCTTCGAGTATGTTCCTTATTTCGAGCCACCTACATCTCCTGAGTAGGTCTCGAATGTCTTTCCTCTTCCTCTTGTCCCTGTCTCCTATACTCCACCTACAGTCCCTGCCTCCTATACTCCAGCTACTGTCCCTGCCCCTGTTGCTCATACTCGCCCCTTACAGGTATATTAGCGTCGTCAACCGCCACCTCCACAAGTTGAGCATGTTCCCCGGGATGATACTGGTACGACCATTGCCGACTCACCTCTGACGCCTGCTCCGGCCTTGCCTCTTGAGCTTGAACTTCTTATAGCCCTTCGGAAAGTTATACGCTCCACTCGTAATCATTCTCCTCACTATGTTACTTTAAGTTTTCACCGTTCTACACCATATTTTGCTTGCCTTTCTTCTTTGTCTTCTGTGTCTATCCCTAAGACTGTAGGTAACGCCTTATCTCATTCTGGGTGGAGACAAGCTATGGTTGATGAAATGTGCGCCCTTCAGAGCAGTGGTACATGGGACCTTGTTCCTCTTCCGTCTGGAAAGTCTTTTGTAGGTTGCAGGTGGATATTTACTGTTAAAGTGGGTCCGGGTGGCCAGATAGATCGTCTTAAAGCCCACTTGGTGATGAAAGGCTATACTCAGGTTTTTGGCTTGGATTATGGAGAAAGATTCTCACCAGTTGCTAAAATGGCATATGTTCGTTTGTTTCTATCCATGACTGCTATTCGTCATTGACCTCTGTATCAGCTGGATATCAAGAATGCTTTTCTTCATGGTGATCTCATTGAAGAGGTATATATGGAGCAACCTCCTGGATTTGTTGCTCAGGGGTAGTCTTCTGGTATTGTTTGTCCCCTCCGCAAGTCACTGTTGTTCAGGAGTTTGGGATGAAACAGAGTGAGGCAGATCACTCAGTTTTCTATCATCATTCAGCTCGAGGATGTGTCTACTTGATTGTATATGTCGACGACATTGTCATTACAGGGAGTGACCACCATGGCATATCACAGGTAAAATAACAACTTCGTCGCCATTTCCAGACAAAAGATCTTGGAAAACTCCGATACTTCTTGGGCATAGAGGTGGCACAATCAAAGGATGGCATTGTCATTTCTCAGAGAAAGTATGCGATGGACATTCTTAAGGAAACAGGGCTGCTTAATGCAAAATCAGTTGATACTCCTATGGATCCAAATACTAAACTTCTACCAAATTAGGGGGAGCCACTTTCAAATACAGGAAAGTATAGAAGACTGGTTGGGAAACCGAACTACCTCACAATCACTCGTCCAGATATTTCTTTTGCAGTCAGTGTGGTAAGTCAGTTCCTAAATTCACCTTGTGAAGGTCATTGGGATGCTTTGATCCGTATTCTCAAATACATCAAAGGGGCCCCAGGTAAAGGACTCATCTATGAGGATAAGGGTCATACTCATATCGTTGGATATTCAGATGCTAATTGGACAGGTTCTCCAACTAACAGAAGATCCACTTCTGGATTCTGCGTACTCATTGGGAATAATCTAATATCCTGGAAGAGTAAGAAACATAATGTAGTTGCAAGGTCAAGTGCTGAAGCTGTGTATCGGGCCATGGCATGGGCTACTTGTGAACTCATCTGGCTCAAACAGTTACTTCAAGAACTACGATTTGGGGATGTTACATAGATGACACTCATTTGTGATAACCAAGTTGCACTACACATTGCCTCACATCCAGTATTTCATGAGAGGACAAAGCATATCGAGATAGATTGCCACTTCATCAGAGAAAAGATTTTATCTGGGGACATCGCCACTAACTTTGTCAATTCAAATGATCAACTGGCAGATGTCTTCACTAAGTCTTTGAGAGGTCCTCGAATAAAATGTATATGTAACAAGCTTGGTGCATATGATTTATATGCTTCAGCTTGAGGGGGAGTGTTGTTATTTATGTAAATAATATATTCTGATTATAGGAATATTTGGTAATTAGGATAGTCAAATATTGTGAATATCTTGTAATTATTACTCTGATTGTATTTTGATTTGTTCATTGACTATATAATACAATCTCCGTGGTGTAGTTGAAACACACGGGTTATGCCGATGTCTCTTGTTTTTCTCTCATCTTAAAAGAAATGAATGAAATCTGATATTAATTTTCTACCTTGTGATGTAATTTTCTAACCTGTAAAGGCACATCCAATATCATACAACCAAGCAAATGGAGCGACTAGTAAATGCTACATCAAAGCAAAAGTAATAAAAGTGATCCCATATCATACTGTATGCCAAAAAAGTAATTGTCTGATACATAAATTAAGTAAACCAAAATCATGATAAAGTAAACTAAAAGAAATTGTCTGATACAGCAAAGCAGTTGTCCTATATCATACTATAGTCCATCACCAAAATCAAAAAATAAACATTCAAAATGTGTGGTGGACAATTTATTTGCAACATCACATATTCTATCTCAAATCCTATCTAGATGGAATCTTTACAGCTGTGTGGGATATCATTTTTTTAAAGATCCCATCTAGATAGGATTTGAGATAGGATATGTAATGTCGCCATAATGTATGGGACCACACATTTTGAAGGTTTATTTTTTATTTTTTATTTTGGTGATGGAATATAGTATGATATAGGACAATTGCTCTGCGGTATAAGACAATTGCTTTTGGTTTACTTTATCATGGTTTTGGTTTACTTAATTTATGTATCAGACAATTGCTTTTTTGACATATAGTACAAGAATTTAATTACTATACACTGTCAGTGTAAGGTTTTACAATATCAACCAATCAGAAATCATGATATAAATGATTTTTAAGGTGGTTAGGATAAGAGTCAAAGATTTTTAATGATTTATCAATTCCTGATTGATTGACAATATAAAAAATCTCTACATTGTTAGTACATATCAATTAAATTCATAGTATAATATGGGACCATTTTTATTACTTTTGCTTTGGTGTAGCTTTTACTAGTCACTCCATTTACTTGGTTGTATGATATTGAACGTGCCTTTACAACTTACAAGTTATAAAATTACATGACGGTAGAAATTTAATATCAGATTTCATTCATTTCATTAATATCAAATTTCATTACATGACAGGATAGAATTGACTATTTCAAATAGCAAAGTCATTACATTGAAAGTATTGTGTGCAACCGAATTTATGAAAGGCCCACAATATTTTTTTTTTTGGTTACATGAAAGGCCCACTTTAATTTTACTTATATCAACATGTTTTTGTTTTATTTATGCACATCTGAACAGCGAGTTAGCAAGATTAGCATGTTAAAATGTGCCTTAATATTGGCACAATTGGTAGAGATTTATTCTCACCTAAATTTTCTTTTCTGGGATTCATTCTTTCCCGGTTTTACCCTCTAAATTATACTACTAGTGAACAGTATTTGACAAGATTGGAATGAAAGGTGCATGCCCAGAAATTTTTTTGACAAGAAAGATATGTATCTAAGATGCCTTTGAATTGACAAGTGGGGTCAGGATGAAAATATATTATAGGTTTATGTAAACCACCACAAAATCTGTATACAAGACAAACCCAGTAAATTCAATTTAAAAAAGAAAAAGAGAAAACCACCAGTTCACAAGACCAATGAAATGATATCACTACAAATTTTTTTAATTCATGCATTCCCTTTGTAGACATTTTCTCCCAAGTCATGTAAAAATTTGCAGTTGTCCCCAAAATAGCACCTTCCACGGGCATAATGTCTACACGGCTGTTTTTGCTTACAACTTTCTCCATTAGGCATCAATAGAATAAAGTGGGTTGCACTTTCCAGAGGCTTTCTATGATGAGGGTAGTATTTCTCAGTAATAGTTGGATTTTCTCTGCAATGGAAGTCAGGCCAATTGTAGCCTGCACTAAGTCCAGCTCTACTGAATCGATCATGAACGAAAGTACTCCTAAAATCAGCTGAGCGCTTCCAAGCTTGCTGGTGCTGATTATGTATATGGTCAACAGGAAATGATGTTTTTCCTGAATCAGTGTATCCCCCCATTGCCACTCTTTCAGAATCAAGAGGCTCACCAACCTGTTCAGTTATGGCTGCTGGTTTATTTACAATAGCAGATGTTTCTTTTCTTGAATTGCCACATAAACTTGAATTTTGATATGGAAATGTTGGCTTCTCTGGAAGAATAGAAATATTTGTTTCTTGAGATTGACATTGTGAAATTGTCATGTGTGATTGTGATTGACATCGGTTCCTTTCTGAATCCTTTTTGGAGACCCTGCATGTGTAGAATGCAGCAGTACGTGGAATTATTTTGCAAACATAAACATAGTATACTGTACTACTGTTAATGATAGAAGACAAGATAAATCCAAAATCATTTGAAGTACCTATTTTCTCTAAGTGTTTTTCTCCTCTGCTTTTCTTGTATCCTTGCTTCTCTATCTTCCCTAGCAACAAATCCCCTTGAGTGTTTTTCCATCAACATTTTCTGCCTTTCCCCTTCATCCTCCCATTTCTGAAATTAAAGACACGGACATAATAAATAACAAGTGAACATGGAACAACTCAATGAGCAGAAGAAGGAATGCAACCAAATGAGGAACCTGTCTCAAAGTCTTCAGCCTATAAAGGTTTCGACCCTTAATCAATAGGGGGTGCAGAGGAGGGAAAGGCTTTTCTCCCTTGCTCCAGAGTACTTCAATCTGTACCAAAACAGGATAATGTGCATCTTTATTTGGATATAACAAAAAGATGCCAGTGATTTACTTCAATCTGGAAGAAAGAATGAATGCTTCAAAGATAGCCTAGTAATTTACACAAATGACAATTGACACTGCTATGTAAGACAAATAATGTGCATCTTTATAGGGATATAACAAAAAGATCCTTCTAGAAAATGGAGGTTGTAGCTTTAAATATTTTGTGAAGCTTGGTACACAAGCAACCAATACACTTTTTGTATAACAGTAGCATACTTCTCCTTTGCAACAACCATAAGGTCAACATCCATTTAAGAGAATAGAACAATCTAGAAAAATTTCTCACCGTAAATGTATGTTGTTGTTTGGCAGCACCATAGCTTTCTTTTACTATGCGGCCAGCAACAATCCTTTTACCACAAGGTGGACCACCGGCACTTCTGGATGCTATGTTAAACCTGAGAAAACCATTTCTGATAAGCAAACTGGAAGAGGGCAGTAACTGTAGCAATGATCTAGGTTTTAGGAAAAAAATATTTTTATTCCTCTTGTGAAATGAAATAGAAGTACAGCGGTATTTATGCAGAATTGAGTAACCAATTCTGCTACAATAAGGATCCTAATTTGAATCAAATCTCCTGAAAATCAGGAGAGGATAAATCTGATATGATTTGATTAGATTTATTCCTCCTAAAAATACAAACTGATTTGGAACAGATTTGACCAATGAATCTGGACAGATTCATGGCTGTTTCCGTCACCCCCCCTCAAGTTGGTGCATAGATATCTATCATGCCCAACTTGCTCACAAGAAGTTCATACTTGGGTCGAGAGATTCCTTTAGTGAGAATATCAGCCACTTGTTGTGTAGTTGGAACAAATGGCATACAAATAACTTTCTCATCAACCTTTTCTTTAATGAAGTGCCTATCAATTTCCACATGCTTGGTGCGGTCATGCTGTACCGGATTTTGTGCCATGCTTATAGCTGCCTTGTTATCACAGTATAGCTTCAATGGTAAACTAATAGGTGTTCCCAACTCTACAAGAATTCTTTTCAGTCATAACATTTCACAAACTCCTTGTGCCATGGCTCTATATTCGGCTTCAGCGCTGCTTCTTGCCACAACATTTTGTTTCTTGCTACGCCATGTGACTAAGTTCCCCCAAACGAATGTGCAATATCAGCCACTTGTTGTGTAGTTGGAACAAATGACATACAAATAACTTTCTCATCAACCTTTTCTTTAATGAAGTGCCTATCAATTTCCACATGCTTGGTGCGGTCATGCTGTACCGGATTTTGTGCTATGCTTATAGCTGCCTTGTTATCACAGTATAGCTTCAATGGTAAACTAATAGGTGTTCCCAACTCTTCAAGAATTCTTTTCGGACATAACATTTCACAAACTCCTTGTGCCATGGCTCTATATTCGGCTTCAGCACTGCTTCTTGCCACAACATTTTGTTTCTTGCTACGCCATGTGACTAAGTTCCCCCAAACGAATGTGCAATAGCCTGATGTAGATCTTGCTCATCCATGATTGATCCTCGCCTATCAAGCATCGGATAGGCCTCTATAGTCTGCATTGCGTAGTCTTCTTAAAGAATAATCCTTTACCAGGAGCACTCTTCAAGTATCTTAGGATTAAGAGACAGCTTCCGAGATGTTCCTCATAGGGTGCATGCATGAATTGGCCGACAAGACTAACTCGCAAAAGCAATGTCCGGCCGTGTATGTGATGATAAATCAATTTTCCCACTAGCCTTTGATATCGGGTAGTGTCAACTGGAGTGCCCCGCTTGCTGTCTCCAAGTTTCGATTTGGATCAATTGGAGTATCTCAGTGGTCTACATCCACTCATACTGTTTCTTTAAGAAGGTCAAGGACATACTTTCTTTGTGAGAGGATAATTCCTCTTTTTGAGCGTGCTACTTCCATTCCCGGGATGTATCTTAAGGATCCACGTTCCTTTATTTCAGATTCTGATGCAAGTGCCTCTTTCAACCTTTTTATTTCTCGCCAAGTCATCTCCTGTGACAATTATGTCATCCACATATACAATTAGAATAGCAATGCTTCCATTTCCGACTTCCTTATAAACATAGTGTGATCGGCTTGACTTTGGATATACCTTTGTCCCTTTACAAACTGTGTAAATCTTTCAAACCAAGCTCGAGGTGATTGCTTCAATCCATATAGGGACTTCTCTAGTTTGCAGACTTTTGAATTGAATCTCTTTTCAAATCCAGGGGTGCATCCATATACACTTCTTCCTCCAAATCCCCATTTAGAAATGCGTTTTTACATCTAGTTGCTTTGCAATGGCCAATCTAGATTAGTTGCAAGGGATAAAAGGACTCTCACGGTGTTCAATTTTGCAACTCGGAGCAAAGGTCTCGGAATAATCAATTCCATAAGTTTGAGTGAAGCCTTTTGCAACCAGCCTAGCTTTGTACCTTTCGATTGAGCCATCGGATCTGTATTTTATAGTGAATATCCATTTACATCCCACTCGTATTTTTCCCTTTGGGCAGCTCTACCATTTTCCACGTCTCGATTTTTTTCAAGAGCCTTCATCTCTTCCAAGACAGACTTCCTTCCACTGGAATTTCTAATGCATCCTGTACATTTTTTGGAATTTCCATGCATGACAATTGAGAGGTAAAAGCACGAAAGTTTGGTGAAAGTTTATCATAAGAGACAAAGTTGGAAAGGGGGTGTTGGGTACATGATCCGACACCTTTCCTAATAGCTATAGGAAGATCACAATCATTTTCAATCGGTTGAGAGAATGGTTGAGAGAATTCGAGATTAGGATTACCTGGAGGGTCCTCTGATTCATGGTGGAGCAAAGGATCGCGATTCTCTACTCTTTGAACATGTTTCCTCCTTGTATAGAAGTGCTCAAAATGTTTTTCCTTAGTTTCAATTCCCTTTCTCGGGTTCAAGATCATTGCCTTCCTGGGGAGAAGGGTCACTAGTATTTTCACATTCAGCACTAGTGTTTTCACAGCCAAGAACCATGTCATGACTAGTAGGATTTCCAAAAATTTCATTATTCACAGGACTTGTCCCATTATTTAACATGTTTGACTTATCAATTAATATATTTGACTCATCAATAGTAAGGTATTTGGTCGAGTCTTCTATAGTTCTCCCCCGAAGAGGAGACTCGAAAAAAGGTTTTGACTCAAAGAAAGTGACATCCATAGTCACAAAAATCTTCTTAGTGAGTGGATCAAAATATTTATAACCCTTTTGAGAGGGAGCATACCCAACAAATACACACTTTTTTGCCCGATGGTCCAGTTTACTTAGATTTGGTGTATTAACATGGATGAAAGTCAGTGCAGCCAAATGTTTTTAGAGGTAAGTTAGAGAGCAATCTGTTTGTAGGAAAATGGTTCGTAAACTTTCCCGGGGAGTATCAAATTTTAAAACTTTACTAGGCATCCTATTAATCAAATAGGTCATTGTTAAGACAACTTCCTCCCCAAAGGTATGTAGGAACCATAGTCCGAAATAACAAGGCTCTAGCTACTTCCAAAAGAAATGTTTATTTTTCCTTTCACTACCCCCCATTCTCATTTGAGGGGTGTCTACACATGAACTTTGATGTACAATGCCCTTTTCTTCAAAAAATTGGTTGAGATACTTGTTGAAGTATTCTCTTCCATTATCACTTCTTAAAATCTGAATTGTTTGTTGAAATTGAGTTTGAATCATATTGGAAAAAGTTTTAAAAATGTGTTCAACTTCAGATTTTTCTTTCATTAGATACACCCATGATAACCTAGTGTGGTCATCAATAAAGCTTACAAACCATCGTTTGCCAGTAGGAGTACTTACACGACTCGGTCCCCAAACATCACTATGAATGATTGTGAATGGATTAGATGGTTTATAAGCTTGAGCAGGGTAAACAGTACGGTGATGTTTAGCCAATTGACAAGTCTTACATGTAAAGAAAGATGGATTTTTATTTCTAAAAAGTTCAGGGAACAAGTGCTGTAAATAATAGAAACTAGGATGGCCTAACCTATAATGCCATAGCATTATTTCATTTTGCTGGAATCCAGAAACAGAATTGAAACAAGCATTTTTAGAGTGCCTACTTAAATTAGATCCATCTTCAAAGATGTAGAGACCATCAACTTCCTTAGCACTGCCAATCATCCTCCCCGAAGTCAATTCCTGAAAATTACAACCAGAAGAGTTAAATATGACACGACAATTCAGGTCAAGGGTTAGCTTGCTAATGGACAATAAGTTGCAAGATAAATTAGGAACATGAAGAACATTGTGGAGTGTTATTAAAGGTGAGAGAGTGATAGACCCAATTCCGGCTATGGCAGAGAGAGTTCCATCAGCAATTCTGATTTTTTTATTCCCTGCACTAGGATTATAGGATGAAAACAGTTTTGAGCAATCTGTCATATGATCAGTTGCTCCGGAATCAATCACCCAAGGATTTTGTGGTTTTTGGGTGAAAAAAGCAGTAGTAAGGTGAGTACCTTTTTGGGCCAAAGAACAAGAAGGATTGGTTGTCATTTTTGAGGAAAAGAATTTGTCTGAGATGCTCTCGTTGTTCCTTTGTGAATGGAGTTGTCTCTGAAGTAGGTGGAGGCTCTTGAATCTCCTCGGAGTGGATTGGAAGGCACGGCCACCTTTGTTGGATTTCTTCTTCTAATTAGGTGGCTTTCCATGAATTAGCCAAAGAAGTCTCCCTAGTGTGCCAAAGTTTTTGCAATGATCACACCAAGGTTTTTTTCCTTTATTTTCTTCCGAGGGAATTCCTTTAGTCACAAGAGCAGAGCTGTCCTGTTCTCGTGTTGGTGCTGATTCATGAGTGCTTAACATTATCCTCCTCCTTGATTCTTCCCTTCGAACATCGAAAAGACCTCCCTAATAGAAGGTAAGGGCTTTCTGCCTGCAATTCTTCCCCTTACTTCATCCAGATTTCGATTCATCCAACAAGGAACATGTACACACGATCATTCTCCTCCCTCTTCTTAAATCGAGTAGCATCTCTAGGATTTTCCCAGTCATCTTCATAGCACCGGTCTAGCTCCCCGCCAAAGAGTCATCATCAAGTTGTAATATGCGGTGACATCTTGATCACCTTGTTTGAGTTGCCAAAGTTGTGTCTTTAAGTCAAAAATCCGAGAAGAGTTCTCCAAATCGAGTAACACTCACGCGCCGCATCCCAAACATCTTTTGTCTGTAGGTAGAAATAGATAGGGCTTTCCTATTGCTGGTTCCATGGAGTTGATTAACCAGGCAATGATAAGGGAATTTTTCGACTTCCATTTTTGAAAGGAAGGATCATCCCCGGAGGGTCACTGGATCTCTCCATTGAGATACCCCATTTTTCCTTTCCCATCAATAGCCAACTTCACAGATCGAGTCCACTCAATGTAGTTTTTTCCATTGAGTCGATGCACAAGTGAGTTGTAGGCTTGGTTCTGCGTGAGAAACCATCATATGGGGCTATGGAAGATCCCGATGCAACAGCTTGCTTGAGCCCCTCGATGCAGCAGCCACTGAGCCTCTGTTGAGGTGTTGGATCCATCCTTCGGATCACCGCTGAGTTGGTAGATGCTCTTGTGGAAGCACCGCCACATCGCCGTCTTCACCATGATTGAAAGAGGTCAGAGCCGCAGCTCTGATACCATCTAGGTTTTAGGAAAAAAATATTTTTATTCCTCTTGTGAAATGAAATAGAAGTACAACGGTATTTATGCAGAATTGAGTAACCAATTCTGCTACAATAAGGATCCTAATTTGAATCAAATCTCCTGAAAATCAGGAGAGGATAAAAAAACAGAAAGATAAGACTAATATCTAATCAAATCTGATCTGATTTGATTAGATTTATTCCTCCTAAAAATACAAACTGATTTGGAACAGATTTGACCAATGAATCTGGACAGATTCATGGCTGTTTCCGTCAAATGATCTTCTCAACATAATTAAGCAATGCTGAAAATGCAAAGCTTCCTGAAGTGCATATATATGAATGCTTTCTCCAAAAGAATCCATGTATAGAATGCAGCAAGGTGAGATCTTGCTATTTATCATGCTTGCAATGGAGAAGAGAAATAAATAAAAAGAACAGCTTACATTTCATAAACATTTTGCTCAAACAAGACAACATCACCGGTGCATGCGTCACCTGCATAAAATACATTTTTTTCAGATTCTTCAGCCTGAGATGATGAAAAAAATTCAAGGCCTACGAAATTTGAGACACTACCAACAAACACAAGATACACACATATACTGATTACAAGTCTTGAGGCTAGTGTATTGTAGAACATATTAAAACAGATCATGGAAATTAAAATTGTGAATATTACAAACAAGAGAAAGGAAAATATATTTAATTTTCTTAATATTGGATATGGTGGTGAATGCTAAACCTAGTAAAACAAAGTACTACTTAATTAAAAGTTTGTCTTACGAACAAAACTTTTTTTTTTTTATAAAAAAAAGTAGGACTGGGAAGTGGGAATATGGACTCAGATATTGGTGTTGTTTAGTAGCATACATACAATTACTTTTAAACACATCAGCACACAAGGAATTCAAGGAAGCAGTTTGCTCAAGCTGAACAAGTAATTTTATAATTTTCAGAAATGCTACATATGAATAAACGTATATTTAAAAATTCATAAGTACTCACCTTTACAATTCAATACAAAGCTAGAAGGCGGGTACTTTCTCTCACCTCCACCATTTACAATCCTGGAAATCTCACAGAATCAGAGAAACCGTATAGTTTTCCCAAATACTCATCGTGTATAATTAAAATGATAATTACTCTAGATGCTCCCTTATGCGCTGGATGAGTGTGTCCTTATTTCCAGTTAGTCTCAGACCATTATTCCTCAAATACAACTTGCATTCATCCACTTTCAATTTCTCTAGAAGTCCATCTGCCAACCAAAACAATGAGAGACATATAAAACCTTTTAGAAACCAATAAAAACCCACATCATGTTTAGTTAGTTAAGCAGCTCCATGTCGCTTTAACTACTCAATATTGCAGAAGGGTTTAAGGAAAAAGCTCGTTTACATGAATTTTTAGAAACTTGGGTGATATCTAATTGAAACAATAGTAGCTAAAGCTTCCCTCTTTCCACCTTTCAGCTCTAAATTCACTCTAAAATCAAAACAAAAGAGGAATCTAGGGGAAAGGATACTAACCTTTAATCATTTTCTTAACCTTCTCAAAATTTTCCTCAGGGATAGAAGGTGCGGTCATCTCCAACACTTCTGGGTCCTTACCCTTACCTTCAACAACTCTGCAAACACCAAATTCAAATTACCATACAATAAGGCTTAAAAATCAAATTTTGAATAATGGGGTGAAATGGGATCGAAGGATTACCTAGATTTTGCCTTGTTCTTCAGCGAGAGGTTTGAGAAGTTGCTGTAGGTTTCTTCGAGCATGTCGTAATCGGGGTCTTCTTCGGAGTCGTCCAAGTCCGAATCCGTGTTGGATCCTTCAGATTCGCAGCTCATTGCTTGCAACTCCAATGGTGAATCTCTGATCGCCATTGATGGAAAGCTACGATTCCTGGAAGGAAGATTAGGTTAAGGGTTTCAGCTATATAACAATGTGAGCATTGAGCAAAGAGGGTAACTACTAATTTCATGAGTTGATGACCATTACAAATTTCAAATTTCACACATAATGATTAGCATAATCCAACCCAATCAAAATCCAACCCGGCCCAAACTACAGCTCTCAGCCAAAATCATAATGGAGTTGCTTTCTGCACCCTACTTTTTTTTTTCTTTCTTTCTAATAATACACCTTTTTTTTAAATAAAATAATTATCTCTAAAATACCCCAAATCTTGTGGGCAGGTAAGTAATGCTTTTGCAATTTCAATTTTCCGGAATTCAAATTCTGGAACACATTTTTTTATATATTCTAGAATTTGAATTCCGAGATAGTTTTATTGAGTTACAAAATATAGTACATCTATTCATGATTGTCAAAGTGTTACAAAGTACTTTCAGATTCTTATTTTGGGAAGTATTTTTTGTATTGCAGAAACTTTATTCCAAAATAAAATGTGTGAAATTTGAATCCTTCCAGAAATTTAATTCCAAAAGTATATCTGTCTACTTCCATAAACATAATTCCGGAAACACATTTATATATATATTGTTTTGAACCAATGTGGTGTTGGTCCAAATGGTAAGACGGTTTGGGTCCCTTGAGCAAGTGGTCCTGAGTTCGATCACTGAATCCGTATGTATGGAAAAAAAATCATTGGGAGGGGTCACCCGCTTAGGACCGTCACAATACCCCGGGAGATTAGTCTCTCACCTATCGGGTGAGAGGACACTCTGAGAAACAAAAAAAAAAATATATTGTTTTGAAATTACTTGTGTACTAAATATCTGTTTAAATTACTTTGCACGTCTTTATAGTTTTAGTAAAATTTCAAAGTTTTAGATAGTTAAAAAGTATAATTCTTATACTTTAAAAAATTTAATAAGTCCTTATAGTTTATCTAATTTTCAATTGAGCCCTACTAATTATAAAATTTTAAATAAAAGTTCTAAAACTTGTAAAAACTACGCAAAATGCTCTGTAGATGATTCTAAACATCTATTAATAAATCATGACCAATAGTTAACTTTTAAATTACAATGACATACTTGAAAATCCAATGAAATCATAGTGACTTATATAGTAATTTAAGCAAATATTATTTACTATTGATTTTTAATCAAACACAATTGCCATGCAAATGACAGGTGCAATTTATCACTTCAACATCACAAACTAGACGATCGAGATGAGAACAAAAAATGGTGCGTATTGTTGCTGCAAGTATTGTCGCTCAAACATCACAAACAATACATGTTGACACTTCTCGAGAACGAATATCCACAATCTACATGGGAATGTACCCTTGGACGAGGTTGGATTGCCATTAAATTTTTTTATTTACTTTTTTGTAACAAAAGATGTAAACTTTATTAAAAAAAGAAAAGAAAAGAATGAGGGTGACAACTTAATGAGAAAATTAAATTCATAAGTAGTCATAAGCCATGTCACGAGTTAGTAAACGCCATCTGTTTAGGAGAAAATAAAGAAAATAGAAAGAGAAAATTTCTTATTGCTTAACCACTTCCTATCAGATAAAAACTTATCCTTATCTACGTACAAAATAAAATATCCTTATCTAAAGTTTTTTTTTTTTTGGAATGTTACACCTTACAAGTACAATAATTCATCAAAAGTAACAAAGCTGTGTCAACACAGACAAGCAGAGAAAAATTATCAATTTGGTTGTTCTTTTATATGCAACACTAAACCTTTAAAAAGCTAGATGTACGATCCGGCAGATGTTGGACATTCTTTTTTATTTGTAGAGTAAAATGTTTGAGAAAGATTATTTCTAAGAAAATTATTGTTTATTTTTCAAAAGCTCTCTAAATAATTTATTTATAAGTTATTTTGAACACAAAATAAACTAATCCAAACACATCAAACATCAAGCGAAATGTAAAAATGAAATGAAATAAGGTTTACCAGTCTAAAAACAAGCTTTTCACGAACCACGCTACACTGATAATACCACCCATATAAAAGGTAATACCAATTCAATTGAAACTCCAACGGGAACTATAAATCGAATGTGAAATATATTTGACTCATTAACGCAATAATCCTGAAAATAATTGTGTAGTAGTAAGAAGAAATGTCTATATGCATCCCCAAGGACATCAAGTTTTCTCATATCTTGGCCCCTTACAATAAAGGTAAAAGGTTCCTGTTCCAGAGAGCCTGATCCAGCCACTGTCCACATGTAAAAGAGGATAGTCGTTTTTTCTAAACCAAAGTTGTCCACAAAAAGAAGAAATCATCTCATGCATACAGGGTTCCCACCAATCTCTGCAAATCTGGATAGTCATGTGAGAAAAGCAAGAAGCCACAGCAGCAAAGTCCAGGTTTAAGATGTCATATGCTGAGCTTGATCACCAAATTTTATTTTTAAGCCAGAAAAGTACGAATACAACTCCGAAAACAATAGCAACAGGGGCCCACTTCCGAATCAGAGCCTACAGCAAAGATTTTATTTTAAATTGCGGAGCATAACTAGAATCCAAATATAAATTATAAACTAGAAGCTTGAAAGGAATTCATCACTTCCCAACACAAGGGAGGGTTATATCAGCTCCACTAACTTATCATTGAATGGCTATATATATGTGTATATATAACACACACAAACACATACTGGAAACTTCTTGTAACTAAAGAGAAATGGAAAACAGGATATAGGGTTTTATCTACAATGATCAAATTGGCAGAAAAGGGATTACTCAGCCAAAGCAATAGTCATAAGTACATCCCTAACCTACATGTAGAAACCTCAGAAAACTTCGTACTTTCACCTATACATTTTCTGCAGGCATGGGCAATCCATGTTCATGAATTTTAACAAAGACCATAATTGATCTGGTGTGTCATTTGATATAGCCCATCTGGTTATAACTATCTGACAACCACATGCTACAAATTAACTACAGGGTAGACAAACTGAAACCAGCACAGAAAGTTTAGTGGAACATTTTAAACTAACACAAACACAATCTCAGATTTATAACACACAACAATTTCTCATCATAAAGTAAAGAAAACTCATGTTTCAAATCCATGTAAAGATATTTCGGACAAAGCCAATATAGAATGCATAAATTATATAGCTCTAAGACAAAATCTGCACATTGAATGCTTCTATGTAAATTATAAAAGCTAATGCTTTTATGTGAATTAGAAAAGCAAGTCTTAGCACAAAATTATGTACAAATACAGCAGGATTGTTCTGTAGAGGCCAAAACCCAATTAATTTGCATCAACATCCAAATGAAAAAGAAGCCGACGTTACCAAAATCATTATCATGTGCATGATGCAGTAAAATGACTAACCTGTCGATTTAAATCTCTAGCCTTATCGGCATATATGCGAGACTCTGATGATAATCGACTGGACATTTGGCTGACCTCTGCATGTTAAGATTTAAAATCAAATATAGAACATAAATTTTGATACTGCACAAAGGAAGTAAAAACAGCGTAGTGTAACATACAAATAGAAATTTAAACTACATGAAAAGTGGAAATAACAGGGGAGCGTCTATCAGGAAAGGTGGAAGAAAATCACAAGCAATCAAAGTCAATGTTGTCAAGATAAAACCAACATCCTAAAATTGAGAATCTTTATCAAGAACCAACTATGCCAATAGCTTAAGTTGTTAGATGAAGGCACATGAATGATCTTGTATCTGACACAACCCTCATGCAAGAGCCCTCTATATATATCTTTTTTTGGTAGAAAAGACTTCATTAAGAAAGAAGAGGACAATGCACAGGCCCACCTTGCCTTGTGCTGAAATTCATTTTAATTTAAAAGGATGGGGGCATCAAGGACTGAACACCTAACCACTTGGTCGTAGAGGCTCCAAGAATAAGGCAGGCAGCAGATCAGGGGCTTATGCCAAGCCTCTTTTCGACCTACATAGTCTTAAAAGCCTAACTATGCAGGCTAATGCTTGAGCTTTTGAAAAAGCTTCAGGCTCGTTTGGTTTAAGAAATTGTTTTCTGTCTATATTAATATTTTTAAAAATGTCACCTTCTTTTCATTATATTTCTTATTTTCATATATTTGCACATAAAACTATGGAAATTCTTGTGCAAATATATGAAAACAGGAAACAAAATGAAAACAATGGAGTATTTTTATAATTATTAATAAAAAGGGTGGCCCAATGCAAGGGTAGATGTACGTAGTCTTATCCCAAGCGGAGATGCTATTCTCAGGATTTGAACTCGTGACCTCTAGGTCACAAGGCAACAACCTTACTGCTAAGGCTCACTCTTAGCATTTTTATAATTATTAATGAAAACATAAAATGAAAACAAAAAATGAAAACAGAAAACGTTTTCTTAAACCAAACATGCCCTTATTTAGACTACCAAGCCAACATATCTATAATCTATGTTGTGCTTTGTGACGAAGCTAAACATAGCAGGTCCCAAGCCCGGATAAAAGGAGAGGGTTGTGTTAGGCCATCGACATCCAACGTAAAACTTAGTCGAATCTCTATGACATGGATCAACGACGTAATAATGTTAATGCTAGGTCGTTGCCCGATAACGCTACTATTGTATAGCTCGAGTACAGTGTCAAAATGAGCAAGGGCCACTGCATCGCCGCCTGGATGTAGTGAAAAATAAGCAAGGGTTCCCACATTTTTGTGAACGAGTGTGGGTAAAGAAGCTAGCTCACGAGAGTAGGATTCGCTTTGGAACTTGGAATATAGGCACACTTACAGGTAAATCAATGGAAATAGTTGAAACTATGATTAGGAGGAGTATCAATTTCATGTGCCTACAAGAAACTAAGTGGGTGGGAGAAAAGGCAAAGGAATTAGACTCTTCGGGTTTTAAGCTTTGGTACACTGACAAAGTAAAATCGAGAAATGGGGTGGGCATAATTGTGGATAAATATTGGAAGAATGATATTGTGGATGTAAAAAAGGTTGGAGATAGGATCATTGCCCTAAAATTTGTAGTGGAACAAGACACCTTTAATGTGATTAGTGCTTATGCACCTCAGGTAGGGTTAGAAGAACACTTCAAGGTAAAATTTTGGGAGAATTTAGAAGGCCTAATTCAGGAAATACCACTAGGTGAAAATATTTTCTTAGGAGGTGATCTAAATGGGCATGTAGGGAGGGCACCTAGAGGTTACGACGGTTTGCATGGGGGATATGGCCTAGGGGAGGTAAATGGTGAGGGTAAGTCTATTTTGGACTTTTCATCTGCTTTCGATCTTACTATAGCCAATACGTGTTTTAGGAAACGTGAGGGGCATCATATCACGTACAAAAGTGGGGTGACAAGCTCTCAAATAGATTTCTTTCTTATTAGGAGATCGGATAGAAAGATTTGCTTGAACTGTAAAGTCATACCTAGAGAGAGCTTGACTACCCAACATAGAGTCTTGATCATGGATGTAAGAGTTAAGAGGAGTGTGAAGAGAAGAGGCCACGAAAAGGTTTCAAGTATCAAGTGGTGGCAACTGAAGGGTGAAAAACAAAGGATCTTCCAACACAAGGTTTTGGAGGGAGGGTTTTGGGAGGCAAACGGAAGTGCAAATGATATGTGGGACAAGATGGCCAAGGGGATTAGGAAGGTAGCTATAGAGACGCTTGGTGAATCAAGAGGATTCAGACCTAGGGGTAAAGAATCATGGTGGTGGGATGAAAGTGTGCAAGCTAAGGTTCGGGTTAAAAGGGAATGTTTTAAAGCTTGGTCTTTATGTAGAAATGCTGAAAATTGGGAAAATTATAAGGTGGCCAAAAAAGAGACCAAGAAGACAGTGAGCGAAGCTAGAACTAAAGCTTTTGATGGGTTGTACCAATCCTTAGGTACCAAAGATGGTGAGAAATCTATTTATAAATAGGGAAAGAAAGACAAGAGACTTGGACCAAGTGAAGTGTATTAAGGATGAAGAAGGTAGAGTTTTGGTTAAGGAACAAGATATTAAAGATAGATGAAAGAATTATTTCCACAAGTTATTTAATGAAGGATTTGAAGTTTTATCATGCTCACGGGTGCTTGACATCAGAGAGGAGGACCAAAATTACACTTTTTATCGTAGAATCCAAGAGCATGAGGTAAAAGAAGCTTTGAGAAGGATGGATAATGGCAAGGCAGTTGGACCGGACAATATACCTGTGGAGGTATGGAAGAGTCTAGGAAATAGAGGCATTAGTTGGCTCACAAAGTTTTTTAACGAGATTATGAGGCCAAAGAAAATGCCGGACGAATGGAGGAGAAACACTTTAGTTCCGATTTACAAGAACAAGGGAGATATACAAAATTGCGCAAATTATAGGGGGATTAAGCTTATGAGTCATACTATGAAGCTATGGGAAAGGGTGCTTGAACGGAGACTAAGAAAAGAAACCAAAATCACCGACAACCAATTTGGTTTTATGCCCGGGAGGTCGACCATGGATGCAATTTACTTGCTACGACGAGTGATGGAACAATATTGAAGGGATCAAAAAGATTTACACATGACCTTCATTGATTTGGAGAAAGCGTATGATAGGGTGCCAAGAGAGGTTTTGTGGAAAGCCCTAGAAAAGAAAGGTGTTCGGATTGCCTATATTCGAGCTATCAAGGATATGCATGAGGGGGGCCACGACTAGTGTGAGAACGCAGGGTGGAGCCACAGAAGATTTCCCAATAACCATAGGTCTGCACCAAGGGTCAGCTTTAAGCCCTATCTTTTTACCTTGGTCTTGGATGTACTTACGGAGCACATTCAAGAGCCAGCACCGCGATGCATGCTTTTCGCAGATGATATAGTTCTAGACTTCTAGTTGGAGAGTCGAGAGATGATATGAATGGAAGGTTGGAGACTTGGAGACAAGCTTTAGAAGCACATAGCTTCCGCTTGAGTAGAAGCAAGACGGAGTATATGGAATGTAAGTTTAGCAAAAGGCGAAACACCTCTAGCTTAGAGGTGAAAGCAGTGTTGTTAAAATCGCGAGTCAACTCGCAAGATCGTACGAGTTTACGATTTTTGGCCACTCTAGCGTGCTAACTCGGATGAAGGATCGCCATCTTCAAGGATCGTTCCAGGATCGACGATCTTCCATGGAAACTCGTAGAATCGACGAGTTTCTACGCGTAATCGATCTTGAAAATCAGACGCACATGGGCCGGTTTGGAGTTTTTACCCGTTTCGACAAAACGGGTTTTTTTAACCCAGTTATTTTTACGGGTTTTTCACAGTAAAAAAACCCCTAAAAACGTCGTTCTCCAACATTTCTTACCCCGTTCTTCAGCCATTCCAAGTTCAAACTACTTCCTCTTTTCAGCCATATACCGCTTCACCGCCTTCTTCTTCCTCCTCTCTCGGACTCGCCGCCGCCCTTCCCATGATCGCGACTGCTTCTCGGCTCTATCTCCTCCAAAGCATATCTGTGTTCTCTGTTCTGGATTTATGTATTATGAACTTTTGAAAGTGAACAGGTGAGAGGTGAGAAAAAGATAGTGGGGTTTAGGCACTATATTGCTTTATGGATGACAATGTTTAGGATGGTGAAAAGTCTCTAAACCTGAGTGGACAACACTAGTTACTACTTTATTTCTTATTAAATACTTCCAGCTTTCAATCTTTAGGAACCATAAAAGTTTTAAGCAATACGGTGGACTGGAAAATGGAAAAATGGACCGTTGCATGCTAGTAGTGAATGATGATGGGATTTTTCTATGTGGAGGATATTGTATAATTTTTTGGAAACAAAATACATTAATAACTACATATAGGGAACCGTGGTATACTTATTAGGAACTAGGGAGATACATATATAGAGAACCATTAATTTATTAGAAAGTAGATATATGATTATGAATGATTGGGTTCTTATGAATTATGATTATGAATTTTCAATTGAAATTAGTTTAGTCTTGTCATTTAAAGGGTTTTTTTCCTTATCTAGATATATGATTATGAATGATTGGGTTCTTATGAATTATGATTATGAATTTTCAATTGAAATTAGTTTAGTCTTGTCATTTAAAGGGTTTTTTTCCTTATCTATATTATTATTATTCATGATGAATATATATATATATATATATATATATGTATAATTTTCTATTTTAGCTAGGATCTTACGATCCTCCAAGTTACGATCTTTCATCCCCCTCCCGATCCTCGCTAGGATCTCAATTTTCACAACATTGGGTGAAAGTTGGAGACCACAACATACCACAAGTCACACGGTTTAAATATCTTGGGTCTATTATACAAAATGACAGAGAAATTGAGGGAGATGTAAACCATCGGATTCAATCAGGGTGGTCGAAATGGAGGAAGGCTTCGGGTTTTTTGTGTGATAAAAAGGTACCTCTAAAGCTAAAGGAAAATTTTTACCGTCATGACTATTAGACCAGCGATGTTGTATGGGACGGAGTGTTGGGCGGTAAAAAATCAACACGACAGTAAAATCAATGTAGCAAAGATGAGAATGTTGCGCTGGATGAGCGGAAAAACTAAACGTGATAGGATTAGGAATGATAGCATTAGAGAGAGAGTTGGGGTAACACCTATTGTAGAAAAGATGGTTGAATATCGACTTAGATGGTTTGGGCATGTATGGAGGAGACCTTTAGATTCTGTAGTAAGGAGAGTGGACCAAGTGGAGGGCAATCCAATAGCTAGAGGCAGAGGTAGGCCAAGAAAAACTATAGGAAAAACTATTAAGAAAGATTTGGAGGCCAATGATTTAACTATAAACATGATTCATGATAGAACATTATGGCGCCGTATGATCCATGTAGCCGACCCCACCTAGTGGGATAAGGCTTGGTTGTTGTTGTTGTTGTAATGTACTAATTATATATTAGTATGGTGTATTTCTTTTACATAGAATTAGTAATTTTTTTAAAGGTCATACGACATACCTAGTTAAAAATTTAAAAAGTATATGTTTCTTGACCTATATAAGGGTCTTCAATGTATGTATTTAAATAGGCTTTTGAGTTTGGCCACACCTTTATATTTTAATAAACAAGTCAGGTTGAGCCTAAAAAAGGCTATGACGAAATAGCAGCGTTATCGATGGCGGATGATAGCCTATGGCGACCGGCCAAAAATCCGCCATACATTATAGCGGATGGCGATGCGGCCATATGGCGGATGCCATGGAGGACAAAAAAAATTATATATATATATATATACATATATATATATATATATATATATATATATATATATATATATATATATATATAAAAAAAATTGCAGAAATAAATATAAAATCCAAAACGCTAACAACATATGTCAAGAACCATAAACTAAATTGATAGAAAATATCAGAAGTCTCATAATACTTATTTAGTTTATTATATTAGTCTGAAAGCTTTTTAACTTATTTATATGTTATTTTAAAAGATAGTTTTTAAGGTCCAACAAAATACACCCTAATACCCTATGGCCCAATATTAGTTCAGTCAGTAAAAAAAAGGTCCAACAAAATAGAAAACAAAGGCCACATGGCCCAATCTCCTGAAACCCTAATACCCTAATATCCTATTAGTATTACATATTACCCCCTTCAGCTATCTAAGTGCCTAAGTCCCATTGCCGCCGCCTTCAGCTCTCTGTTATTCAAAAACGAACACGGGTTTCAAAGGGATGAAGCCCCCATAGATCGTAAAATCGTGTGAACCTACGATCTGGATCGCGATTTTAACTACACTGATTACACCCAACAGAAAGTACCGGCCATTTTCGAAAAAGACTGAAAAAAGGAGACGAGAATGGTCGCTGGTCATCGGTGAAAGGGTGTCGCCGGAGGTTGGTGGTCGCCCGAGTGTGGGTGTCGTCGGAGAGAGGGTGGTCGGAGAAGAAAGTGTGGAATGGAAGAGAAGGGGCTCTGCTCTGTTTCTGTTTGGAAGATGAAATGAAGGGAGGGAAGCCTGCTACAGCGATATTAGGGTTTTCACCCATTTTGGGCCGGGTCGGATCACACAGTCCAACTTACCCAGAAGGATGGGTCAGGTTTTTCCTCAAAAAACCCTAAAAAACCCGCAATTTCCACCATGGCAGCCGTTTCCGCCATACCCGCCAGCCGCCATGCGGCCGCCATGAACCGCCACAGAAAATCAACCACGCCACCGCCTCTGTATGGCGGTTCCTTCAAATTCCGCCACTGCTTTCCGCCATGGCCGCTATTCAACAACACTGCAAAATAGGCAGGCTAACACTTTACAAAACTTACCTAGGCTTAGCTCAAGCTATTAGGTAGAGGATGGTTTCATATCTAACAATCTTAGTTCCTCCCATTTATCATTAACTTCAACACATTTTGATTGCCGTATCACTACAGCTGCCTTTCCCAAACTATTAGAAGGGTAAAGGCATCCCTAGCCTATAACTGAAAATGTTGATTATCCCTAAATTGAAGATCCTAGACGCAACTCGAGAGAGAACTAATAAATATTTCAATCAACAAGACTAATGATACAAACAAGTTGGAAAGACAGAACCTTCGACATTGCTAACTATGGCATCTTTTTTATTTTCGAGCCAAGTGTTTGACAAGGCATATACAAATCTGAACTTTTCTTAAATTACTACTAAAACCAACCCCAGGTATGCAGACAAATGTATGCCAATCACAATGACATACAAAATAAATGTTACATTGGAAAAAAGGCCATACTACATCTCCAAACCAATGCTTTATTTTATTTTTTAAAAAGACAATAACCAAAATCTATTAGAAAGGATGGCAATTTTGGAAACCCAACTACAATAGATGAATGCATAGTAGAGGCCTAATTTTCATATTCTATTCTAATTAACAAGGTATGCAACCCAAGCAATCAGAAGAAGCCAAAATTCTAAAACTAAAATTATTGAGAAAATACAATAAATATCTTACGGTCCAACTGTTCACCAACACCAAGAACTTCCTGCACATTTCGAGTCATTATCTGGTGGACTTCATACAGTTCATCATTCAACTTTGCAATATTGCGCTGAGTATGGGTATCCTGGTAAAGTTTCTTTGTTTTCTGTATAAAGGTGTCTTTTAAACATTTAAAAGGAAGAAAGGACAGATTAAACACCAGAGGAAAAAGAGAAAAGAACTATAAATGGCATATGATGGTATAGAAACTGATATCTACCAAACTTAATGAAGGCATATGGTCTGGCAGCAGTTTCAATTTGAGAACCATTAACACGCTCAAACTCATTCCTGAGCTCTTCAAGATATTGAAAAGCTAGCTTCTTAGGGTATGCGCGATCACACATTGTCAAGTAACAGACACGTCCTTCTATAATATAACTGTAATTCTGTCAAGGCCACTTTAGGCTATGAAAATTCCAAATAAAGTTAACAAGAAAAAAAAAGAAACAGCTATAATGGATCCAAAATTCAAAGGCAGTTAAACACAGGGAAGAAACTAATCAACCTACTGAGGAAGCAAGGTTGAGAAGCAACAAGATAATGCCCCCTTTTTTACATGCATACCATATATAAAAGCACCACAAGAATTGTCACTCATCAAACAGAAGGAGATATATACCAAAATTTCAAAAAAACAAAAAACAAAAAAACACCAGGTTCCTCTGCTGTCCAAAACCAAAATATTTGCAGTTATAAATATAAAAAGAAACATGTGAGTAAATAAAGTATTGCGATTTCCTAGGCAAGCATATCATGTCTGTGGACAGAAAGCCTAATACCAGCACATTAAATAATAGCAAGCTAAAGACATTTCCACATTTCTAATATAAAACTATCGCTTGCTATTGTGCCTGATATCAATATGAATTCTCATTATTATTATAGAGTTACTAGATGTAACTGATAATATGATAGCAGAAAAGGCAAGAAAACCAAACAATATGTATACTACTAGTCTACTACACATAACAAATATGGAATATATGTAGAAGGATACTGGAAAACATAAGGACCACTTTCAATTGACATCCTTGATGCCTCATTATGTCCTCTTGAGAGATTCTTAAACAAGGCCTTAACTTGCTGCTTGTAAAATTCAGCATCTTTCATATCGCGACCATCATCCAGTCCTTCAGCTAGTGGAAGACCATCCGTAACACGAGCAATCATAGTCAACTTCACCATCTTTTTTATTTCACAATCTCCACCTCAGTCTAGAACTTGGCAACTAAAACCAAAATACACACTGCAACACCATTTCAAAAGATAGTAACAAACCAAAATTGGTCAGAGTCAAGACCAAATTAAACGCACAAAACACCGAACATTCTTTTCCTTTCCATTCCCTCATTGAATAATTAACCAAGGTACTGGACATAATAGTTAATAATCAAGAAAATAAGCCCTCATACACTAGCACCTGACAGCCTCTACATCGAGATTCCACAGTATTGTTAGATCAGTCACTATCAGCAATAAAAAAATCCCAACTTTAAACAATTCCACACCCCCTTTTTTTTGGATAGTAATTCACAATTCAAAAGTTATTCTTCAAATCTCAGAGAATTAAAATACAAATGTTATAAACAAGCCACCATCGGAAACTGAAGACACGCATATCAACAGAAATGAGAGGTTATTACTGCCAAAAAAACTCATGTATATACGATAAAGAAGCTTAAATTGCCAATTTAGCTAATACATCATCGTTGCTTTTAGGATTTACCAACTAGATGATGAAGATCTGATAAATCGTGATTAGGAAAAATGGCGAGGAAACCTAATCATGGTTCAATTTACGTAATTCAGATCTCGCACGCTTAAATCATCGAATTTGGAACTAGGCAAACCAGAGACATTAGTTTATTTTATTTAAATTTCGAAATAAAACGAGATTTTCTGTAAGAGTAAAGGGATTACGAAGAGAGAGCGAAGGCGAAGAAACCTGAAAAAGAAGAAGGGATGGGGGACGAGAGGGTGGCCGGAGCTGCCGCAGCTATGGGCGGCGTGGATGGAGCCGCAACGCAACTGATCTGGCCGATACGATCGAGGAAATGAGAAAGAGCAGGAGCAGATGGAATGGAGGACGGTGCTTTGGTTCAATGAAATGTCGTTTTAGATCAAAAGGAAAGAAAAAAACAGTGTAGAGAGATTTTTGAAGACCAAAAACGGATGCTTGTGTTACCTTACTACAATTTAATGTGATCCGCTGGGCTTTGAAGGACACGTTTTTATTCGGCTAAAATACTTTTTTTTCTTCCAAATAGTCGTTCGAGTGAGACTGGGTCCAAATTGATCCTTGAAAAATTTCGGGCATCCATTTTTAGTTCCTGAAAAAAATAAATTAATCATTTAACCTCTCAAAATTTTAAAGCGGGACACATTAGTCCCTAGATTTAGTTCCGACGTATATTTACTTGCCTACGTGACTTATTAACCATCGTACTTGGCCGGCTAGTGATCCTGTTTAGCTTATGATGAATTTTCTATGTAGAAAACGAATAAAAAATGAAAAACGTAAATAATTTTAAAATTCAAGTACCTGAAAATTATGCACTTTTAATACTTTTCATTAAATTCACGACTGAAATTCGTCGTAGGCAACGCATGACCACTAATGAGTCAAGTAAAATGGTTACTGGAACATGTGGGCAAGTAAATGAACGTTGGAACTAAATCTAGAGACTAATATGTCCTACATTAAAAATTTGAGGTATCAAATGGTTAATTTATTTTTTTCTGGGATTAAAAATGGGTTCCCGAAATTTTTCAGATACCAATCTGGGTCTTCGCTCTCTGAGTAATAGAAAATTTGATTTAATATTTTAAATTATCGACATTATGTTAGTCTTTTTCTAACAAAACCTTTTATGTATGGTAGTAATTGAATCCCTTACAATATTTATAAAGAATAAGTTTCACATTTCTTGAAACAAAGAGAAGCAAAAGGTATATAAGCCGAAAATATGAGTCCAAATTGTCTAGATCTCTGTATAATATAATTTCCAAGCTTAATACAAACCAGCCCACACACTATCAATTGGGCTTGTGTTATAATGATAAGGGCTCTGCTATTAAGACCTTGTTTTTTTTCTCATCACACCTTGCTACACTTTTTAAATTTTTTTCCCAAGATACCCTTGCCCCTCACTTCAATATCTGATACAGTTTTTTGACTTCACACTCAACCCCACGCCTGAAAACACCCCTCACCCTGCTGTTCCTGGTTGTGCTAACCAAATCTGCTTGGATCTGTTTTTGGAACCCACGAAATTGGATCTGTATATATATGCCGTTTTCTCTCTGGTACTGGTTGAATATATTAGGCCCTGCACTGTGAATTTGGTCACCTTTTTTTGGCACTATTCTACCCGGTTTTTGATGGCTTTACAGAAATAGGGACTCTTTTTGATGGACTGCATGCGGCAGGATGTTTGAAATCTGGTACCCTGAAAATTTCCGGAAAACGAAATCCAGTAGGTGTCGGAATCGATTATCTGGACAGTATATATGAAACCTCATCTTCTTCCTCCTCCGGAACGCAAAATCCGGACGAATCCCTACCATATTATGCGTCCGGAATAGTACTTGCCGAGGCTAAGGAAATCAGAAAACGGGAAATTTGCTATTTTTGAAGGAAAAAAAAAACAAGGAGAGTTTGAGGGAAACTAACCTGAAGAGACGGAGAACTGGAAAGCTAGACAGAACCGGAAAGCTTCACAGAAAGCTGCGCAACTGAAGAAGCCGGAGGGAAGAGGAAGAACTTTGAAGGGTGGAGGCGGAACCCTTCGTTGCGCAAGGGAGAGGATTTTTTCCGGATGGGTTACCGGGGAAGGAGGGAATATTGACGTGCAAGGTATTCTGAGGAAAAAAATTTCAAAAAAGTGTTGCAAGGTGTGGACAACAATTAACAAGGTGTTGATAGCATGACCCTAATGATAACACAAGAAACCTAACCATCTACTAGTTATGTTTACTAACATGTGATTAGTTTGAGTGATAATTGGTTCAAACCTAACTATCTATCAATTTGACTCGTGACTCGTGTATGAAGAAAATCTGATTGATATAAAATAAGTATTAATTGTCGTCCTGATCTCGACGAAAAATCTAACAATTATGTTTTGTCTCGTTGGTATAATGAAAAAATATGTTATGATTATACATCGTATATATAAAAAAAAATAGAGCTGTAAAAGCTAATGGGATTTTGAAACTAATTATAATTATAAAAATCAAATATTAAATATATTTATATATATATATATATATATATATATATTTTATTTATAAAATTAGTAAGGTAGTGATGAGGATAAAAATGTAAAACCACTTGCATAAAAAATATTTTTTTGGGAAAGAATTTATTAGTATAAAATCTAGTATTTATAATATTATATCTTTCTATGCTTTTTATAGTTGAGTTTCATTGATTAATAGTATTAGAGATTATAGAAAAAAATCGAAAGCAAAGCTCACAAACTCAACCTTTGCTTTTCTTATTGAAGTAAAGAGAAAAAAATTTAAGTTTTTATTTTTATATAATTGTGATATTATTTTTCAGTAAAAGTACAATATGTCTAATAGCTATTGCATATATTATTTTTTATTGATAAAAAGTGTTATAAAATAGTAAATAAATGTTAGCTTATAGTAAAACCCACCACTTGCTTTTGGAGTGTCATTTGAATAATCAAATTTCTGAATAAATTGTTAAAATTTGTTTATGATCTTAAATTATATAAATACTTTAGTTTTGATGCACTTTTAAAGTTTTAATGTAAAAAAACTTATTGTATCAACAAGTCACAAGTTATTACATATGATCAGTGGTGGAGGGAGGGGGGACCTATGGTTCCCATGACCTCCCCAAGTTTCCATATAAAAAAAAAAATTATTTATATGTGATGTGGTGGGATTTGGTTTCTCTCCGGTGGTCTAGCAAGCTTTTTCTTCTTTTTCTTTGTCACTAATCAAAGTTACATGCCCGATAGCTTTTGTATGTATTTTGAGGTTACTGGACCGTTCGGTAAATAGAGAGAAGCCAAATTCGATGCGGTGGGTTTGTAGAAAATTGCATCAACTCTATATTTGATTGTTTCCTCAATTTTTTCTATTTGAATATGTTCCTTGCAAACCTGTGTACTTGCATTTGCTTTTGGTGGTGATGGTGAGGTGATGTGTTATTCATTTATTGGTTTTTTTTATGTTTGCTTCTTTTCATATTTTTGTGTTTTCTTTTGATTATTTTTTATTGAGTTTTTTTTTTAATTATTTTCCTTTTTAGGTTTATTTGTTGAGTCAAAGTAATATTTAAAAACAAAACTAGTAGCTTATTTTTCAAAGAAATATATATATATATATATATATATATATATATATATATATATAAAAAAAAGAGGGACAAAACTTAATGCATGTGGTGCTATTTTCAAATGAAAACAAAACATGTATAATAACTATTATACATGTTTTCATTGATAAACTATTATATATATCTTAATTCTCATCAAAGAAGAGCACCGTAAGCCCCTAGAAAGCAAAGCTTAAGTTTTATCGAATCATAAATTGAAAATATATAGGATTTTCGATAAATTTGTAATTCATTTCATGTCAACAATATTTAATTTATTGCACGATCATATTATTAAAACACAAAATTCTCCCTTTTATCAGTGCCAAAACACAACTTTAATTAATGTCTTGCTTATTTTTTAGGCTAACACCATGGCATGTTAGCTTTGTTTCTAAGTTTCTGTTTTCATTTTATGTTTCCAAAAATAATTATAAAACCGTCATCCTGTTTTAATCTCATTTTCAAAAATTTGTAAGGAAACACTAAAAACAACCTTTTTCTGTTTTCATTGTTTCCTGTACAAATATTTGAAAACGAAAAAGGGCTAACGTTTGTAAGATAAGAGATCGATTTGAAGAAGAAAAAAAGTGATCAAGATAAAATCGAAAAAAAAGATAAAGGCAAAAAAATAATAATAATAATTTAGCCTATTTTATTTCTTCAAAAAACTAGTTGAAGGTTTTAACTTGTTAACTTCTATACTTGAATTCATCCATTGGAAGGCGTTAGTGGGCGGGTCTGTCATAGCAGGTGTAATTTTTTATGGCGTTTGGTACATCACACTTCCTTACAACCAAGCCCCTAGGACTCTCCACAGAAATCCTATATATATTTGGCTACCAAAGTTCAACAGCACCTGAACAAGACTCAGTTTTTTCAGGATCCGAATTCCCTGACGTTGTGGCGCGCAACGTCAGGTGACTTTGACAATTATTAGTCGTCGGATCAAATCCGACGGCTCAGAGATGAAAAGCTTAATTTTTTCACCAGCGCTGGGCGCTACATCACCAGCGCTAGGCGCTGGCTTCCACACTCGCGAGGCGAGCCAAGGTTCGCGGGGCGAATATCTAAAGATGAAAAACGCTTAATTTTTCACCAGCGCTGGGCGCTGGCTTCCACACTCGAGAGGCGAGTCAAGGTTCGCGGGGCGAAACTCCAAAGATGAAAAAGTTTAAGAAACCCGTAGCGCTGGGCGCTGGGTTCCTCCAGTTCGGTCTAGGTCTTCTAATGCTGTTTTCCAGTACCTTGTTGAGAGGTTGGATGGTTCCAATGCATGTAACAGAAATAATTGTTTGTTTTCATGTCAGGTATGCAATTTCTCTTGACCCTTTTTTCTTATCTGATTCTCTTGACCATTCTTTGAGTTCATCTGTAGCATAATTTTTAGATGATTAGCATTTAGCAATGTGCATTTGGTGTATGTGGAGGATCTCTTTTGACATATTTACCCGCTTCTATTGTTTTTGAATGTGTTCCAAGTCTGATTTGGATTTGGAATACATACCTGTATCGAAAGAACTAATCGTGACAAGAGTTTGTTGATAATGATATTTTGCTTGAATGACTTAATGGCAAGGTTTACCCTTGCCAGGCTAATGGCATTGTGTTGAAGAACTTAACTCAAAACCAGGAGCATAACTTTCTTCTCAATGTCACCACAAACAAAGGAGAAAAAAATTCATCAGCTTACTCATGGTTTATCGGTGAGCATTCATTCTCTTATGTTACTGAAAAATTAAAGCGAAACCACATTGGCTCAATTTCTTTCCTTCTAACTAATAAACCTGATTTGCTGGTCATAATACTAACTTGAGTAAAACCTTTGTGTCCTTTTACTCAATAGATACAATACCCCCAACTGCAGCTATTATTAGTGAATGAACGTATACAAATGGAGAAAGGATAACAATTGATATCACATTCAGTGAACAATGCACTGGACTGGGTGGATTTAAATGTCTGAACTCATCAAACTGTGATGTAAGTTAGTTTTTCATGAGAACCATGGCGTTAAAAGCATGTCTGCATGTGTAATATATTTTTTTCATCGAAAACATTGACAATATTTTGATAATGGTTTGACAAGGTTATGGTAGCGGGTCCTGCACACGTACGTGCATCTTCTTTACTAATTATTAGACCAGGTGCTAAATATAGCCTTGAAGTTATTCTCTCCTCAAATAGTATACATGGGCGTGCAGTGATCACACTGGCGGGCAATACTTGTGCTAATCAGGCTGGAAACCATTTCATGAGAACCAATGAATCTACTTTGACTATTCACTTTGGTGAGGTTTTACTTCCAAAGTTTAAATGTCAACTTTTTGCCTAACAAGTATTGTCAAGGCACTCACATTATATACATTTATATCACTTAGATAGAAGACCGGTAATGGTGGACTTTTGGACATCTGTTCCATCTTTTGAGGTGAAAATTAACAGTATCCCAAGAACGGTTGTTGCCACAAGCAAATCAGAGGACTTGATAATTTTCTTGGACTTCAGCATTCCAGTAAGAAATTCAACAGAGCAAATTCTAAATGCACTACATGTTAACTCTGGTATCTTAACTCCTTTCCATGGTAGAAGTAATGACACTCGCAGATTTGCTTTTGAAGTAAGCAACGAAATTCTTTGTCTGATATACTTCTGCTGTTTTCTTACTATGCACATTGATAGAAGTCAAATACTAATAGAATTAGAACATGAACTATCACAATTATATTCCTCTCTACTAATGGGTTGCGTTTTGTAGCTCAAGAACATCTCAAGAACTCAGATTATTACAGTTGAATTACAAGCTACATCAATACTTGGCAAGATAGGCACTCCTGTCTCTCCTGTTGCTCCTATCACATTCCTTTATGGTGAGCTATACTCTGTGCTTACAATATTAATTATCAATACAATTCTCTTATTTTTAAATTTAAGCCAATTCCTAAACTGGAGGAACCCAGCGCCCAGCACAGTGCATCTCCCACCTAGACCGAACTGGAGGAACCCAGCGCCCAGCGCTACGGGTTTCTTAAACTTTTTCATCTTTGGAGATTCGCCCCGCGAACCTTGGCTCGCCTCGCGAGTGTGGAAGCCAGCACCCAGCGCTGGTGATGTAGCGCCCAGCGCTGGTGAAAAAATTAAGCTTTTCATCTCTGAGCCGTCGGATTTGATCCGACGGCTAATAATTGGCCAAGTCACCTGACATTGCGCGCCACAACGTCAGGGAATTCAGATCCGTTTTTTCAGCATGCGATTCTACAAAAGTACAAATTGATTTTGTTTACAAGAAAACAAGAAGTTGAACCGCCATCCTCCTCACCAAGAAAATGGTTGCTGACCAATGTATGTAAGCATAACTGACTTTAACCATTTATAAAAGAATAATTTAAAATTCTCCTAACCAATGATCCTATTAATTTTTCTAATTATAAATAAAGAAAATATTGATTATTTTTTATATTCTCAAAATATTGAATATGTTTCCTTTTTCATTTAATACTAGATATTTTACCCGATGCACATAAAAATTATATTTAAAGATATATATTTCAATTTATTTTGAAAGAATATTGATACTTAAGTATAGAAAATAATAAATAAAAATAGTAACAAATAAGTATTTTAAAGAGATTGTTATAATTAAATGTATTTCTTATTTTCTTTTAATATTTAATCTCCTTTATTGAGTTGTGATTTTACTAAATTGCCCACAGTTTTGAGGGGAAAATATAGAAATTTCTCTTCTATTTTTATATATAAAGATATAAAGATTTGCAATATCCTGCAAATTAGGAGTGATTAGTAAATATGCATGCCCAAATATGAAATTGGAACATGAAATATCATAGTGCAAAAATAAGAAGAAAAAAAAACATTTGGTTAAATCATGTAAAATGGTACTAACAAATAGTTTCACTTCTACATTTTATATATAAAGATTCTCAAATCCAATAACTAATTACTATTTTATTTAAATAGATTGTTATAATTAAATGTATTTCTTATTTTATTTTAATATTTAATCTCCTTTAATGAGTTGTGATTTTACTAAATTGCCCACAGTTTTTGGGAAAAAATATAGAAGTTTCTCTTCTACTTTTATATATAAAGATGGAACATGAAATATCATATTGCAAAAATAAGAAAAAAAAAACATTTGGTTAAATAATGTAAAACTGTACTAATAAATAGTTTCACTTCTAATTTTATATACAAAGATTCCCAAATCCAATAATAATTACTATTTTATTTAAATAGATTGTTATAATTAAATGCATTTCTTATTTTATTTTAATATTTAATCTCCTTTAATGAGTTGAGATTTTACTAAATTGCCCACAGTTTTTTGTGGGGGGGGGGGGGATATATAAGTTTCTCTTCTACTTTTATGTATAATATATAAAGATGGAACATGAAATATCATATTGCAAAAATAAGAAAAAAAAACATTTGGTTAAATCATGTAAAACTGTACAAATAAATAATTTGACTTCTACTTTTATATATAAAGATTCCCAAATCCAATAACTAATTACTATTTTATTTAAAGAGATTGTTATAATTAAATGCTTTTCTTATTTTATTTTAATATTTAATCTCCTTTAATGAGTTGTGATTTTATTAAATTGCCCACAGTTTTTGGGGGAAAAAATATAGAAGTTTCTCTTCTACTTTTATATATAAAGATTGTTATAATTAAATGCATTTCTTATTTTATTTAAATATTAAATCACCTTTAATGAGTTGTGATTTTACTAAATTGCCCACAGTTTTGGTGGGAAATGTAGAAGTTTCTCTTCTACTTTTTTATATAAAGATATATATAAAAATTCCCAAATCCAATATCTAATTACTATTTTATTTAAATAGATTGTTATAATTAAATGCATTTCATATTTTATTTTAATATTTAATATTCTTTAATGAGTTGTGATTTTATTAATTTGCCCACAGTTTTGGGGGGAAAATATAGAAATTTCTCTTCTACTTTTATATGTAAAGATGGAACATGAAATATCATATTGCAAAAATAAGAACAAAAACATTTGGTTAAATCATGTAAAACTGTACCAATAAATAGTTTCACTTCTACTTTTATATATAAAGATTCCCAAATCCAATAACTAATTACTATTTTATTTAAAGATATTGTTATAATTAAATGCATTTCTTATTTTATTTTAATATTTAATCTCCTTTAATGAGGTGTGATTTTACTAAATTGCCCACAGTTTTGGGGAAAAAATATAGAAATTTCTCTTCTACTTTTATATATAAAGATTGTTATAATTAAATGCATTTCTTATTTTATTTTAATATTTAATCTCCTTTAATGAATTGTGATTTTACTAAATTGCCCACAATTTTGGGGGGAAAGGTATAGAAGTTTCTCTTCTACTTTTATATATAAAGATTGTTATAATTAAATGCAGTTCTTATTTTATTTTAATATTTAATCTCCTTTAATGAGTTCTGATTTTACTAAATTTCCCACAGTTTTGGGGGGGGAATATAGAAGTTTCTCTTCTACTTTTATATATAAAGATATCCTTTAATGAGTTGTGATTTTACTAAATTGCCCACCGTTTTTTGTGGTAAAATATAGAAATTTCTCTTCTACTTTTATATATAAAGATGGAACATGAAATATCATATTACAAAAAAAAAAAAAAAACATTTGGTTAAATCATGTAAAAATGTGCTCATAAATAGTTTCACTTCTACTTTTATATATAAAGATTCTCAAATCCAATAACCAATTACTATTTTATTTAAAGAGATTGTTATATATCATTAAATGCATTTCTTATTTTATTTTAATATTTAATCTCCTTTAATGAGTTGTGATTTTTCTAAATTGCCCACAGTTTTGGGGGGAAAAAATATAGAAGTTTCTCTTCTACTTTTATATATAAAGATTCCCAAATCCAATAACTAATTACTATTTTATTTAAAGAGATTGTTATAATTAAATGCTTTTCTTATTTTATTTTAATATTTAATCTCCTTTAATGAGTTGTGATTTTATTAAATTGCCCACAGTTTTGGGGGGAAAAAATATAGAAGTTTCTCTTCTACTTTTATATATAAAGATTGTTATAATTAAATGCATTTCATATTTTATTTTAATATTCAATCTCCTTTAATGAGTTGTGATTTTACTAAATTGCCCATAGTTTTTTTTGGGGGGAATATAGAAGTTTCTCTTCTACTTTTATATATAAAGATTTTTTATTTAGTATTAGGAAAAATATTTAATTGGTATGCACTAACAGTGTAAAAATTGTTTTATACTGTCAACCAATCATAAATTATAACATCATTAATTTTTTTTTTTGACTCTTATCATAATTACCTTAAAAGTCATATATAAGATGATTTGTGATTATTTTCAATGTAAAAAACTTTACACGGATAATGTATCAAAATTAAACTCTTTTGAGAAGAAGAAAAAAAAAAATGCCTATCCCATCATTCAGCATCTTCTTTTTTCCTAAAAAGAGTACATAAAACGTTTGTATACTGTCAATACAAGCTGCTATTTATAAAGTGAAACTAAAGTCTCTTGACCAAATGTTAATGATGTACCAGCCACTAGAAAAGACATGGAGAGGCTGAGCCTGGCTGGAGAAGCAGGGCACATGCTTGATTTATCAAAGTTCTGAGCATTTACCCTGCTTCTTCAGCATGGATCCTTTCTCTTACGACTCTAATATTGGCAATGTGGTTATATAAATCAACTTGTAAGACACAATATAAACTCTTTCATGTGCATGAATCTAAGGATTCTCATTGGAACCAAATGTTACAGGATTTCCATTTCTAAGTCAAACATTGTCAAAGGTGCACTACTCTTCCTAGAATTTAAGCTTTATATTCTGTATGATATTTTACTAGGTGTGTCAGTCAGAAAAACATACAAGAGCTCAACATTATTTGAACAAACAAGTGCCTTCAAAGGGATGTTCTTTATTTTGATATACGCAAATTGAAATTTAATTTCACTTTGGTATTTTTCTTATCTTCATATATAACATTGCAGTTTAGAACAGGGAAGCTTCCTTTAACCATGCCTGGCTCAATCACATTAGATAGTTTAGACTTATAATAAATAGTGCTAAATTGTATATAACTTTTTTAAACAGTTCATTGTCCTAGAATCAAACTCGATTCTCCAAAGCAAATGCAGCAAAATCAATATGTAAGAATAAGCAAGAATAAACTTTTTGCTTCAATTTGTCAACACTTTCCACCAGCTCTTCATGTTAGAAATTTTTGGGTTACACTTGTAATGTTTAAATATGTTAGGACCATTATTTTAATTAGTCAAATTAAAGTGATCTAATTCAAGTATGGTTTATGGCTAAGGACATAATTGTCATGAAAAATATTGTGTAGATACATAAAGTCTTATTTCTATTTTTATGATGGGCTAAAATAGAAATAGGAAAAATCTAAGAGTCGTGACTCTTCATGAAAGGGCATGGACTCATTATAAAAGGTTATGGTCCCCAAGTCATATGCAACCAATTTTCTTTTCTAACACCCATCGTTAGAAAGGAGAGACTCTTCATGGTTTAAGAAGAATTGTGCATGTTGACTTGGAAGACCAAGAACCAGAAGTTTCTCCATCATATTTTCCATGAATTCGGGTACGCTTCCGCTATTGTCTTTCATTTTCTATTCTTGATGATTGAACATAACTTGTCTTATTTGGATGATGGTTTTCATCTTTAAGTTTCTCTCATAAAATTTTCCAACAAGTGGTATCAGAGCCACAAGTTTACGTTGAATCATTAAGAAATAAGTTTTCCATTAATTCTAGTGTATTTATTTGGAGAATGTGGTGTAAATTGTTTTCCAAGCAATTTTCATGTTAAAGTGAAATCTTATTCTTTAAAGGTTTTCAATGAATTAGAAATTTCAAACAAATTAAGTTCGTATTGGTCACATACATTCATAGTGCATTTTTAAAAAAATGCTATTTGGTCAAGTTGCATTGGGTTGAAGATAATGTGCTCTCCAATTTATTGCATAATGGTTATACTTGCGTTGAAATTTGCATCTCGTGTAAATTCAATCCCATTTGGTTTCGGGTTCTTGGTAGAATGCATCGTGAATTTTTTGCGTTTATTTTAAAATATTATGAATGTCGGTCATGCTTTGTACTGAAGTCTGGTGTGCGTATGGGAACCGGTTTCGTTTCACATTTTGAAGGTGAAATAATTATGAAACCTGTGTGTTTAATGTAGTTTAAAGTTCGCATGTTACCACAAATTGTTGTGGCACAGCAGTATGACCAGGTGCGTCCTTCCAAACTGTTCCCAAATCCCACTCTTGCAATCGGGGTTATATTCTATTCTGTTATCTTTTTCTGGAAATTCCGAAAACCCTAAAATGTAACAAAAGCAAGGCTCCAGTGGGATTCAAACCTGAAACTGTGCGGTGAGAAGGAAGCAACCTTACCACCAGACTACCACAAGAGTTGTGTTTGTTCTCCAAAAGGTTTTATTAAAATTATAATCAGAGGAGAACAATTTTTGTCAGCATCACAGTGATGCGTAGAGTTACAAACACATCCTTAGCAAAAATAGATGAAATTAAATTTTGGATTAAGTTTTCAACCAAAATTCAAATAATTGGTTATATTTTGGATTATGAAATTGTTTGACATTTTAAGTGAATCAATTGAAGCAAGAAGTCACCAAAGTGACCTCTCTTGTGTAGATTGTTCATGAGAAATGTTGAATGTTAGTGTGTATGTGTATCCATGCGAGTATTAATCGGCCCAAAGGAATGTTAATATTTGGCAGGATTACATGCACACCTGTGATGGTAAACATGTGATGATTATAAGGTTGTAGATGTGAATGATAAATCAGTCCAAAAAAGGGTTTATTATTTGACATACATTATTGTCAATGTTTGATCATTACAACAAGAGTACCACTAGCAGTTAATATTACTGTCCAAAGACTTGATATTAATGTTGCACTAGGTATCTTGAGATGGGGTATGCCATTATTTGAATTTATTGATGATTGAATTTTGGTTATGATGTGAGTATATTTATGTTATCTATTTGTTCTCTCTTCAGCTAATATTGCTACTGTATCTGCTAACATGAATTCGGTTCCGGTCCTTAATGGTACCAACTTTAAGGACTGGAAAGAGAACATTTTAATTGTTCTGGGCTGCATGGATCTTGACCTTGCACTAAGGATGGAGCAACCCTCTTCTCTTACGGACTCCAGTACCTCTGAAGAGAGGAAAACTTATGAGAAGTGGGAACGCTCCAATCGTATGAGTCTCATGATCATTAAGCACGGCATTCCGGAGGCATTTAGGGGTGCTATATCTGAAAAGATAACAAGTGCCAAAGAATTCCTTGCCGAAATTGAGAAACGCTTTGCCAAAAGTGATAAGGCAGAAACAAACTCCTTCAAAGCTTGATTTCTATGAAGTATAAGGGCAAAGGAAATGTAAGGGAGTACATAATGGAAATGTCTAATATTGCTTCCAAGCTTAAGGCTCTAAAGCTCGAGTTATCAGATGACTTACTCGCACATTTGGTGCTAATATCTCTTCCTGCACAATTCAGTCAATTTAAGATCAGTTATAATCTAGGAAGGAGAAATGGTCTCTTAACAAGCTCATTTCATATTGTGTGCAAGAGGAAGAGAGGATGAAGCAAGAAAGGACAGAAAGTGCTCACCTAGCAAGCACCTCTAAAGACAAGGGCAAAAAGAGGAAACATAAGGATACTAAGAATGAAGCTGCTAAGGGTCCAACACAAAAGAAGCAAAATAAGGGTGACAACGGTTGCTTCTTTTGTGGCATGACTGGACATGTCAAGAAGGAATGTACCAAGTATCATGCCTGGCGTGAAAAGAAAGGTATGTTCCTTACTTTGGTCTGTTCTGAGGTAAATTTAGCTTCAGTACCTAGAAACACTTGGTGGTTAGATTCTAGGGCTACTACTAACATCAGTGTTTCAATGCAGGGTTGCCTGAGTTACCGAAGGCCAACTGATGCTGAAAGACGCATTTATGTGGGAGATGGCAAGTCGGTAGAAGTAGAGGCAATAGGGCATTTTAGGTTGTTATTAAGTACTGGTTATTATTTGGATTTAATGGATACTTTTGTTGTACCGTTCTTTAGACGTAATTTAGTTTCTGTTTCTTGTTTGGACAAATTTGGTTATCATTGTTCATTTGGAAACAATCAATTCAGTTTATCTATTAATTCAAATGTTGTTGGAACTGGTACTCTTATGGTGTATGACAATCTATATTTGCTTGACACTATTACTTCCTATAATGAAAACTTGAATGTGGAATCACGTGGTACTAAGCGCGAAGTTGACAATGCAAATTCAGGAGTGTTGTGGCACAAGCGTCTAGGTCACATCTCTAGAAATAGAGTTGAACGACTTGTGTCAAATGGGATCCTTGATTCCATTGACTTTATAGACTTTAATGTCTGTGTTGAGTGCATTAAGGGCAAACAGACCAAACAAAAGAAATTGGGAGCATATAGAGCTACAGATGTCTTAGAATTGATACATACGGACATTTGTGGGCCATTTCCAACACCATCTTGGAATGGTCAACAATACTTTATATCATTCATAGACGATTATTCCAGATATGCGTACCTATTTCTTATACATGAAAAGTCTCAATCTTTGGACGTGTTCAAATCATTTAAGGATGAAGTTGAAAATCAACTCGATAAAAGAATTAAGAGTGTCAAATCTGACCGTGGAGGTGAATATTACGGTAGGTATGACGGTTCAAGTGAACAACGTCCGGGACCATTTGCCAAATACCTTCAGGAATGTGGGATCGTCCCACAGTACACCATGCCGGGGTCACCTAGCATGAATGGTGTAGCTGAAAGACGAAACCGGACTCTTAAGGATATGGTAAGGAGTATGCTATGTCATTCTACTTTACCGGAGTCACTCTGGGGAGAGGCATTGAAGACTGCAGCTTACATTTTGAACAGAGTACCAACTAAGGCAGCTGCCAAAACACCCTATGAGCTTTGGACAGGTAGAAAGCCTAGTCTAAATCACCTTCATGTATGGGGATGTCCAGCTGAGGCAAGGCCTTATAGGCCAAATGAAAGGAAATTGGATCCCCGAACAGTGAGCAACTACTTTATTGGCTATGCTGAACGATCCAGGGGCTATAAGTTTTACGATCCCAAATTAAAGACAATTTTTGAGACGGGAACTGCCACGTTCTTTGAGGATATTGAGTTTGGCGGGAGAAATAAGGTTAGAGACTTTGTCTTTGAGGAAGAATCAGTTTCAATTCCAGGACCGGTTCATACAATTGCTTCTGATGAAGCAAGTACGGAACCTCTCCAAGACATTGTTGTTCAAACTCCCATTCAAGATGAATTAGTTGTCCCAGAAGAACAAACTCAAGATCCTCAAGAACCAGTGCTTCAAGAACCAGTGCCGTTGCGACGATCCACTAGAGAAAGAAGAAATGCTATTCCGGATGATTACATAGTATTTCTCCAAGAACATGAGGAAAATGATGGTATGATGGGAAATGATCCAATCAATTTCCGTGAAGCCATGCAAGATTCCAACTCGGAAAAATGGATTGAAGCAATGAATGAGGAGTATAAGTCCATGCAAGACAATAAGGTTTGGGAACTTGTCCCATTACCAGAAGGTGCGAAACCCATTGGTTGCAAATGGATATTTAAGACCAAAAGGGATTCCAAAGGTAATGTGGAAAGGTATAAGGCTCGTCTTGTAGCCAAGGGCTATACTCAAAAGGAAGGGATTGACTTTAAAGAGACCTTCTCTCCGGTTTCATCGAAGGACTCTTTTAGGACAATCATGGCTCTTGTTGCACATTATGATTTGGAGCTTCATCAGATGGATGTTAAGACGGCGTTTCTCAATGGCAACATCGATGAAACAATCTATATGGTGCAACCAGAAAACTTTGTGTCGGGAGACCCAAAGAAAATGGTTTGCAAATTGACAAAATCCATTTATGGACTAAAACAGGTGTCTCGTCAGTGGTACCACAAGTTTCATCAGGTAGTTCTCTCATTTGGTTTTGAGATGAATGCGGTTGACGATTGTGTGTATCACAAATTCAGTGGGAGCAAGTATATTTTCCTGGTATTGTATGTTGATGACATACTGCTTGCCACTAACAATATAGGCATGTTGCACGAAACAAAGAGATTTCTATCAAGAAATTTCGAGATGAAAGATCTTGGTGACGCCTCCTTTGTATTAGGGATCCGGATACATCGAGATCGATCTCGAGGTATTCTAGGATTATCACGAAGCATCTATATCGATAAGGTGCTCAAAAGATTTGGCATGCAGGACTGCAAACCAGGTGATACCCCGGTCGCTAAGGGAGACAAATTTAGTCTCAGTCAATGCCCAAAAGGAAATATTGAGATTCAGGAGATGCAGAAGATTCCCTATGCATCACCGTAGGGGAGTCTAATGTATGCCCAGGTTTGTACGTGTCCGGACATAGCGTACATTGTTGGAGTTTTAGGCAGATACTTAAGCAATCCAGGAATGGATCATTGGAAAGCAACCAAAAGAGTTATGAGGTATTTGAAGAGAACAAAAGATCATATGCTCACATATAGGAGATCAGACTCTTTGGAGATCATTGGGTATTCTGACTCCGATTTTGCTGGATGCCAAGATAGTAGAAGATCCACTTCGGGCTATATCTATCTGTTGGCTGGTGGTGCAGTTTCTTGGCGCAGTGCCAAGCAAACGCTTATTGCTTCATCCACCATGGCAGCAGAGTTTGTAGCATGTTATGAGGCATCAAATCATGGGATTTGGCTGAGGAATTTTGTCACTGGGCTGCGAATTTTGGAAGGGATTGAAAGACCACTTAAGTTATATTGTGACAACAAATCAATCGTCTTATACTCCAATAACAATAGGAGCTCGACAAAGTCGAAACACATCGACATCAAGTTCCTAGTTGTCAAGGAGAGAGTACAGAGTGGACAGATTTCCATAGAACACTTAGGGACAAACTCCATGATAGCAGACCCTCTAACAAAGGGCCTTCCACCCAAGGTCTTTCATGAGCACACTGCTCACATGGGTGTCATATAGTTTGAGAATTATTTGGTTTAGTGGGAGTTAGTCATTGATGTAATTCATGTTCTATATTTGAAATTATGTATGCATACTATTATATTTGGATACTGTTCTGATCAGAAATAAATTTTGGTATTTAGTTTATTACACTTTGTACGATAATGTCTTTAATGATCTCACTAAAGTAAAGTAGGATCAGTTGAAAATCGACATGTACAGATCACCTTCATGTGATTTTCATGCTGCACATTTCATGATTAATCTATGTCATTTGGTTGTGTTAATATTAGTGATCATTGATGAATTTAGTTATGATTGATATAACGAAAGCCGCTTTGGTTCTATATATTGATATAACTAATGGACGAGATAGGGATATGTCCAAGGTTTATAATGGCAAATTTGGAGCTCATAAAGTATAACACATTTATAAGCATACATATGTGACCAGTGGGAGATTGTTAGAAATTTTTGGGTCACACTTGTAATGTTTAAATGTGTTAGGGTCATTATTTTAATTAGTCAAATTAAAGTGATCTAAGTCAAGTATGGTTTATGGCTAAGGACATAATTGTCATGAAAAATATTGTGTAGATACCTAAAGTATTATTTCTATTTTTATGATGGGCTAAAATAGAAATAGGAAAAGTCTAAGAGTCGTGACTCTTCATGAAAGGGCATGGACTTATTATAAAAGGTTATGGTCCCCAAGTCATATGCAACCAATTTTCTTTTCTAACACCCATCGTTAGAAAGGAGAGGCTCTTTATGGTATAAGAAGAATTGTGCATGTTGACTTGGAAGACCAAGAACCAGAAGTTTCTCCATCGTATTTTCCATGAATTCGGGTACGCTTCCGCTGTTGTCTTTCATTTTCTATTATTGATGATTGAACATGACTTGTCTTGTTTGGATGATGGTTTTCATCTTTAAGTTTCTCTCATAAAATTTTCCAACACTTCACTGTCTAAGTTTGAAGCGCTTCTCAGTTTTTCCAACCATTCGTTTGCATGCTTAAGGTGGGACAACGTGAGAGCTATGTGATTGGCATGTTCCATTTGCCTCCCTGCAATGTCCTTGCTCAGCACCTTGCCCTTCTTCTCTTTGGATCCCTCAGAAAACCAATCATCCAATGTTTTTTCCAAGTATTTCAAAAACCATGATCTTGTTTCATTCAAAAGGACTTCTCTCAGCTCATTTATCTCTTTTACACCATCCCCTTTGGCCTATTCTTGTTTCTCAGTCACTGATAATTCAGTAAAATGTTTTGGAGATTTTGATGTGCTTTTAGTTTTATCAGTCATTGAAACTGCCTTTTTGACAGATTTGTCTATTTCTACAGGAGATGAAATCTTATATAGCTGAAGTGATTTATCTTTCAATGGAGTTGTACCATTTGGCTGGTCCATGAGCTCTTGGAGGGCAAAAAACTTGTTCAGTGTGACAAGGGGGTTCTCTGATGCTGCAGAAGAGCAGATATCGGCGAAAATACTGAAAAAACAAAGGTAGAGAGGCTAATATGCTGACCTTTTCCCCAATATAATTGATAAATTGATGAAGAATTTTTTTTGATTCCAAGAATGGCTAAATTTTTGAAGTTACTAATGTGCCAAAATTTAGACCAAAAGCTTAATATACCTTAGGCACTTGACAAGGGCAGCGGCTGCGGTTGCTTCTTTTTGAGCTTCTACTGCAACCAAAGAGGCCAGGCGTTTCCTTCTAAGCATTCCCTTGTAAAAAGAAAAGAAGGTGAAAAAGGGGAAAGAAATAAGTTTGTATGATTGCTAAGAAAAAATTCATGCAATTGGACTTAGTCCCAACTCAACCCAAAAACTAACTTGTAAGGTGAGGATTGCCCAAGCTTTATAATCACTACTTTAGTCATATCTCTAGGCGATGTGGGACTAAACACACTCAGCACAATGAAGGTGCTGGAGGTTGTAATGAAGGTAACCCAAACTTGCCGCAATTAAGGCGACTTTCCAACAACTATACTAAACAAGACAAAGATAAGATGAAGTGGTTCAATTTGATACAATTTGTTCAATATAGGGATTTGAGTAGGCATGCTGATCAATTATATTTAGATTATAAAAATGACTACAGAGAAGAAAATTGTTGAAGGAGTGAGAGAGAGTACACTGCAATGTACGTTTCCAGGCCTCAAAAGGTTAACCGGCAAAGAGGACCATGGAATTGCCTCTGGCTGATGATTTTTATCTTCCCTACTGGACAAAACATTCAAGTTCAAAGTTTCCTGTTTATTGGAACTTTGTTTGGTAGAAGTGCGCTTAGAAGGCGATACGACAGTCTGTTGAATGTTAGATTGAGTAATCTTGTGCTTTGGCGAATGTGCTTCAAGTAGATTAGGAGTAGGAGTCACCAGGAGTACCTGTGGTGCTAAAATCAATCATAATCACTATATTGTTTTCATTATTAGCATAGAATATACTCAGCACTAAACTGGAACGTTTCTTTAAATTTCAAGTGCCAAAAATTTGTCATTTGTTTTCTATAGTATTCTGGCAATGCAACTGAATCATTTTCAGTTGCAGTGCAGAAAAAGATTATAGAATTACTCTTTCTGCTCTCTTCTTCATATGTTTGCTGTACATAAATTGTGATACTAGACTATTTTGTTAAAATGAATATTTCCTTTGTGGTAATATGCAGCATTGCATTCTTTAATTATTGATTCCAAAAAACTGTAACTGGTTATATCCAAAAATTGTGCAGGTTTATTTAAAATTCTTTACAATTTTCATTGGAGGGGCCAGTTATAGTTTTCCCATATTGCTCTTAAATGTTAACCGTAGCCACATAGAAAGATCAAGTTCTAAAACCATAAATTCTTGAGCCTTCAAAAAGTCAAATCCAAGGACAAGAATCATACCTGACCTGTAATTTCTTGTAGTTTTCCTTTTGCAGATCCCACCTTCTTACCATCTATACCATTCTCTAAATCATTTCCTTTTCTTCCTCCATTTATATCTGGCCCATTAACCTTACAGTTTGGATTTAGAACACACTGCATATACCTGGATGCAACAACAGTTTTTTCCTCTTTAATAACAATTTTCTGCCTTGGACTTAGGCTCTCTTTGGCTTCTTTCAAATTCATGGATTTGGAACCATGAATTCCTTCATTGTCAGACTGCACTGGACCCTCTGATGGCTGTAAAATCTGCATTAAATCCTTAGGGTTGCCAACAAAAGGGTGTCTTCCAGGAACTGGTCTAACATCAACAAGAATAGGGACTGGTTTTCCACCCTCCATCCTGTCCACATAAAAGAATTGCCCAAGCTGCAACTTATTGTTCAAGATAAGCTCATTGTCTTCCTTTGAGAGTGAGACATAGGTTGAATGAGAAGAGTCAGAGACTTTTATGAAGAAACCTTGGTTAGGACATAATTCAGACCCAGCTAATGCAGGTACAATGCTGATCACCTGCAGAAGGACTGATCTATATTCCCCATGAACTTTTACATTAGAATTCATACTTTGGAGAAGCTTCAGTAGAACTCCAGGAATGAGGGATGCCATTCTTCTTCACTTTCTTATCTTTGATGTATTATAATTCAAGGTGTTAGCAAAATTTCATGTCTGTTAATATTGAAGAAAGGGAACTAACTATCAAACAAAATTTAATATATTATGGCAGATACTTTCGTGCCATAAATTGACTCATTTTTTTGTAGGTCCCAAGATGTACTTTTCTAATTCCCTATAGGATCCAAAACTCCAGATAATGTTGCAAAGAGGTTGCTAACTGAAATTTTCAATCTTATCATGAGATCTTCAAAACAAGAAAATTGAGCAGCAAGATCTCACATCAGGTATATGAAATAAAAAGTAAGCAGATAAACATAGGAAAAAAAGTTTAATACACATAAAAAAATATATATGTTACCAGAATTTTGAAGCATAAAGTGGCAAGGGTATAAGAGAAACAGCAAAAAGGCGTTATTTGTGAAGGAAGGGGTTGTAAGAGATTCTGGTTACACGGAGATTACAACCTAGTACCTACAACTGGTGTCTAGTAAGCTTCCAAAACAGAATGCTTAACGTTGGTTTTTGGTTGGTTTCCAAAAATTCCTTCGTGACAAATAATTATAGATCAGATGAGTGTGAGACCTACGAGTTATGCGATAACCTCGTCAGAATGTATGTATGAATAGTCTGCCAAGTACAAATTTGACAATTAAAGTCAAATTAGGAAATGCTGGCAAAGACTTGGTGTCAAACGATTATGTAAATTTGTCAAAGAGGTATAAAGCATTGTCAATAATGAGTTTTGACGATAAATGATTCATGCTTTAAAAGATAAGTTTGAAATTAAAAGAAAAAGACAGTTATTTAATAGAAAATAACTTCCTAATCGTACTGAGTTTATAATGAAAAGAAAACTGAAGTTTGAAAGGAAAGTTAAGTAAAGAAAGATCTAAATGACACTACTTGCAAGAAGTAAAATAAACTTAAAAGACGAACTTGAGAGAAATACTGGAAATTAAAAGTAACAAGTAAAGAACTTGAACAAAAAAGGATGAAAATGTCATTGAATTTTGTCATAGTGTTGAAATAAGAAGGATGGAGGGAATACTTGAATGTGATCCGTCAATCTGCTGTGTGATCGAGATGTGTAGGATAGGTATCAAGTAACCTCTAGATAATGGAAATAGTTTCTAAAATACTAAGTAATTAAATATGAATACTTGACAGGAAGTAAAACTTAGATTTGAAATGTAAGAACACTACAAATGAATTAATATAGAAAAGGTAGTTATTTATTAAAGTTGATGAAGAACAATTTCTGGGAAATTGAATAGAAACGAATGAAAATGTTAATTTAAGTAAAAGATGTCAAAAACTAAGAATTGCTTATAATATTAGAGTGAAGGAAAACTGGATTAAACAAGTATTAATTTGTAGAAAAAATAATGAAGTTTAAAGAAATAACTTGAAGATGATTATAAATAAACCGGAAAATGCATGAAGAACTATTGAAGAAATATTAAAAGTTAATAAAAATTAACGAAGAAATAAGATGAGTCCGCCATCACAATATTGATGGCAGTAAAATAAAGAAGTGTTAGAACACCGCGAAGAACATGATGAATAAACTGGAAAGTATTTGAAGAACTTGAAGGAAATGAACCAATATTGTATTGAAATTGGACATTGTATTGATGATAACAGGGTGGAAGGAGTACTTGAGTTAATCCGTCAGTTTGCTGTGTGATTGAGACGTGTATGATGTTTCAAGTTCCATCCCTTATTACATTGTAATAACTAGTATTTATAGGCAAATAAAATAACTACCTAGTAGTAACTTCCTATCTAAATGACTGCCACGTATCTTGGCAGTTCTCTAAATTTCAAATTTAAACTGCTTGTCAAACAACTCTGATAACTGCTCAATTTCTTGACCCGCTCCGCATCAACTTGATTGTCTTTGACGGTCTGGTTGCTTGACAGCTTATCTTGCTAATGCCTTGTCAGTCTTGAGGACTTAGCCATTTTCACACTTCTCTGTACGTTTGACAACTCTTCTTAATACTTTGTCAAAAAGCTTGGTTGTCAATTTATCCTTTTTGTCTACCAGTATTTTCTTGTCAACTAAATATTTTCAATACATAGAAAATATTAGTCATTACTCTGATTCCTTCGTCAGCCTGTCGAAATGCATCTGTCAATAATCATAAATTTCACCCCTAACAGATGCCCCCAAAGTTTTACTTTTCAACGGCCTTGTTTGTCTGACATATCAACTGAAGAACTTCTTGTCAACTCCACACTTGTCAATTCTTCTATAATCTTCTGAATTTGACGTTCTTCTTTATGTCAATTTTTTCTGTCAACTTTCCGTCTGTCGACTTAGCACTTGTCAACTTTCTTTTAGCCAAAACAGTATATATCAATTTTGGGACTTCTTTCTCAATTTTTATGTAGCCGCTTTCTGTCTGTCTAACGAAAGCTCAAATTTGAAAATACACTCCTAACAGATGCCCCCCAAGTTTTGTCTTTCGACGGCTTAGGGAGAGAGGTAAAACTTCAACAATCGCCAATCTTGATGCCATCAATCCTCCTGAACAACCAATTCATTCTTCACCAACTCCTCAACAAACTCTAATTCTCAGTCACATCTTCCACCTCTTCCGACAGACACCTTTTCTACTGTCGTCAAACCAGTGAAAGTTCCTGCCTCTAAACTTGAAAACTTAATTGATTTTTTTTTTGTCAGAGGCTGGTCATTAGAATTCATCAAGATCTGCCCATTTTTCAAATTTGACAGGGTAAGATTAGAGTGATTATCAAGCTGTCAAGTTTATGCAAGAGCTGAAATCCCTTTTCAAGCATCCACTTGACATCCTATGTTCAGATTCAGTCGTCCGTTCAACCATGTCCAATCTTCTCCAACAACTTAATCCAATTAAGAACAATCTGTCAACTTCAAGCAGGGGCACTCTGGCTTCTGTCCAAGACTACTTTGATGGTCTGATAGACAAATTGTCAACCATCAATGATGTTGTGTCCCTTTTTGAAGTCGAAGAAATCAACAGGGACAATATGATGGGGACTCTACGCACCATGAAGGCCACAAGAGAACAAGAGATACATGTCATTGCTGACAACGTCAAAGCTGACTTAGCAGTAGACAAAGTGATTGCTGACTTAGAAGTTGCTTTAACTCAAGCTAAAGAGAAAAAACCTCAACTTCCACAAACTCCGTCGGTCAACAAAGTGACACGGACTCGGCAAGTGTACCGGTTCGTTGCAAGTAATAAAACGGTAAGACCGGATATCGTTCTCAGGGATCGTGGACAATTACCACTTCGCAAATTAGACTACTATCTAGGCGATCAATTTTTGGAGTGAAGGTAGCTCTATCATCTAACAAGCAAACAAGAATAAAATGTTTTTGTTCTTTTTGGAATTTTATCAAACAGTTAGAATGCAGACAGAAATGTGAATAACAATTAGATAGAATTGTTAGGGTTAGACTAAGCTAATCCTCCCTTGATTGTTATGAAATGATAACTAACACAGTTCCTACTTCACTTATGACAATCGAATCTTTTCTAATATACTCAAACCCTAATGTCTTAGGTGGAATGAGCCTAAAATCCCAAATTAAACCCTAATGTCTTAGGTGGATTAATCAGAGAAATTGCATTAAGAATAAAGATTCATAAGATTGCAAGCAGCCAACACCTATGTCTAGATTCTTGGACTACTTGGCATATGATTCATGAGCATGCTTTAACATCAACCTTTCAATTGTCTATCAAAGCAACTAATCATTCCTAAGATGATCAAGCCTAGGAGAGCATTAAGCATAGAATCATACACTCATAAAGAAGAAGGAAACTGTATTATAATCAAGTCATTTTACAACCAAGTTCAGATAAGCAATAATCTAACCCCAACAAAGGGGAGTTTAGCTACACATAATTAAAGATAAAACAAAAGAAAGAGTTACAGAGATGAACAAAGGAGAGAGCTCCATAGAATGTTGCACAGCAGCCACAGCAGCAGAGGATCTGTTTTTAGGGTTTTCTGGATGTCCCTTCTGTTCTGCTCAGAGGTTCTTTTATAACTCGTGGCCCGTCACGGCCGTGACAGCCATCACGGCGGCCGGCCGTGACGGGTTCGTCTCTTTTGCGCTTCGCAAAATTACTCTCTCGCGTGGCGACCCTTTCTTCGCGACGCGAGCCAACTTTTTCATGCCCGTGATCTCCATCACGGTCAAGCCGTGATGGATTCTGACTTGTGGAGGTTTTTGGGTCACGGCCGTGATGTACATCACGGCTAGGCCGTGATCGATTCTGACTTTTGGAGGTCTGGCACAATCAGTCTCTCGCGTGGCGAGCTAACATTCGCGTCGCGAGCCATTTTTTCACGCCAATGATCTCCATCACGGCCAAGCCGTGATCGATTCTGACTTTTGGTGGTTTTGGGTCACAGCCGTGATAGCCATCACGGCCAGGCCGTGACAGCTTCTGACTTTTGGCCTCCTTTTTCTTCAGTTTTCAGGCCTTCTCTTCATCTCAGCTTCCTCATGGCTAAATCTTGGGCATTTAATCATAAATCCCTGCAAAACAACACACAATACCACCTTATCCGTTCCAAAGGAAAAACTATACAAAATCCAACTAAAATGGCCTAACTAAATGCAAATGCATGCAGAAATGTACATGGAAAATGAGGTGAAATCACACTCATCAAATCACCCCAAGCTTAAGACTTTGCTTGTCCTCAAGCAAAAACCAAGGCCATAAGACCGAAATAAACAAAGCATGGATAGTGAACTAAGAACCCGAGTAAAATGATCCAAGTAACATGCATTCAATTATTTCAGCAAGAGACAATCAATTCAAGTCCAATTAGGGGCTTAGTTTTCCTAGACTCGCATTCTCACTGATTCGGGCACTCTATCTCACTTGAAGCTCACCCCAAGCTTGTTCATTTGCTTGGCTCTCTTTCTTGCCTCACTCACTCAAGTGTTAAGGGAATATGACATTTCACTCCATTTTCCTCAAAGAATGATTCCTACCATAAGCTTGACTATCAACCAAATCTTTACTTTATTAATGAAAACATCTAAGAATCAAGAGGTCTTATTCTTTGGTTGCAATGAGGCCATGGGATTAATCATTAGGTGGGGTAATCAAGAAAAGGACATTTCAAAAGGCTAAACCAAGTATCAAGCATTTCAACACATGACACCTTCTAAAATACCTTCTTGGGTTTTTCATTCATTTTTCCACCTTTCTTTCTTTCTTTTCTTTTCTTTTTACTTCTCATTCCTTTTTGTCATCCCCTTCTCCATTTTTATTTCTTTTTCTCTTTTTTTCTTTTATTTTTCTTTTGTTTGGAGAAGGGGAGATTTTTCAATTCAAGAGAAATAAATTTTTTTCAGATTCATTTTTTTTTTCTTTTCATCATCCCAAACTTTCAACTACATTTTCCAACCCTTTTTGCACAGTACTTTAGAAGGTCCCTCATAAGCATATTTAACACAACATTTCAGGGTACCAAGAAAAGCATGCTGTTCATTCAGGCTCAAAATGGGGCAACTAAGGGTAGCATTATTCATTCAAAGCTCAGAAGGCCAGAAAAAACACCTATTGCCTCAATCCTTTTCAAAAATGTTCTCAAAAATTTTCAAGCTTCGAAATGGTTTCAAGTCAAGTTCTAGAGAAAGATAATCCAAGAGGAACACACTCTACACAAAGAACGGGGGCAGAGTTAGTAAGTACCCCCTAATGGCTCAAAAGCTCACATTTACAGTTCAAAAACCAGTGAGGAACACAAGTCTAAAGAAACACATGCTAATCATCAACTATCCAAGACCATCTCAAGAATATTTATTGAAGCCATATCACAAGAATAGACAATTCAGGGTCCAAAAATTCACTATCACAGAAAAATTGGCACTTAGCTCTCACAATCAAAAGCTCAATCTAAGCAGGGGTAACCGAATCATGCGATCATGCAAAATTAAGCCTATATGAATGCAATATTTACAATGCAAGCAAAAAGATTACCCCTACCCCAAGCTTAAAGACTTACATTGTCCTCAATGTAAATGATTAAGTTTAGAGAGGGGAGAAAACTGGAACAACTCACCAAGGTGGTAGTGGTACTGAATCACATGCTTTCTGGTTTTGTTTCCTTCTGCCCTTCTTCTCCTCCTTCCTTCAAAATCTGAAAGCACTCAACAAACTATTAACAAACCTCTTGAGCTTCTCAAATTATTCAAGAGGAGAAATCAAAAACAAAAGAGAAGATGAAAATAAAATTTGGGTTGCCTCCCAATAAGCGCTTCTTTAACGTCACTAGCTTGACGGATGATTTTTTTTTTTGTTCTTTTAAGATGGTGCCTGAAGAGTGACGGAGACCGCCTGACGATCAAAGTTGCCTCCAAGGTAGTGCTTTAGCCTTTGTCCATTAACAGTGAAGGTATCACCAGATGATGGATCTTCCAATTTAACTGAACCAAATGGAGAGACAGACTTGACATAGAATGGGCCTGACCATCTTGATCTCAATTTGCCCGGAAAGAGCTTGAGTCTTGAGTTAAACAGCAAAACTGACTGGCCTTCTTCAAATTTCTTGGGAAGAATGTACTTATCATGCCAGAACTTTGTTCTTTCCTTATATATCCTAGCACTCTCATAAGCCAAGAGTCGGAACTCATCCAACTCATTCAATTGAAGCATCCTCTTGTCCATGGCCAGCCTTGTATCAAAGTTCAGGGCCTTCACTGCCCAAAAAGCACGGTGTTGTAGCTCTAACTGAAGGTTACATTATTTACCGAACACTAATTGGTAAGGTGACATACCAATAGGTGTCTTATAAGCAGTCCGATAGGCCCAAAGTGCATCATCCAATTTCTTCGCCCAATCCTTCCTTGTATTGTTCACAGTTTTTTCCAAAATTCTCTTCAACTCCCGGTTGGACAATTCCATTTGCCCACTGGTTTGGGGATGGTATGGTGTGGTAACTTTGTGGTTCACCCCAAACTTGGCAAGCACTGCATTGAACTCATTATTGCAAAAGTGAGTACCCCCATCACTAATGATAGCCCTAGGGGTCCCAAACCGGGTAAAAATATTCTTCCTCACAAAACTGATCACAGTTCTTGCATCATCTTTCAGAGTTGGCACGGCTTCCACCCACTTGCTCACATAATCAACCGCCACCAGAATGTACTTGTTGTTGTAAGATGACGGGAAAGGACCCATGAAGTCGATCCCCCACACATCGAAGAGCTCTACCTCTAATATACCCTTTAAGGGCATCTCATTTCTCTTGGAAATACTGCCGGTCCTCTGGCATTTATCACATTTCATCACCCAAGCTCTGGAGTCCTTGAAAATAGTGGGCCAAAATAGCCCGCTTTGCAAAATCTTCATGGCGGTCCTTTCACCACCAAAGTGTCCTCCATAGGGTGAGTTGTGGCAGTGAGTCAACACCCCATTAATCTCTTCTTCCGGAATGCACCTTCTCAGAATTCCATCCGAACCTCTTTTGAAAAGATACGGCTCATCCCATATATAGAATTTGGCATCATGAATGAGCTTCTTCCTCTGTTGTGCATTGAAGTCCTTCGGAATCTTATTGGCGGCCTTGTAATTTGTAATATCCGCGAACCAAGGTGCCACTTGCACCACAAACAACTGTTCATATGGGAATTCCTCTTGAATTGGCAACTTTGCTTCTGCTTGAACATTTGCTTGTGGAAGCCTAGACAAATGGTCGGCTAGCCTTGGCTTGGCATCCTGTTTAGTCATAGGATGTCTCAAAGCATAATGATCAGTGTAGACAGTGGTTTTACAGCCAATCAAGTAGGATCTAAATTTATCAAAAGCAAATACCACAGCAAGCAATTCTTTTTCAGTCGTGGTGTAATTCAATTGGGCATCATTAAGCACACGACTGACATAGTAAATGACATGCAACACTTTATTTTTTATTTGGCCCAAAATGGCTCCCACCGCATAGTCACTTGCATCACACATTAGCTCAAATGGTAAACTCCAATCTGGAGGTGCAATGATCGGTGCGGTGGTGAGTTTTTCTTTCAAAACTTGGAAGGCATGCATGCAATCATCATCAAATTTAAAAGGAGTATCAGCTACCAAAAGCTTGCATAGGGGTTTCACAATCTTTGAAAAATCTTTTATAAACCTTCTATAAAAACCCGCATGCCCTAGGAAGCTTCTAACACCTTTCACATTTAAGGGAGGAGGAAGTTTTTCAATCACTTCAATTTTGGCTCTATCAACCTCCATCCCCAGTGATGAAATTTTATGCCCAAGAACTATACCTTCCCTAACCATGAAATGACATTTTTCCCAATTTAAAACAAGGTTAGTTTCTTGGCATCTTTTTAGAACACAGGCAAGATTATTCAAACAGTTATCAAAAGAATCACCAAACACAGAAAAATCGTCCATAAATACCTCAATAAATTTTTCATTCATATCAGAAAATATGGATAGCATGCACCTTTGAAAAGTGGCGGGTACATTACACAACCCGAATGGCATTCTCCTGTATGCATAGACTCCATAAGGACAGGTGAAAGTGGTCTTCTCTTGGTCCTCTGGGTCAACCACAATCTGGTTATACCCGGAGTACCCATCAAGGAAACAATAGAAAGCATGGCCCGCCAACCGCTCTAACATCTGATCAATGAAGGGCAAAGGGAAATGATCTTTTCTGGTGGCCTCATTCAGTCTTCTGTAATCAATGCATACCCTCCATCCAGACACGGTCCTAGAGGGAATAAGTTCATTCTTTTCATTTGCTACCACTGTCATCCCCCCTTTCTTCGGCACAACTTGGACCGGACTCACCCATGGACTATCGGAGATGGGATAGATAATGCCCGCATCCAACAACTTCACAATCTCCTTCCTCACAACTTCTTTCATATTCGGGTTGAGTCTTCTTTGGGGTTGTCTAACCGCTTGAAATTTTCCTCCACACGGATTTTGTGCATGCAAAAGGAGGGGCTTATCCCTTTCAAATCGGACATAGACCACCCGATTGCAGATTTGTGCTCCCTAAGCACCCTCAACAGCTTCTCTTCTTCCAAGGAATTCAACCCACTACTGATGATAACTGGGAATGAAGAGTTCATCCCAAGGAAAGCATAACGGAGATGGGATGGCAATTCTTTCAACTCTAGCACCGGTGGGTCACCCTTGTCTTCAATTCTCACATCTTCCACCACTTTGTCTTCATCGCTATTCACAACTGACAAGCCTCCAGAGATTTAATCATGAGATCAACTTCTTCTGCACATACTTCTTCTTCTACATCCTCTACCATTAGAGCTGCTTCTAACGAATCTTCAAACTTCTGGTGCAAACTCTTGTCAGATAATGAATCAATGAGGTCCACTATCATGCATGTGTCCTTGTCGCTTGGGTGTTTCATTGCCTCAAACACATTAAAGGTGACCTTTTTGTCTTGTACCCGAAGCACCAATTCCCCTTGATTGACATCGATCAAGGCTCTACCTGTTGCTAGGAATGGTCTCCCAAGAATCAGAGGAGTATCACCATCTTCAGCCATATCTAACACCACAAAATCTGCTGGAAAAATGAATTTATCTACCTTCACCAACAAATCCTCCACAACACCATAGGGATATGTAATGGAGCGGTCTGCCAGTTGAAGAGAAATCCCTGTTGGTTTTACCTCACCAATCCCCAGCTTCTTGAAAATGGAGAGCGGCATCAGATTAATACTTGCCCCTAAATCGCACAATGCTCTCCCTATGTTCAGATGACCAATCGTGCATGGGATAGTGAAGCTGCCCGGGTCCTTCATCTTTACTGGCAGCTTCCTTTGAAGTATAGCACTGCACTCTTCAGTAAGCATCACTGTCTCCTCCTTCCACCTTCTTTTGTTTGTAAGAATCTCTTTCATGAATTTTGCGTAGGAAGGCATCTGCTGTAGAGCTTCAGCAAACGGGATGTTGATTTGTAGCTTTTTGAATACATCCAGAAACTTAGAAAACTACTGATCTTTTGCCTCCTTCTTCAACCGTTGGGGGTGCGGGATTACCAAATATGGGGGCATCTCTTTGGGATTATCAACCTCTTCCAGAATCTGTCTTTTAGTCTTCTTCTTCGCAAATTCTTCATCAACCAATTTCTCCCTCTAAGGTTTTTTCAGCTTCTACACCAGTAGGAATAGAGGTAGTATCTTGGGAAGTTACGGTTCTTCATTGTTTACCTCTTCAAACTGCACCTTATCAATTCCAAAGCATCACTTGTCTTTTCTTCCCTCTCTTTTTCTTGTGGATTTAACACTCTCCCACTTCTTGTAATAATGGCCTTACAATCTTCCTTTGGGTTCTTCTCGGTATCCCCAGGCAATTGTCCTTGAGGTCTCTCTGCCATCTGCCTTGCCAGCTGGCCTATTTGATGCTCCAAGTTCTTGATTGAGGCATTCTGATTCTTCATAGTCTCTTGAGTCGCTTGCATGAACTGGCCTAGAATGTTCTCCAATTTGCTTGAACTCTCTTGAGGAGGCTTTGCTTGAGTACTTGAACTTTGCCCTTGTCTCCAACCAAAGTTAGGATGGTTGCGCCACCCCGGATTGTAGGTGTTGGAGTAAGGATCATTTCTAGGCCCTTGGTTGCCCATATAATTTACCTCTTCTTGTCCCGAACTTCCAACCACATTGATCTCACAGTTTCCATTTGCATGGTTGCCTCCACAGAAATCGCACACTGAGGTACCTTGAACTTGGACAGCTTGTAGTTGAGAATTCTGCAGTTGAACCGACCCCAGTTGTTTGGTAAGAATAGCCATTTGTGCCTTGAGAGCGCCAATTTCATCCAGCTCTAGAACACCCCTCTTGACCATTGATAGAGAACTAGGCATTTGATAGTCATTGTTAGCCATGTTCTCAATCAAGTCCTTTGCTTCTTCGGGCGTCTTCTGACTCAATGTCCCACTTGCAGCCGCTTCAATCATACTTCTTGAATTCCTGTTGAGCCCATTAACAAATGTTGCAACCTGTTGCCATGTCTCCAGTTCATGATTGGGACAAGCTGTGAGTAAGGACTTGAATCTCTCCCAGGCTTCATAGAGTGACTCACCATCCCTTTGTGCAAAGGCATTAATCTCTGATCTTAACTTAATCATTCTTGACGGAGGGAAGAAGCGAGATAAAAACTTGCTGACCAAATCATTCCAGGTGATGATGCTTCCATGAGGATGAGATTGCAGCCATGACTTAGCTCTATCCCTCAAAGAGAAAGGGAAAAGCCTTAACCGAATGGCCTCATCAGAAGCTCCATTTAGCTTGATGGTGTCACACAGCTCGATGAAAGTACCAATGTGAGCATGAGGGTCTTCACTCTCCAAACCTCCAAACTGATTTTGCTGCACAAGATGGAGAAGTGATGCCTTGATTTCAAAATTATTGCAAGTCACTGCGGGTCTCACAATCGGAGTTCCACATCTATCAACTCTAGGGGAAGTGTAGTCCCCCATTGTCCTTCTTGGTGCATTATCTTCAGCCATGGTGACAGCTGGTAATTCAACTAACAGTTCTTGCACTGCAGAGGATGTTCCTTCTCTGTTCTGTCTTGCCTTGGCTTCCTTCCTATTCCTTCTACAAAGTCTCTCGATCTCAGGTTCGAATTGGAGTTCACCTGGGTCGATAGTACCTCGCATACAATGAACAAACAGAGTAGCACAGAACAAACAAAGAAAAAGCAAAAAAAAGACACAAATGTAAATTTACAAAGAGAAACAGAAAATAAGAAAGAAAAAAACACAGTAGGAAAACAGTAAAAAAAAATGCCTAAATTAGGAGTCCCCTTTGGTACTCGTGATATTGGCACACCGATCCCCGGCAACGGCGCCAAAAACTTGACACGGACTTGGCAAGTGTACCGGTTCGTTGCAAGTAATAAAACGGTAAGACCGGATATCGTTCTCAGGGATCGTGGACAATTACCACTTCGCAAATTAGACTACTATCTAGGCGATCAAATTTTGGAGTGAAGGTAGCTCTATCATCTAACAAGCAAACAAGAATAAAATGTTTTTGTTCTTTTTGGAATTTTATCAAACAGTTAGAATGCAGACAGAAATGTGAATAACAATTAGATAGAATTGTTAGGGTTAGACTAAGCTAATCCTCCCTTGATTGTTATGAAATGATAACTAACATGGTTCCTACTTCACTTATGACAATCAAATCTTTTCTAATATACTCAAACCCTAATGTCTTAGGTGGAATGAGCCTAAAATCCCAAATTAAACCCTAATGTCTTAGGTGGATTAATCAGAGAAATTGCATTAAGAATAAAGATTCATAAGATTGCAAGCAGCCAACACCTATGTCTAGATTCTTGGACTACTTGGCATATGATTCATGAGCATGCTTTAACATCAACCTTTCAATTGTCAATCAAAGCAACTAATCATTCCTAAGATGATAGCCTAGGAGAGGATTAAGCATAGAATCATACACTCATAAAGAAGAAGGAAACTGTATTATAATCAAGTCATTTTACAACCAAGTTCAGATAAGCAATAATCTAACCCCAACAAAGGGGAGTTTAGCTACACATAATTGAAGATAAAACAAAAGAAAGAGTTACAGAGATGAACAAAGGAGAGAGCTCCATAGAATGTTGCACAAAGAGCCACAAAGAAGAGAGGATCTGTTTTTAGGGTTTTCTCGGATGTCCCTTCTGCTTCGCTTTCGGAGGTTCTTTTATAACTCGTGGCCCGTCACGGCCGTGACAGCCATCACGGCCAGGCCGTGACAGGTTCTGTCTCTTGCAGTTCTGGCAAAATTACTCTCTCGCGTGGCGAGCCTTTCTTCGCGACGCGAGCCAACTTTTTCATGCCCGTGATCTCCATCACGGCCAAGCCGTGATGGATTCTGACTTGTGGAGGTTTTTGGGTCACGGCCGTGATCGATTCTGACTTTTGGAGGTCTGGCACAATCAGTCTCTCGCGTGGCGACCTAACATTCGCGTCGCGAGCCATTTTTTCACGCCAATGATCTCCATCACGGCCAAGCCGTGATCGATTCTGACTTTTGGTGGTTTTGGGTCACGGCCGTGATAGCCATCACGGCCAGGCCGTGACAGCTTCTGACTTTTGGCCCCCTTTTTCTTCAGTTTTCAGGCCTTCTCTTCATCTCAGCTTCCTCATGGCTAAATCTTGGGCATTTAATCATAAATCCCTGCAAAACAACACACAATACCACCTTATCCATTCCAAAGGAAAAACTAAACAAAATCCAACTAAAATGGCCTAACTAAATGCAAATGCATGCAGAAATGTACATGGAAAATGAGGTGAAATCACACTCATCACAAAGAAAAGGTCAATCAAATTGACGATGAATCTAAAAAGTCAGGGGTGACTGCCAGGACTATCGTCAACATTCTAATAGCCATGCAATCCGAATATCTGGCAGCCAAGGCTGACAGAGAGGCTCTGGAGAAGGCTTGGGAAGAAATCAGAAATTCTCAATCTTAGTTTAGTTGACATTTTTTTTGTGTGTATGTCAACTGAACATCTTTTTAACTTATCTTTTTGAATGCTCATAATTTGACACACATCTGTGTATGCCAACCATCACTTTCCAGCCCTCTCTCTTAGGAATAAGTTAGCTTAAACTGACAGGATGTATTTTTGACAATGTAAAATTGTATTGCCAAATCAATGAATAAAACTTATGATCTATCTCATTTAAGGTCAATTTTTATTTCTAGCATCGTTGGCTTATACTTTTTCAAATACTTGCCATTAATTGACTTTTTTCTTAAGCCAATATTAATGTCGACGGATGCATAAGCATTCCCAGTAAAAACTTTAGTAATTTTAAATGGTTCTTCCCATTTTGGGGACCATTTGCCATATTCTCGACAGCTTTTGTCCATAGGCAAAATGACTTTCCACACCAGATCATCTACCTTAAATGATTTGAACTTAACCCGACTATCATAGAACTTTGCAATTCTTTCCTTCTGTCGAATCAAATTTTCTAATGCAATCAATCTTTCATCACTTAACTCATCCAATTCGTCCAGCATTGCATTCCAATATTGGTTGGTAGGCAAGTCATTTTGCCTTTGAATGCGAGTAGACCGAAGATTGATTTCGACAGGCAACACAGGATCATGTCCATAAGTTAGCCGATATGGCGAAGTTCCTGTCGCCTGTCTGGGTGAATTTCTATATGCCCATAGTAATTGATCAAGAGTATTATGCCAATTCTTAGGTTGTCGACCCACATGTCTTTTTATAAGACTAATAATGATCTTATTTATGGCCTCAACTTGGCCATTAGCTTGCGCATAGTATGGTGTAGATGTGAGCATTTTTATATGCCTAGAATCAGCGTATTCCACAACTTTCTTGCCGAAGAATACTGACCCTTGATCTATTGTCAACGTTTGGGGTATGCCAAATTGACAAATAATGTGATTTTCAATAAAATCAATTACGTCCTGTTGGGTGACTATTTTAAGGTAAACTGCTTCTACCCATTTGGTAAAATAATCAACCCCAAATAAAATGAATTGATGTCCTTTCGATGAAGAAGGATGTATCTGGTCAATTAAATCCAAAGCCCATCCTCAAAATGGCCAAGGCTTGACAATAGAATTTAATTCTCTAGCCGGTACATTTTGTATATGGCCATGTTTCTGACATTGTTCACAAGACTTGGCAAACAAAATACAATCTTTAATCATAATTGGCCAATAATACAAACTTCGTCGAAGAATCCATTTCATTTTATCTCCTACCTGATGGTCTCCACATATTCCCTCATGGACCTCTGACAGAGCCAAATAAGCATCTTGTTCACTCAGGCACTTGTGTAGAGTCCCGTCTACATACCTTCTATATAACAGTCCTCATTGCATTGTGTATTTCAATGCTTTGTATTTCATTTTCCTATCTTCATTCTGACTTGGATTTTCCAAATGTTCAATTATTGGTAACCTCCAGTCATTAGGTAGAATTACATCATTAACCAAAACATCTCTTTCTTCTAATGGATATAATAATTTTCTGATTTCCATTAATCTTGACAACGTCTTTTGAGATATCTCGTATCCTGAGGCTATTTGGGCCAACTCATTAGCCTCTTGATTCAAATTCCTGGGAATATATTTGACAATTACGTGATCGAATTTTTCCATTAACTTACTAGTTATGATACAATATTTTGTCAAGTTGTAATTGACACACTTGTATTCTTGAGTAAGTTGTTTGATAACCAATTGAAAATCCCCAAAGATATGCACATTTCGTGCTTTCATTTCTATTAGTATCTCTAATCCGACAATCAAAGCTTCATATTCAGCTTCATTGTTGTAACATGGATATTTAAGTTCAAACATGAACTTAGTAGGAGTGCCTTGTGGAGTCACGATTAAGATTCCTACTCCACTACCTCCTTGATGCCTTGATCCGTCAAAGTAGAGTTTCCACGGTTGTAAACTGACAACATTTATTTCTGGCCTGTCCTTTGACAGCTTTAGATGGTACGTATTGTAAAGAATATTCTGACAAAGCAATGGTCCATTTACCGATACGTCCATTAAGGACTGGTTTTGACAACATATACTTTATAACATCGGTTTTGGAAATAACGAATACGTTACATGGCATCATATAATATTTATGTTTTGTACAAGAAAAATACAATGCTAGACATAACTTCTCTATTGCACTATATCTTCTTTCAGCATCATTGAGGACTCTGCTTAGATAATATACGGCCCTTTCAACATTATCATCATCATCCCGGGCCAATAGACATCCTATAGTGTCTTCAGACGCTGATATGTACAACTTCAACGGTCGACGAGGCACTGCGGGCATCATGACCGGTGGATTGACTAGGTATTGCTTGATCAGGTCAAAAGCCTTTAGGTGACAAGGCTCCCATATGAAGCTTTGCTCTGCTTTCAACTTGACCAGCGGTGCAAATACTCTTGTTCTTCCCGACATATTTGATATAAACCTTCTTAGAAAGTTAACATTTCCTAGGAAGGATTGTAGTTCCTTTTTATCTGTCGGTGCTGAGGCTTCCATGACCGCTTTGGCTTTATTTTTGTCCACCTCATTCCTTTTTTGTGAACTAGGAAGCCTAAGAATTTGGCAGCTGACACTCCGAAGTTACACTTCTCTGGGTTCATTTTGAGGTTGTGTCTTCTCATCCTTTCAAACCCTTGCTTCAGGTGCTCCAAGTGGTGATCTTTGGTTTTGGATTTGACAACCACGTCATCAATATATACTTCTATGAACTCTCCAATCACATCATGGATAATCGTGTTCATTGCTCGTTGATAGGTGGCTCCTGCATTCTTTAAACCGAAAGACATGACGACCCATTCATATGTCCCAATTGCTCCTGGACACTTGAAGGCAGCCTTTGACACATCTTCTTCGGCTATAAAGATTTGATTATAACCTGCATGGCCATCCATACAACTCAAAATTTCATTTCCTGATGCTGAGTCGACAAGCATGTCGGCTATTGGCATCGGATACTCATCTCTGGGGGTATCCATATTTAAATTTCTAAAGTCTATGCATACCCTCATTTTGCCATTCTTTTTAATGACATGAACTACATTAGAAAGCTAATGGACATACCTGGTTGTTCGAATGAACTTTGCTCTAAGCAGTCTTTGCACTTCCTCTTTGATTTTATGCACTACTTCTGGAGCAAACCTTCTACTTGTCTGCTTGACAGGCTTGCAATTCTCCCTAAGTGGCAGCCGATGTTCAACAAGATCTCTGCTTAAACCAGGCATTTCATCGTAGTCCCATGCAAAGCAATCTTTATACTCTGCAATTAATCTGACAACTTTTTGTTTGTAATCCTCTGGCAGAAAAGCACTGACAAAAATGAGCCTTTTCTTTTCTTTCGTTCCTAAATTTATTTCTTCCAGAGGATCGTCTACTTCAACATTTTGCTTAACTTCGGCTTCTTTCTCAAAACCCAAAGGACCGTCGTCAATGATACAATCTGCCAACACACTCTCTGAAGTATGTACTTCTTTGTCGGCCAGATAGGCCGACAATCTTCTCAGGTGTATTTCAAGGCTCATTGTTGGAACTGGACCGAGACTTGTCGGCCCTTCCTTTTATCTTTACGCCAAACTGACTGAGAAGGCTTGCTTCTAACGCATCTTTGTCAATAACTCCTTCGTTGGCAGTCACAGGTCTGACGTTTGGTGAGTATACTTTGAAACCCACGTGTGACTGCTGGGCATAACACGTGCCATCGTCCGCTTCGACGATCTCCACTTGATCTTGCTCATTCCACAAGATTATTTTTCGATGCACTATCGAAGGAATTGCTCCCACAGCATGAATCCAATCCCTGCCAAGTAATAAGTTGTAGCTTGATTTGACTGGAATTATCACGAACAATGTCATTCTCTCGACAGTGCCAACCTGGATATTGAGAAGTACAACACCATCTGATGGAGATGTTTTGCCACTAAAATCAGTGACAACCATGTCTATCGGAATTAACTCTGACTGATCTTTTCCTAGCTTCTTAAACATTTCCCTAGGCATCAAATTGACAGCAGCTCCTCCATCAATCAAAACTCTATTAGTGGGTCCCCCATCAATTATAGCCTTTACATGCAATGGCCTTAAATGATTTCTTTGTTCATCAGTGGGCTTTTCTAACTGGGCTATATTGTCGAACACGGTGACCAAATTCTCTTGGACATACATCCAAAAATCATCTGGATTTCTGTCATTGTCGACCATATCCTCATCGTGTGACCCAGTTCAACATGCCATATCGACGGACGCTGGCTCGATACTCTGATAGAAATGGAGAAGGAAGAAAAAGAAGGCTTTCAGCAATGCTTTCTGGCTCCTTCTTCTATATCAGAAGAGGTGAAGCAGAGGGAGGAAGGGAGGCCCTCGCCCACTTCAAGATATCCTTCATACTCCGCTGGGATGACGTAAATAAACCCTATATTCATTCTCATACTTGGTTCCAAAATGATTTCATTCTCTGGATCCTCGTCTAAGAATGCACCTCCTACAGTTCTTCCTTGATTTCTCTTCAAATCATTGTCATCGTCTGATCCCGACCTTTCTAACAAAGGTCGGGCTATCCCTACACCACAGTTATCCAGTGCCTCGATGATGTCAGCTAGATCTTCATTTTGGCTATCCATGTCCATGCCTCTGCTGATGCTAATATCATCATTTGGATCGTTTAGTGCCTCAATGACAGCATCAAAAGACAATTCTTCCTTAGTCAAATCACATTCAGGTTTGAATGTTGCCAACTGATGATCTTGCATCCTCGCCTCGAACTTCTTCTCAAGCCCTGCTACCTTTTCCATGTCTACAGTCCAACCGGTCAATTGCCTGTGGATTTTGTTGGTGGTGACGACATTTCTAAGGCCTTCTTTTTCTCTGCACAGACTTGCGACATAGGCTTCTTTGACCTGTTTTGAGTAACAGGCATCTTCATGTCAACCTCCATTGGATGAGCCTATATCACACTCTTCATTTTGACATCTCCACTCTTGTTAGCTACATCGTCAGCCATTGCAACCAAATAACCAGTATTCTGCGAAGGCATCTCTTTTATGGTGACACCTCCTTGCCTGGCAAGCTTCTTCTTTTGAGCCTGTCGGAGCCTTTGCAACCTCCTCTTTTGGATCTTAGAGATGGCCGACTGAGTTGATGGTCCTGACAAGCCAGGTCCTGTCATCTGAGCATTCTGAGCTAGCTGACCCTTTCGGTAATCCTTATTCCAAAAGGGTGGATTGTGGACATTGAACTTGTTTTTTCTGACCCATTTCTGCTTTCGTAACTCTAGATAACGAGTCATGGCAGAATTGTTTACCCATTGATCCACCATTACATTGGACGGGGGTTTCCTAGTCTTGACGAAATTGAATCTACCATCGATGAAGTTGTTACTTCCCACTAATCCTCTGACCGGATCTTCAAACCAACAGGTGCAGCACTTGTGTACATTGTTAGACCCAGCATGGCTGCTCGGGTGTGAAAATCTGCCTTGGCTATTACCATTGCGGGACTCAGTTCCGTCTTGTGGGCGATAAGATGGTGTTTTCTGCCCCCTGGCTTTCTCGGCAGCCACTTCGTCATCAAATGTTTCGCATCTTGGGCAAACTTTAAGTATGCCACCAGATTTCTTGCGTGTCATGAAATTGACAAGAGGTTCTCCCACTACAACAGATTAGACTTTTAATAACGCACCTTTTATAGCATTTCCATGTGGAAATGCTATTAAAAGTGATGGGGGGACTTTTAATAGCGTTTCCTTTAGAAAACGCTATCTTAGGTATCACCTAAGATAGCGTTTTCGTGTGGAACCGCTATTAAAAGTGCCACTTAGGAAAAGATAGCGGTTCCACACGAAAACTCTATCTTATGTGATACCTAAGATAGCGTTTCCTAAAGGAAACGCTATCTTAGGTTCACCTTTTCTTCTGAACAGCAAATTAAACGCGGGACGGTTTTCTTCCCTCTTTTTTCTTGCTCTCTTCATTCTACTCGACACACACAGCCCCAACCCTACTGTAGCTCGTTGCCATCGCGGGAACCCTTATTTGCCACCGTCACCTTCGTTGCTCGCCGCCGCTGCTGTTGTTGACCATCCTGCAGTCGTTACCGCCCGTTCAAGCCCTTCCCTCTTCCATCGCATTTTCCTCTTCGCTGTTTGCATGGTAAGTCCCCTTGTTTCTCTTTTTTCTCCCTTGTTGGAAAGGATGCTTATTATGATATTACTGAGATTTTCTCATATTCGGGTTCCTCCAAGTGTATCTTATAAAACTGAAGTTTTGTCTTGTTCCTAGGTGAGCTTACATTTGAAAGCTTCTCAAATGCTGTGAAACTCCGGTCATAGAACCGAAGTAACTATCCATTTCAAAGGCAACTCTATCTGTTGGAATCGTTCACTATATATGCAGAAGATTTTTATTTGCTACCTAAATTTTGCAATATTAGTTTCAGGAACATTTTCTTGCTCCTTTAGCAACCCTTCTTTGTGTGTCTGTGTGTATTAGAGTTTAAAGAAACATTTCAGTTGTATATTTGTAGTAGTTTTGGTTTTTCGAATATTTATTCAATGGAAAATTTTCCAGGATTAATTTTAAAACTCTAATGTGTGAGGCAGAATATGACGATTACAAAAATAATTAAACTGACAAGCCAAAATCCAAATATGAGAATGTTGTATGCTAATATTCTTGGTTTTTTTATCTCTGCAGATTTTCTCAGCCTCTTCACAAACTGAGATAGGGATTGCTGAAGTTTGCATTATGTAACCAGGTATACTTGCCAAAGATGATTGTGCTAATGTAACTCTTCCTGCAAAAGATAGTGAGTTGGCCTTCCAGACTGATAGTTTCTTTTTCATTTTCTCCAGAACATACGCACAGACATTCCTCAAATACATTTAAAATCATTTGAGTCTGGTTCAAATTTGCTTCAGCTACAAAGATTAGGTCATCAGCAAAACTCAGCTACAAATTTGCTTCTTGGTACGAAACTACTTTGAGTATTATTTACAATGTAAGGCGTAACAGTTAGTAGCCTATGAGCTATCACTTTGGTAATGATCTTATAACTTACATTACACAAAGCTACATGTCTTAATTGATTAACACAAGAGATATCAATCTTTTAAGGAATCAGATTTAACAGGAATATATATAATTACCAACAACATTCCATTGAGAATTAATAGAGATGGGATGAAAACCATCAAGGCCAAGGGCTTTAAAGTTTTTCATACTAAAGAGAGCTCTTTTTATCTCATCAAGTGAGACAAGATTTTCAAGGAAATCCCTGTCTCTTTCTTTTATATTAGGAAAGGCAGATAAGGTTGGAAAACTGACATTTCCCATACCAGTACTTTGATATAAATCCTTAAAGAAATCTGAAACTAAGTTCTGTAATTGCAAATCTTCATAGATCCAATTGTCATCAGGACCTAGTAGAGCATAAATTCTATTTGTTCTCCTCTTTATGATGGCTGATTGATGAAAAAACTTTCAGTCTCCCATCATGAACCATTTGATTCTAGATTACTGAAACCAATAGTTTTCTTCTTGTTTCACAATCCTCTCCTTGAACATAAAAGATACAACAGGTTCTTCAAGGGACTGGAAACTCGCTACACCGATCCTTTCCTTTACCCAACTGAATACCCCCCCTCTCTCCCATCTTTCCCTTATGATGCTTCCCCACTAATACACAGCCCCTGTCCACACTCAATTTGCCATGCGGAAAAACGGTAAAAGTTTTCATTCCTTTCATTCCTTTAATCTGTATACATTGCATGTAGACCTCAACAACTCTAAACTCAAAGTAAATATGTTTAATAAATATTTTTGTAGATCGGGAAAACATGGATCGGAAATGGATGTCTGCCAATCGTTTAACGAAGGAGTATGAGGATGGGGTGAAAGAGTTCATTAGTTTTGCATTTCGGCATGCGGAAAACCCTAGTACAATCATATGTCCTTGTTTAGATTGTTGTTATGCAAGGCGAGTTAGTGCAGCCGATTTGGAAGAACATTTAGTGTGTAATGGAATCGATCAAAGTTATACATGTTGGACAAAACATGGTGAGACAAGAGCTGAGTCTAGTGAAATGAGGAATCGTGTGAGATATTCATCATACGATACCGACACAAATACTTATGAGGGCGATCGTTTTGAAGACATTGCAAATGCTGTTGAAGAGGATCTTCGGGATTGTCCTCAAATGTTTGAGAGGTTGGTAAGTGATGCAGAGCAACCATTGTATGATGGTTGTACTAAATTCACAAGATTGTCGGCGATGTTAAAGTTGTATAACTTGAAATCGGGCAACGGATGGACTGATAAGAGCTTTACGGACTTACTCACACTATTGAAAGACATGTTGCCAGAGGATAATGTGCTTCCTAGTTGGACATATGAGGCTAAACAAATGTTACGCTCTATTGGCATGAGCTACGAGAGGATACATGCTTGTCCTAACGATTGCATTTTATTTCGGAATGAATATGCATCGTTAAAGATGTGTCCTAAATGTAATGCCTCACGATATAAGAAGAAAGAATCAGATCCAGAGAAGGTTGTGTGGTATTTTCCCATAATACCCAGATTTAGGCGCATGTACCGTAGTTCAGAAGATTCAAAGTACTTGACATGGCATGAGGATGAAAGGATCAAAGATGGCAAGCTGCGGCACCCAGCAGATTCTCTGCAATGGAAGAAATTTGATCATGATTATCCTGATTTTGGGCAAGAATCAAGAAACCTACGACTTGCATTGGCTACTGACGGATTTAACCCGCATGGTGTTCAAAGTAGCTCTCACAGTACATGGCCTGTGATTTTGGTGATTTATAACCTATCCCCATGGCTATGCATGAAGCGCAAATTTATGATGTTATCTATGTTAATTTCTGGGCCCAAACAACCAGGAAATGATATAGACGTCTATTTGACTCCTTTGATTGAAGACTTGAAACAACTGTGGGAGACAGGTGTGGAGGTGTATGATGGGTATAAGGAAGAAAGTTTCAATTTGAGAGCTATGTTGTTTGGCACAATTAATGATTTTTCAGCCTACGGTAATCTGTCAGGATATAGCATCAAGGGTCAGTGTGCATGCCCTATATGTGAAGAGGGTACGGATTGGATGCGGTTAGAACATTGTAAGAAGAATCTCTTTCTTGGGCATCGTAGATTTTTGCATCCAAGTCATCATTACCGGTGGTGGAGAAAGGCGTTCAATGGGAACTCGGAAGAAGGTAGAGCTCCTTCACCGTTGACGGGTGATCAACTTTTTGAAAAGGTAAAGGATTTGAATATCCAATTCGGTAAACCTTTTGCGAGAGATATTGTCACAAGTGGGTGGAATAAAAGGTCGATTTTCTTTGAGTTGCCATATTGGAAATCATTATATGTAAGACATTTCCTCGATGTGATGCACGTTGAAAAAAATATCTGTGATAGTGTCATTGGTACGTTACTCAATGTGCCAGGGAAGACTAAAGATGGCATCAATGCAAGGTTGGACTTGGTTAGTATGGGAATAAGAAGAGAATTGGGACCGACGGAGAAGGGTAAAAGTACATATCTTCCTCCGGCTGCTTACACTCTATCTAGAAAAGAAAAAACTGTTTTTTGTAAGTTTCTTGAAGGAGTTAAGGTTCCGGAAGGGTACTCTTCAAACATTAGGAACCTCGTATCGATGAAAGATCTCAAGTTAAAAGGTCTAAAGTCCCACGATTGTCATGTTCTCATGGAGCAGTTGATACCCATTGGTATACGGTCTATTTTACCTAACAAAGTGCGGGGGGCCTTAACTAAACTCTGTTTCTTCTTCAAGGCAATTTGCAGTAAAGTGATTGACCCTGGGAAGTTGCCATCATTGCAAAGAGAAATTGTTGTGACTTTATGCGAGCTTGAGATGTACTTTCCACCTTCATTCTTTGACATAATGGTTCATCTAACCATTCACCTTGTTAGAGAGACACAACTGTGTGGGCCAGCTTATATGAGATGGATGTACCCGATTGAGCGTTATATGAAGATATTAAAAGGGTATGTGAAAAACCGATCACGACCAAAAGGTTGTATTGTTGAACGGTATATTGTCGAAGAAGCTGTTGAATTTTGTATCGAATACCTATCCAATGCTGATTCTATAGGGCTGCCAAAGTCTCGTCACACATGGAGAATGATGGGGCAAGGAATTACTGGAAATGAAATAGTGACTATATCAAGGACGGAATGGGAGCAAGCACACTTATATGTTCTGCACAATGCCGATGAGGTTGAGCCATATGTTGAAAAACACAAGGACATGCTTAAGAGTTTGTATCCAAATAAGAATCAAAATTGGATAACTAGAGAACACAATCGTTGTTTTATAACGTGGCTAAGAGATCACATTTATGCAGAGTTGACTGAAAATGCTACTTCAGTTTCAAATAGATTGAGATGGTTAGCCAAAGGTCCAAGTTTGCATGTCTTCTCTTACCACGGTTATCAAATTAATGGGTACACATTCTATACAAAAGAACAAGATGGTCGGAGTACAATGCAAAACAGTGGTGTGACTCTTGTAGCTCAGTCGATGCATATCTCAAGTGCCAAAGACAAACCCGATATATGCAAATATGTCATACTTCGTCGTCATTGAACGCATATGGGAGTTGGATTACACAAAGTTTAAGGTTGGTGTGTTTGGTTGTAAGTGGGTTGACAATAATAACGGTGTTCAGATTGATGAGTCAGGGTTCATGCAGGTGGATCTTAATAGGGTGGGGTATAAAGATGAGCCTTTTATATTAGCATCTCAAGCTCAACAAGTGTTCTATGTCACTGATCCAGCTGATATGAAAAGGTCCATTGTTCTTTTGACTAACAAAATAATTACTAAGATTGATGATCAAGACCATGGAGATGTTGATATTGAAGATGATCCTTTCGTCGGGACATTACAATCACTTGAGATTGATCCAACTAGGGATGATGGTATGTATATGAGAGATGATCATGATGAGGGGCTTTTGGTCAATCCGCCATTTCGTACTAATAAAGGACAAACAAATCTCAATCCAATGAAGAAAATAAAAAGGTTGACTTAAACATGTATGTAGTGTTTGTGTTTAAATGAACTTTCTGATCCTTTTATATTATAGTTAGCATCTTCCGGTAATGCTAGTGTTGATTTTGTTATTCATTGTTGTTTTATATTTTGCATCAATTAATGTTATATTAATGTCCATTGATGTTTTACTTGTATCTAATATTTTTGTAGGTAAATGACATCTTCAAGTAATTCTAGTGATGCCAAAGCGACGAGACGTGGGCCAACAGTTATGAAGGCGGTCATCCGCGCTAGGAGTAAAGGACAAAAATTTGATGTAATTTACTTACTAATCTAAGGATTTCATAATGTTGTTTGATATCTAGATTTAATTACTTTATTATTTTTATTAGGTTGAATGGAATTATTTGGACCAACCAATTCGTGCTAATGGTAAAATATTGAAGAGTTACATTGGGGCCGTTGTTCGGCAAACGGTCCCAATTATTTGTTCTAATTGGAAGGATGAAGCTATGGATGGTTTCAAAGAGAGCATATGGGTTGATGTACAGGTAATTGTTAAAATTTATGAATTATATTGTAAACTATGTAAACATACTTACTTTGACACGTTGTTTATATTGTTTTGCAGATGTCTTTTAATGTTGATGAATCTCGGAAAAAAATTGTACTTCAGGAAGCTGGTAACCTACATAGGGCATTCAGAACTAGATTGACCAAAAAATTTCTAAGAGATGCCAACGGGAGTATCATAGAGGAACCTCCATCACAATATCCACACATATCAAGGGATGAGTGGATAGATTTTATAGCAATACGCACAAGAGATGCTCAATTCCTGGTATGTTTAATATCACGTTAGTCCTTATAATTTTATAGCAATACGTACATATGACATTAACCATGTATTAATATTACTTATATGTGTCTGAATAGAAATTAAGCAATGAAAATCGCAACAGGGCGTTAGATCCTACATGCCCTTACAAAGCATCATGTAAGGGGTATGCTGACATTGAGGATGAATTGGTATGTATATATATATATATATTTAACTTCATGTGTGGTAAATATGACTTTTAAACTGTTTGGTTAATATATATTATCTCAATATACAGATGCAGGAGGCGGGGCCAGAAGTTAAGAAAATTAAACGCCATATTGTGTGGAGGAAAGCCAGCGAGAACAAGGCGGGTGTAATTGACAACAAAAATACGCAGACCGTGTGGAATAAATGTGTTAGTAGACTAACGTTTACATTTTCATTTGTTATTTTCTTATGATAATATATAATAATTTTAACATTTGCATTTCACCAATAACTATGTGTCAGGAGGAACTCATCACACGATCTGCGATAGAGGGAGAGATACAAGATTTTGGTCGCCAGGGATATTCTTGCTAAAGCCCTAGGTGTGCCGGAGAACCCCGGTCGTGTTAGGGGTGTGGGTTTTGGCGTCTCTCAAAAAGACTACTTCCCACCAAAGGTCGTGCAAAACATAACTCTGAAACGAAAAGGTGGGAGACATTGGTGTCTCAACTCTCTGAAAGATTGAACATTTTGGAAGAAAAGCTGAAAAAAAAAGGAGGATGAGGAGAGGCAGGCTAATTTCACAGCTCAAGCAAGCGTCAAAGATAGTTGCACTCTACCATCTGCTATCAGGCTTCCAGAGGTAATGCATGCCCTTTTTTTTTACTAGTATTGCATTCGCAGTTAAATACATTCAATTGGATGCCTTAATTCACAGCTTATTCATCTATCATTGGATTAGGGCGTCAAATCATGTCAGCTATATTTATCAACCCCAAACTATCGTATGGTTGCTATGGGTAAAGTATACAATGAGCCGGGTGTTACACTGCACACTGGACCAGTACCCCTTAACCATGTGAAAGTTGGAGTTGATGTTGCAACTGAGGGGATGCGCCATTGCGGTACCTATCGATCGTGCGGATGTAATGACAAGAAGAGATGCAATAGGTACTTATGTGGCATGGCCAATTGATCTCGTGGTTGTAATTAATATGGTATGTAATTGCATTTTTCCACCTTTTCATATACGGCATATATGCATTACATTAGTTGATCACTAACGGCATATTGAAATGCAAAATTTCCGGGCACCCGCAAAATCGAAGGCAAGGGCAGGGAGTGTCCGGATATACAAAGGAGTCAATTACAACCCCAGAAAATAAAGGAGGCAACTCTGAGGCCAACCCTCCTACAGCTGGTTCAACTACAATTTCTCCGGAATATTTGAATTTTCTTAAAATACATGAACGAAAGAATATGAAAAATGATGACCAATTGGACATAGAGATGGAACAAAATATTTTTGGTCAACATTTCATTGAGATGATCAATACTTAAAATATCAGAGAAGTTGTAAATCATGAATGGGTATCTGCCTCCGTTATTTCCGTATATATCAGGTACTAAATCAGGCTTAAAGTGTACAATATTTTTTTAGTCTTTCCATTTAAATATTGATGTCATTGGTGTAATCCATTTTTATATTTTAATTGAAGGTATTTGTATGAAGAATTGTTGCTTCCAAAGGAAAGAACGAGGAGGTTTCTGTTCTTGTCCCCACACCAAACAGATACATACGGCTTCTTCGGGAGGGATTCACAGACAACGTATATAGCTGACCGCTTTGCAACTACAGAAAGAGAATATCAGCCCTTGTTTCTAGTGCCGTGCAATGTTGGATGAGTCACTTATCCTATAGGACTTAATTCACAATAATGAATTACATAAAAGTTGAGGTGCTTAGGATTTGTTATCTCAACATTTTTGTAGGAATCATTGGGTCTTTGTCTTGCGATAAATATTGTTGAAGAGATTATTTACTATCTGGATCCCTTGAATGTTGATCCTAGGGGTCGCCTGAATTAAAGAATCTGTTCGATAAGTAAGCATGCTTTTATATTTCTGATTTTCTATGATTCTGTCGAATGGCTTCCATGGTAGATACATGTTGCAAGTTGTCATGGTCCTAATGTGCTTTTGATTTTTGACATTAGAACATGTGTTGAATTGACATATACTGGGTTGTGGCTGTTGTGGTTCAAAATAAAAAAAAGCATGCGTGTGTTTGTGATGATTGAAAATATGTTTCTTAATGAACTCGGTTTGATTTTGTGATTAGTGCTTTGCAAGTTTATCGTGCAAATATCGGAGCTAAGGTGCCGCGTTTAAAGGCAACCAACATTAAATGGATTCAGATAGAGGTACATTTGCAAAAACTTAATGCGCAATTAGATAAAAAAAACTATATTGATTTACTATTTTATTTTTTATAGTGCCCAAGACAACCCAACAGTACAGATTGTGGGTACTATGTCATGCGTTTCATGAAGGAAACTATCTTGCAGAACCAAATTAAAATACCAATGGCGGTATGTTGTTTACTTAGCTTTTAACTGTGACGGTTCAAATGTTTTAGCAATTGTAACTTACTTTATTTAATTTTTATGTCGCAGTACTTCCCTGACTTCAAATGCTCCACATACTCCACTACTCAACTATCTGAAGTCAAGGAAGATTGGTGTCGCTGTATTGTTGAAAAGTTCGTTTGATTATGTCAAATTGATCACAGTAGTTGCAGCAATACTCATTGGTATGCGAATAATGCTTTTGATCACAAAGTAATGCATGTTACAAGTGTATGTTTTGGCTTCGTAGGATGCAGAAAGTGAATGGCAATTTATAAATATTACATGAAATTGTGTATAGCACTTGCTTTCTTTGGTGATTGGTTTATTGATGCTAAATTTCAAAATCTTGTTCATAAAATGTTCATTAGGGGAGTTTTCTATAACAACCAACAGGACGTATGGTTATACTTTTCTATTGGCAATCTTTAATTTATTTTATGCCTAATGAATCTGGAAATGGTGGTTGATATACACCTTTTTCAGCATATACATGCCTTCTCTTTAGCTCGGTGGATGTGTACTATCTTCTATTGGTCCTGGTACACTTAGTTCAAACCATATTGATTTGGTGCTTGTGTTTGCTTACAGACCCGACAGGCTTTTACACCAAAACAAATAAATGAAGCATGCTATGTTGACATGAAGGCTAACAAAGATGTTTTTGACAGTCTGAGGAAAAACCCAAAAGTAAAATATGATGGGCAACGGTTCTCTTATAATGATGGAGTTATTGACCTTAAGGATGCTTAAGGATACACGAGTTTCCAGAGGGCATTGCTGTTATTGACCTTAAGGATGCTTACCCAACTGTGATGGAGGACTTTTATTAGTTTCTTGTTATTTGTTGAACATTTCTGACATTGATGGTTCAGTAACATTGTTCATTAGGGCAGGTACAATGACTTTTATTAGTTTCTTGTTATTTGTTGAACATTTCACATTTCTGACATTGATGGTTCAGTAACATTGGTAGATTTGTTCATTGTTATATGTTTGTTCTTATTTCTCACAGATTTCCCTCCTCTTTGCATAAATGAATTTTGGTGTAGTTCAATATGCAGGAATGGATGTAAAAGTTAAGAAATATGTAAAAATTAAAAAAAAAAGGAGGGAATAGATAGCGTTTGTTATTAACAAATGCTATCTAAAGTGACTTTAGATAGCGTTTGTTAATACAAACGCTATCTAAAGTCACCTATTAATAGCACTTCCTAAATGCTATCTTTGCTAACGAGTTTTAATAGCGGTAGCATAGATAGCAGTTACAAACGCTATTAAAAGGCATACGGAAATGCTATCTAAAGTCTAATCTGTTGTAGTGTCCCGACTTTGGATAAATATCAAATGAATTCGACAGATCCATCTGGATATTTTGCCCAACTCTGATATTGACCATGCCTATTCCCATAGGGACTCGGCGGTCAGCCTTGTTAACTTCAGGACCAAACGCTTATGTATCAACTTTCATGTCTGGTTTCTTGTCTGAAAATTTTAGTCTTCCTTTTGCCAAACCTTTCTGAATAATGTCCCTGAAATGCATACAATCATTAGTTACATGACCAAAAGTGTTATGATACTTACAGTACTTTCGATCCTTAATCTCATGGGCTTTCAAAAACCTATGGTCATCTCACAATTTTAACTTCTTATCTTTGAGTAATATGTCAAATATTTGATCGGTCTTGGTCACATCAAATGTATACACTTTCTTATTAATGAAAGGGAAGCCTTTATTTGGCCCTCCCAGGCTTCAAAGCTTGGCATATATAAGGTGGACCATTTTTTTTAATTCAATGTAATCTACCTCATATTCCTCAGAATCGTTGTCTTCCTCGTCGGATTCGCTACATCTGACAAAGTTAATTTTTTCTCTTTTGAGGAATTTCCTTTGCTTGAAAACCTTTTCGGCTTTCAATTGTTCAATTTGACGGACTTTATCTCCTAACTGGGCAAGATCAATTAGTTGTCGGTTGACCAACTTCTTCCTAATATGATAATCTAGACCCCCAGCAACAATCTTTACTATTTCCGTCTCAGGGATAGGGGTGAAGCAACGACTCCTCATTTGATGGAATCGAGCAAGGTAGTCATCAACAAACTCGTTATTCATCCTCTTAATGCCAAATAAGTCTGTCAATCCTATCTTTAGGTCACCTCTAAAGAATTGATCATGAAAACTCCTCTCTAATTAATTCCAGGAATGTATGGAATTAGGCCTTAGAGTTGAAAACCAAGAAAAAGATTCTTAGTCAACGAACTAGGAAAGAACTTCATTTTTAGTCCCTCCTTTAAAGCCAAATCTCCTAATTCCATCGTATATCGGGCAATGTGATCGACTGTCGACTCTCCACTTTCTCCTGAGAATTTTGACAACTTGGGTTTTTGTATCCTCGAGACATTTCCGCCTGTTGGACCCAATTAGGAAATGCCGATGCAAAAAATGGTTGATTGGCATAACCTATGTTAAAACAAGCCTATTCAATGCTTGCTCGATGACTTGATTGACGTTTTGATTTAGAACGTTTTGCCGAAACGCTCCAACAGCATCCTGGTTTATGACAAAATCTTCGTCTTCCTCCGGTTGTAGAATATGTACATTTCCACGTCTCAAAGGAATCCGATGATGGGGCTGTGGCCGTTCGTCATCTTGTTCAGATCCGTCAAGGTGTATAACTTGTGGTTGTTCAACCTGTGGTTGATTATTCCTATTGACATTTCTATTGAGATTTCTATTTGTATTTTGGTTATCATCTGGGGCTACAATGCCCAAGGCTCTATTTAACCTACGTATCTCATTTTCCAATGTCAAGCATGCATTATTCGTGTTTTCCATTAATGGTGTAATTATTGTACTCATTTGTTGAGTAAATGTATTCACCATGTCATGGTTACTAGAGTCAATTTGTTGTCGAACATTGGCTAGTGTAGCCTCTGACAGACCAACAATATTTTGCGGGGGTTGTCTTAGTGGGGATATATGTGGCCTTACTAGTAGTTGCTCTTGTCGAGAATGGGTTACTACCATTAACCCTGTTATTCCATTCGCATGACTGGGAATTTGCCCCCCAGTCGATGGTCCTGCCTGTCCAGATGCATGGGCAGCCATCGTCATTCCATTTGGATATGGTATGTATGCAAATGAGGTATTTGGATTGACAGTAGTCGAACCATAAGGCATCCCATACAAAGGTTGTGACAGAGGTTGCGTAGTCCCTCTTGGGTTTGAATTCACAACGCTTCGTGGAGACAATCCGGTAGTTGGTGGATTTATTTGTTGTAAAACTGGGGAAGTTGGTGATGGGAGTGTTCCTTGGCCAACTTCGTCAAATCTATTGACAACTTGAGCGTAAGAAATGCCTCTTCTTGCACCTAAACTATTAGTGCTATTATTCCCTACATTAGTAGCGTTAGCCCTGGTTGCAGGAATATTGTCAACAGGTGCAATAGCATCCACCGTTGACGCAGCGGTGTTAGTTCCTACTACGCCTGCATCACTTGCACTACTCATATTTAGAGTTTTGGGAAATAGATGATGTTTGAACCACCTTTCCACCCCGTAGACGCATACAAATAAATTTGTATGTCAAATTCGTGACACTGTACGAGTTACTCTAATCTCGTCCCACTGGGCGTGCCAATTTGTTAACGTTGATTTTTGGTTGGTGTCCAAAAATTCCTTCGTGACAAATAATTATAGATCAGACGAGTGTGGGACCTATGAGTTATGCGGTAATCTCGTCAGAATGTATGTATGAATAGTCTGCCAAGTACAAATTTGATAATTAAAGCTAAATTAGGAAATGCTGGTAAAGACTTGGTGTCAAACGATTATGTATATTTGTCAAAGAGGTATAAAGCATTGTCAATAATGAGTTTTGACGATAAATGATTCATGCTTTAAAAGATAAGTTTGAAATTAAAAGAAAAAGACAGTTATTTAATAGAAAATAACTTCCTAATCGTACTGAGTTTATAATGAAAAGAAAACTGAAGTTTGAAAGGAAAGTTAAGTAAAGAAAGATCTAAATGACACTACTTGCAAGAAGTAAAATAAACTTAAAAGACGAACTTGATAGAAATACTGGAAATTAAAAGGAACAAGTAAAGAACTTGAACAAAAAAGGATGAAAATGACATTGAATTTTGCCATAGTATTGAAATAAGAAGGATGGACGGAATACTTGAATGTAATCCGTCAATCTACTGTGTGATCGAGATGTGTAGGATATGTATTAAGTAACCTCTAGATAATGAAAATAGTTTCTAAAATACTAAGTAATTAAATATGAATACTTGACAAGAAGTAAAACTTAGATTTGAAATGTAAGAACACTACAAATGAATTAATATAGAAAAGGTAGTTATTTATTTAAGTTGATGAAGAACAATTTCTGAGAAATTGAATAGAAACGAATGAAAATGTTAATTTAAGTAAAAGATGTCAAAAACTAAGAATTGCTTATAATATTAGAGTAAAGGAAAACTGGATTAAACAAGTATTAATTTGTAGAAAAAATAATGAAGTTTAAAGAAATAACTTGAAGAAGATTATAAATAAACTGGAAAATGCATGAAGAACTATTGAAGAAATATTAAAAGTTAATAAAAATTAACAAAGAAATAAGATGAATCCGCCATCACAATATTGATGGCAGTAAAATAAAGAAGTGTTAGAACATCATGAAGAACATGATGAATAGACTGAAGGATAACCTATAATTCTAATTTGTTTAGAACATCATACAGATACAAACCATAGCATATTACACATGTTAATCGAAGGAGAGGAGAAGAATTGTGTACCTTGGATCGTCGTAGAATCCATTACAATAGATCAGAATGTAAGAGGGTTGCTTCTCTCTTTCTGGTTGGTGTTCAGTGTGTGTGTCAAGAATGCTTAATGGGGAGGCAATCTTTTTAACCTACCAGCAGAGAGTAGGGACCTCTCAACGGGTTAACATTAGAATGACCCAGCCCATCATAGGGTCACTCTTAGTAAATACCCAACAACAATTTCACCAATTGGTTACGTAATTAAGAATTAATTTTATAACTGATATATTAATAATTTAATTATAATTTAATCACCAATTAATGCTAATCCACATATTACACACATGTTAAATTAAAAATTTAACAATTCTCCCACTTGGATAGCATTAATCAATTATTAAAATATAACAATTATTAAAAAGAAATACCAGTTACGATCAAAGCACACGTTAACCAGCAGTATAAGAAATATAAGCTTTAACAATGCAGAAATAGTATCTGATAGGAAAGTAAATCATACATGCTAAAGACTCATATCTCACATAAAGAATGATGAATATAAAATTGCATATAATTAATAAAGAGAAATATGCAATTCAAGAATGGTCCAAGCATCTTAAAATGCTATAAGAGATATGAAAACAAGAATGACGCCAATTTTTTTTTTTACATATCTCATAAAAAACGATAATGGGCAAATAATGGTTTCAGACTCCCACTAATCCAATACATCAAAAGACTTAACTAAGCCCATATGAATTACATGATTCCGAAATATTCCAACAGTTAAGCCTTTGGTTAGTGGATCAGCAAGCATGTTTCCTGTATCAATATGCTCAATACGAGTCTGAAACTCCTGAATCTTCTCTCTAACGAACAAATATTTCACATCAAAATGCTTAGTGCGAGAAGAGCTTCTATTGTTATGAGAGAAGTGCACAGCAGCAGTATTGTCACAATATATCACAAGTGGCCTAGATATGCTTTCAACAATATGAAAGCCAGAAATTAAATTTTTCAGCCACATGGCTTGACAAGTAGCCTCATAGCAAGCAACATACTCTGCTTCCATGGTAGAAGTAGCTGTAAGCGTCTGTTTGACGCTTTTCCAAGAAATAGCTCCTCCTGCCATCATAAAGATAAAGCCAGAAGTAGATTTTCGGTCGTTAGGACAACCTGCGAAATCAGAATCAGAATAACCAGTGACCTGAAGTTGATCAGACTTCTTATAGGTCAACATATAATCTTTGGTTCCCTACAAATATCTCATGACCTTTTTTACGGCTTTCCAATGACCCAAACCTGGGTTGCTCAAGTATCTCCCTAAAGCATTTACAGCAAAAGCAATGTCGGGACGAGTACAAACTTGAGCATACATTAAACTGCCAACAGCGGAAGCATATGGGACTTTTTCCATTTCATTTATTTCTACATCATTTTGAGGACATTGAGATTTAGAAAATTTTTCCTCACCCTTTTGAACAGGTGCAACGCATGGGGAGCAAGAATGCATATTAAACCTTTTGAGGACCTTTTCAATATATCCTTTTTGAGACAATCCAAGAACACCACATGACCTATCACGATAAATCTGGATGCCTAAAACAACAGAAGCATCACCAAGGTCTTTCGTATCAAAGTGGCTACTCAACATAAGTTTTGTCTCGGTCAGAATTTTAACACAACTGCTAGCAAGAAGTATATCATCAACATATAGAACGAGAATGATGAACTCACCCTCACAAGTCTTCAAGTAAATGCACTGATCTGAGGCATTTTCTTTGAAGTCAAGAGAAGTGACAACCTGATCAAACTTCAAATACCATTGTCTGGAGGCCTGTTTCAGTCCATAAATAGACTTATTCAGCTTGCAAACCAAGTGCTCTTTGCCTGTTTCAGTAAAACCTTCAGGCTGAACCATGTAAACATCTTGATGAAGGTCTCCATTCGTAAAAGCCGTCTTCACATCCATCTGGTGAAGTTCTAGATCAAAATGAGCTACCAAAGCCATGACAACTCGAAATGCATCTTTTGTAGAGACTGGTGAGAAAGTCTCCTTATAGTCAATGCCTTCTCTTTGGTTATAGCCTTTAGCTACTAGTCTGGCTTTGTACCTTTCAACTTTACCATCTAGAGTACGTTTGGTTTTGAAAACCCATTTGCATCCAACAGGTTTACAACCAATTGGTAAATCCTCTAGATTCGAAACACCATTATGAGACATAGAAGACAACTCATCATGCATAGCATTCAGCCAATCAGAAGCATGAGAGCTAGAAATTGCCTCCTTAAAGGTAATAGGATCATCATCATCATTGAGGTCAAACTCATGTTCCTGAAGATATACAACATAATCATCTGGTATGGAAGGTCTGCGCACTCTTTGAGATCGTCTCAGTGGAACTTCATCAACAATAAGATCATGTTCTTGTTCATCTACTAGTGGTGCTGCCACACCATCTTCATGTTGAAGATTCTGATCATCATCATTAGCTGGAATCATAACTTCTGTAGGAAAAGGAACAACTGGTATAGGAACTATGGTGTGATCTTCTCTAAGAGTAACTGGTCGTGGTATATCACTCCCACTATCCAAGTCATCCTCAAAGAAAATCGCTCGATCAGATTCGACGACTTGCATAGAATGAGATGGACAATAGAATCTGCTACCTCTGGAACCCACACAATAGCCAATAAAGAAACCACTAACAGTCTTAAGATCAAGCTTCTTAGACTGAGGATTATAAGGTCTAACTTCTGCCTTACAACCCCATACATGAAAATGTTTCAAACTCGGCTTCTTTCCACTCATAAGCTCATATGGAGTTTTTGGTACAGACTTGCTGGGTACTTGATTTAGAATGTAGACAGCAGTTTTTAAGGCATCTCCCCAAAGAAAGTCTGGCAATGATGAATGGCTCAACATACATCTTACCATATCCATAAGTGTGCGGTTACGCCTCTCTGCAACTCCATTTTGCTCAGGAGTACCAGGCATAGTGTATTGAGCTTCAATACCGCGTTCCTCAAGAAATCTGGCAAAAGGTCTTGGGTTTCTACCCGTCTCATTATATCTACCATAGAATTCTCCACCTCTGTCAGATCTTACACATTTTATCTTCCTACCTGTTTTCAACTCAACAATGACCTTTAAAAGATTTGAAAGCATCTAGGGAACTAGACTTTTCTTGAAGGAGATCTATCCATCCATATCTCGAGAAGTCATCTATAAAGGTAATGAAATACCCATATCCACCCATGGCAAGTGGGTGTAATAGGTCCACACAGTGCCGGTGTGAATCAACTCGTAGCACATCATCATATTTGCTTCGCTTTATTCCTAACCTTGGCAAGAAAATTTGCCCTTGATTCAATTAATACATGTATCAAAATCGGAGAAGTCTAGATCATGAAGAATACCTTCCTTGACTAGCCTCTCAATACGGGGCCTAGAAATATGCCCCAAACGTCGATGCCATAACATAGAAGAATGTTCATTAATCCTACTGCGTTTGTTTCCAACAAAGAGAATTGATGACATGTCATGTAGATTTAACATATAAAGGCCATCACGTAAAACCCCTGAACCAACGGAAATAGAATCTGAACAAACAATCAATTTTCCACTGCCAAACTTAAAGGTGTAACCACATTTATCCAAAGCAGAAACAGAAATCAAGTTCCTTCTCATAGAAGGTGCATACACAGCATCTCTTAAAAACAAATTATGTCCAGAAGGCATAAGTAAAGAAATAATTCCAATGTCAATAACATAAACTCCAGCTCCATCTCCCATAATAATTTTAGACTCAAGCATCACTTGGTTTCCTCAAGCTTGTGAACCCCTGCAAGGAATTCACAACATGAATGGTTGCACTGAATCTAACCACCAAGTATTTGGAGGAACATCAATGACATTGGATTCAAAGCATGTTAGAGCCAGGAATATACCTTGCTTCTCTTGTTTCTTTTTCAAGAAATAGCAATCATCTACCTTGTGGCCATACTTCTTACAATACTTGCAGTTACCCTTGAAGAAACTTTTCTTAGCTCCGCAGATCTTGCTTTGTATTTTTCTTCTTTCCCTTTTGATCTTTCTTCACAAATCTTGTACCTGAATTAGAAGTTGGAGTTGGAGCAGATGCAACAAAATGAGCACTTTGTGTGATTTACCCTTTTTAATGGACTCTTCTTCTTGTGTAACAATGGCAATCATCTCGTCCACTTTGTCCATTCAGCCTTCTTCCGTGTATTGTAAGAGGTCTTCATAACATCGAATTGTGAAGGAAGAGATTCAAGAACCCGGTAGATTAAAGTACTTTCGCCAATTTCAACTTTAAGAGATTTCAGTTTGTTGTAATAGTGCATCGCCTTCATGATATGCTCACGCACACCACTCGACCCCATCATATTTGGTCTTGTCAAACAAGGAAAGATACTGACTTTTCTGAGCCTTCTCAAAAGTCATAAATTTCTCCCCAACAGCTTTCTGATATTCTTTAGCATTATCGGTCTCTAAGATACTCTGCTTGATGGATTTTTCCATAGTATACCTCATCACTTTCAGGCACACTCTATTAGAGTGTTCCCATTTCTCATAAGCATTCCTCTGAGCTGCAGTAGATTCATTTGTGAGAGCTGCTGGCTTGTCTTCCCTCAAGGCCAGATCCAAGTCAGCAATGGTTAAGTAGAGATCTAGAGACTCTTTCCAGTCCTCATAGTTTGTCCCATTTAGAGTTTTGACAGAATTTGGGAAGGAGGCTGACATAAAACAAAGAATAAGGAATCATTAAGAATTGAAAGGTAATATGATTCCATATATATGTTCAGCCAATCTTGCCCATAATACAAATTTCTTATTCATTATAATTCCACCTAAGGGTCCCGAATCATAATAAATAAGAAATATAATAAGAAGAATAATACAATGTACAGAACTTACATCACCAAAATTTCTAATACCGATAGGGTACTTGAAAACCATAATTGACATAAGCTTAAGACAATAGTACGATGTATAATAACGAATTACATTAATAATAGTACACCGATAGGGTATAATTATTATTAATATAATACAAATATAACACATTAGAATAATTAATTATTTAATAACACAAATTTTGTATAATTATACCCACGATAGGTGAGTTCATAACTATACAAAATACTACAATTATACATTAGAAAAAATATATTATATAACAAATATAGCATAGAACACGCAACTTAATTCACATAAGGCTCTAAAATTAATTCCATCTATATGACACATGATCAAGGAGAGTATAACATATCAAAGTCTCACAAAAAAGTAGGGAACAATCACAAAATTTTAGACCAAAAAAAACTTGGAGTACAGTATTAAAAAATACAATATATTTTTGGATTTAACCATATAAAATATTTAAGGTTGTCCAAAATTTTCAAAAAAAATACCAAGGTATCAGAAATAATTAATTAATAATTTTAAAATAAAAAATAAAATTTTTTGGGCCCTGGAGGTGGGCCCACGCGCCTACACGCGCTGGGCACCGCGAGTGGGCATCGCAGGGAGAGGTCATCTTCCTCACCCGGTTCCAGAAACGGGTCGTGACGACCCGCGAGAATGACCCGATCGATTCTCCTGTTTTAATCAACCATTTTCGATGATTCTTGGGGGGTTTTGATCGTTACTGTTCGATCTATAGAAGCCCCATACTAATTTCATGATTTGCTTGATATTCGAGTGATAAATTAAGCGAAGAATAGTTAGGTTTATGTTTGAAACCCGCGACAATGAGAGAAGAAATTCTCTCAGTACGTTCAACCAACATGCACGAAAATTTAGTATAATATTCGCTTAACAAGGAGGAAGATAAACCCTCAAACAATTTTCGAAATCATTGGCCAGAATCATAGTTTCGAATTTCCGAAGAACAAGGCATGAAAAAACGAAAGTTGCTGAAGGAAAAAAAATTCTGGGCAAACGAAAATTTCTACAATATTGATATAACATGATATGAAATCCCAAAAAAATTTTTGCATCTTGATTGAAAAAAAAAACCATAAATTAGGGTTCATATAATTTTCAGAATAGCTATAACATGTATCTATCCTTGGCTCTGATACCAATTGAAGGATAACCTATAATTCTAATTTGTTTAGAACATCATACAGATACAAATCATCGCATATTACACATGTTAATCGAAGGAGAGGAGAAGAATTGTGTACCTTGGAGCATCGTAGAATCCATTACAATAGATCAGAATGTAAGAGGGTTGCTTCTCTCTTTCTGGTTGGTGTTCAATGTGTGTGTCAAGAATGCTTAATGGGGAGGCAATCTTTTTAACCTACTAGCAGAGAGTAGGGACCTCTCAACGGGTTAACATTAGAATGGCCCAGCCCATCATAGGGTCACTCTTAGTAAATACCCAACAACAATTTCACCAATTGGTTACGTAATTAAGAATTAATTTTATAACTGATATATTAATAATTTAATTATAATTTAATCACCAATTAATGCTAATCCACATATTACACACATGTTAAATTAAAAATTTAACATAGACTGGAAAGTATTTGAAGAACTTGAAGGAAATGAACCAATATTGTATTGAAATTGGACATTGTATTGATGATAACAGGGTGGAAGGAGTACTTGAATTAATCCGTCAGTTTGCTGTGTGATCGAGACGTGTAGGATGTTTCAAGTTCCAACCCTTATTACATTGTAATAACTAGTATTTATAGGCAAATAAAATAACTACCTAGTAGTAACTTCCTATCTAAATGACTGCCACGTATCTTGGTAGTTCTCTAAATTTCAAATTTAAACTGCTTGTCAAACAACTTTGATAACTGCTCAATTTCTTGAACCGCTCCGCTTCAACTTGATTGTCTTTGACGGTCTGGCTGCTTGACAACTTATCTTGCTAATGCCTTGTCAGTCTTGAGGACTTAGCCATTTTCACACTTCTCTATACGTTTGACAACTCTTCTTAATACTTTGTCAAAAAGCTTGGTTGTCAATTTATCCTTTTTGTCTACCAGTATTTTCTTGTCAACTAAATATTTTCAATACTTAGAAAATATTAGTCATTACTCTGATTCCTTCGTCAGCCTGTCGAAATGCATCTCTCAATAATCAGAAATTTCACCCGTAATAGATGCCCCACAAGTTTTACTTTTCAACGGCCTTGTTTGTCTGACATGTCAACTGAAGAACTTCTTGTCAACTCCACACTTGTCAATTCTTCTATAATCTTCTGAATTCGACGTTCTTCTTTATGTCAATTTTTTCTGTCAACTTTCCGTCTGTCGACTTAACACTTGTCAACTTTCTTTTAGCCAAAATAGTATATATCAATTTTGAGACTTCTTTCTCAATTTTTATATAACCTCTTTCTGTCTAACGAAAGCTCAAATTTGAAAATCTACTCATTTGCTTAACCATAAACATCTAAAGCTTGCTTTTTATTACAGGCACGGAACCGTCAAATTCTCTTGGCTTGAAAGCCAAGGTACAACAACATACTCGCGCGTGAGAAATATGAAGCACTTTTTGTGAGACACGAAATGATAAATCTGCTCCTTTACCAAACAATTGTGGCTAACATGTTTAGTAATTAATGGATATTATAGTCTACATGTCGATGTGACTCAATCTGGTCGCATATCGTTTCAAGTTAGAGGCAATGTAACTACTGAAAAAGTTATGGATATATAGCCTCATGTTCATTTGTTGCGTGACACATACGAACATGATATATATTGGACTGTTCTACTTTGAGGATGCATAGTAATTCTTCTACCGTAATAATGAAGAAAAAGTCTTATATAAGAAACAATCAAATTATTTACAAAGTTTCTCACATAACTCTTTTCATTACCCGTCTATCATCCATTTTTGTTTTCCCCCTCCTTTCCTTTTATTCATCAATATGTACGGTGCACAATTCCACATGAGTTGTGTGAATTGATCTTTAGTTACCTCATTCTCTTATTATTCTTGCATTTCATATGTTGAATATGTCGCTCCATGTACCAGATCCATCTTAAAATTTTGTGATGATAACATAAAAAGTGACAAAACACGAACTAATACTAAAATGAACTATGTACGTGTACTTGTATATCTACTTCATCAATGGTATTGAACATCATATGCAGCTAACACTATACCAACATGTGGTTGGTTCGAGTGGTAACGAGTTTGAGCTCCTTAAGCAAATGGTCAGAGATTCGATCCCTGACTCTTATGCATGGAGGATGCCCGGAAAACCAACAAAAAAAATGTAATGAACACTATTATAAGAAAGAGTATATAAATAAGTTTAATTTTTTCCTTGTGATTTTACATAATCAAGTGGCACATAATACATGTTTTTGTTTATTATTATTTTTGGTAACCATATTATAGGTACGAAGTATCACCACCATTAGTGACGACTAATCTCGGTCGGGGAATCTGTTGGACACACAAGGTAGGTTCTCCCCTCCCAACCAGGTTTTCTCCATACATAATAGTTAGGATTCAAACTCCTGACCACTTGGTTAAGGTGTCAAAGTCTCTTATCACTTTGATCAACCACACGATGGTACATGTTTTTGTTTATTTGAAAAAGAAGAAAGTTACCCAGAATATAGAATCAAAATCAAGTATTCTACAACCCACACTTCAAAACAGACCTAACGAATTGAAAAGTAATTTTTCTATCTTTATGCAATTAATTTTGGCCAATGGGTCCTTGTGTTGGGTCAGTATTGCTATGTTTGCAACAATATTTAAGGCTTATATTACAAGGATCAAGCAAATGCATAGGATTCGGTCTCAGCACGAACTAGGCTAGCATACAAACCATTTTGAAGGGAAGCCATTAGAGTGTCATGGCTCCCATACTCCACCAATTCCCCATCTCTCATAACAGCTATCTTCTCAGCCTCTCTGATTGTGGAAAGACGATGGGCTACAATTATGGTTGTTGCCTCCTTGGAAACTTTCTTAAGGGCTTCTTGGATGTGCTTCTCTGATTCCAAGTCCAAGGCACTGCTTGCTTCATCAAGCAGAAGCACCCTTGATTTCTTCAATATGGCCCTTGCTATAGCAATTCTCTGTTTCTGACCACCTGATAACTGGACCCCACTTTCACCAACCTAGTACAGAGAAAATCCAAAAATAAATTATATCATTGATTGACAAGATAAAAAAATATATGATGACGGTATATCAAAATTAAATTCTTTTACCAATATGTAAAAAGTGGTCTAGCATATGAGTGTGTACTAACATACCGAAAATAGATTTAGTAGTGCATTCAAAATATCCCGCAATCATATATTAATGTATTGTTTGATCAATCATAAAAAGTCTATAATTAATCTAATGTGTATTAATGTATAAATGTATGATTTTTGAATGCAGGAATCCGAATCCCTAACATACCTGGGTTTCATAACCTTGAGGAAGGCCACAGATGAACTTGTGGATATAAGCTTCCTTTGCAGCCTCTTCAATTTCAGCCCATGAAGCATGTTGGTCCCCAAATGCAATATTCTCCCTTATACTCCCAGCAAAGAGTGCAGGTACTTGACCCACCAAAGCTATTTGCCTCCTTAGCCACTTCACATCAATCTCTCTCAAATCTACACCGCCCATCATCACCTTTCCATGATCTGGATCATAGAACCTCTGTGTCAACCATATGACCGTTGACTTTCCTGATCCACTTGGCCCCACCAATGCCACTGTGCTTCCACCTTTGACCTTCAAACAGAAATCCCTCAACACATTCACCTCAGGCCTAGATGGGTATGCAAATGTCACCATTTTGAATTCTACTTTGAATGGCTTTGATCTATCCACTTTCTTACTTTTTGTTCTCTCATTGCCTATCAATGGCCTTCGTTTTATGATAGCTTGAACTGCAGGGATTGCTGTAGCTGCCATAGAAGTATCTGGTGCCAAACCAGCTAGTTGTCCCACAGAAAATGAGCTCAAAACAAGAATGAGAAAAATCTTATACACATCTTCAAAGTTTGCTTTGTCATGTTTGACAAGCCATGCACCAAACCAAAGAGTTAAGGTGTATGCTCCATACATAGCACCTTGAAAGAAACCAAATGTAAGACCTTGAATTTGTGTGCTTTTTAATGATTTCCTCCTAGGTTCTAACAATGCTCTATCAAAGGACTTAACTATCTGTTCCTGGGCAGAAAATGTAGTAACTGTCCTTATGTTGGACACTGCACCAGAAGCAATGTTGCTAGCTCTACCATAAGAGTCGTTATCAATTCGCGGTCCAATGTTTATGATCAAGCTCATGTAGTTTGCACCAAGAGCAAAAGGAGTTACAGCAGCTGCCATAAGGGTTAGTCTATAATTGAAGTAAAAGGACACACCAAGGCCTACAGCTGCTGAACTCAACCCCATAAGAAGGACTGAGAATCTGTCACCAAGTACCGAACGAAAACTAACACAGTCTATTGAGAGCCTTGACACTAACACTCCAGTGGAATTCTCATCAAAATCAAACCACCCAGGTTCTTGTCTCAGTATTGATCTAAACAAGAGGTCTCTAACCCTCAGTGTGAGGTTTGCTCCAGCCCAACCACAGAAACCTTGTTGTCCTGTCATTGAAAGTATGCAACCAAATCCAAGGCCAACAAGTGCTAAACAAAGGTATCCCACATTTCTTTTCATCTTTGAAGTGTCATCATCAAAATATACTCCAAGGGATATGCCTAAAACCAATGGAAAAAGGGACAGAATAGCACCTGCAAACGTACCGAGAAGGAGTCCGGAAAATAGCATCATAAGCTCTGGTTTTTGCATTTTCCATATCTCAGAAAGTCTGAATTTTATTGGCCTTTTGTCTTTCTTATCATCCATTTCTGCTTCTTTTTCCTCCTGTGCAGAGTGTAAGTATTTAGGCCTTGAGATATCAGCTGCATATCTTGATCTTGATAAATCAGGAATAGATTTATCATAAATGGAAAAATCATTGGCTTTTTGCATCACATTTTCTTCAGGGAGAGGTTTTGATGAAATGGCTTCAGTGGCAAGCTTGACAAGGTTATAGTAGGTTCCAGCTTTCCCCATAAGCTGGCGATGGTCACCGATCTCAGTGACAGAACCATATTCAAGGACAACAATGGCATCAGCATTCTTCACAGTTGCAATCCTGTGAGCAATGACAATGGTTGTTCGGCCTAAAGAAATCTTGTCAATGGCTCGTTGGACTGCAGACTCCGACTCAGCATCAAGTGCACTGGTAGGTTCATCTAAAAGAAGGATTTTAGGATCCTTGATCATTGCTCGAGCCAATGCAATTCGCTGCTTTTGACCACCTGAGAGTTTTGTACCCCGGTCTCCAGCCTGCAAAAAAGAAGGTATTTTCTAAATAAGAGTCAAACCATAATTCTTTAGTATGTCAATTTTGTATATGCTCTTTCGATGATTTATATAAACCATAGGCCAAAAATAACTTGACATGCTATATATATTGGAGCATATAAAGTAAGAAGAGTATCTTGTTGTGAAAGTGAGAAGAACAAATTCTAACCATTGGATAATGCATGTATGGTCGTCGGGATTAAAACATAAAATCAGGTAACTTCTGTAAGTAGTTGTGTGACCTTTAGGTAACTTTTTTAATCTTGACTATTCATGTTAGATTAAGGAGTGAAAATTAGCTCCTCTTATCTGTCATGATAAAATGGTGCTCTCACTTGTGTATATAGTAGGCTAATTCATGTTAATTGTGTAACTACTTTGCAACTTTAATTTAGTTGAATATTAATATAGAAAAGGAGAAATATTTGTGGTTAGTTACTGCACCTGAGTGTCATAGCCTAGTGGTAGGTTAGAGATGAAGTTGTGAGCATCAGCAGCAATGCAAGCAGCAATTGCCTCTTCCTTGGTGGCATTATCCTTCCCCATCATCACGTTTTCCAGTATAGATGTGGCAAAGAGAATTGGCTCCTGGCCAACCATCCCAATCTGGTCTCTTAGCCACTTGACTTGCAATGTCCTCAAATCATGACCGTCCAAGGTTATTATCCCTGCAAGGATATTGAAACTCAACAAATTAGCTTTCTGAAGATCTTTAGCCATCAACATATTGTTATTTTGTAATATGCTTACCTTCAATAGGGTCATAAAACCTCTCTATGAGAGCAAAGATAGTGGACTTGCCCCCTCCACTAGCACCAACCAATGCAAAAGTTTTTGAAGATGGAAATACCAAATTAAGGGAATGAAGTATCAGAGAATCAGGACGAGATGGATATGCAAAACTAACATTTTTTAACTCAATCCGTCCACGAACAACGGATAGCTTCCTACCCTCAGGACTATAGGGATCAATCTCAGGGGTTCTCTCTATAATAAAGAATACACGGCTTGCTGCAACAGTACCTTGTGCAAATTGTGCAAAATATGAAAGTGCCAGTGCCAAGCCTCTGTCAATTAAAAAAAATAAGTAAACTGTTGAGAACTCAGTTAGACATAGAAAGTCCACTAGTCTTTAGTAGCAACTTGAACTTGAAGAATAATTTGTGTGTGTAGTTCACTATTTTTGCTTCCAAATCAAAACATAGTCAAGTATGTTAGAGAGAGAAGAAACCACACCTTCCCCCTACATTGACACCAAAGAAACAAGCAATAGCTGCACCTCCATCAAGTTCACCCCTGGCAATTAAGATAGAGCCATACCAAAAAGCCAAGGCCCATGTTGAATAGGTCACTAAATAGATGACACCCATGCCTGCACCCTTAGCAAAACCAAGTTTTGCCCCAATTGGGGCTGATTTTTGCAGTAGTTCAGCATATTTTTCAGCCAATTGGCTTTCTGCAACAAAAGAAAACACTGTTCTAATTGAACTGATTGCTTGCTCCGCAATGCCTCCAGCTTTCCTATAAGAAGCCTTTAGCCAAAAAAAAGAATGAACAAAATGCTAAGACACAACATCAAATTTAATAAATGAAAAATGATGCTTAGGTCTGTATTTTTAACTTACTTCCTCTTTTGCTGTTAGACCACCATAAAGTGCTTTGTAAGCTATACCACAGAACATTGTCAATGGGGTGACTGAGAATACCACCAGAGAGACTTTCCATGATCTTACAAAGCCAACTGCATACCCACATATGAATGTAAATACATGATGAATGAAGTGGGCCATCTGCAGTGCCAGAAATAAAAAAAGAATCAAACACACATTTAAGGATTAGTATGAAGTGTGAACCAAATATGGTGCATAGAACTTGCTAGCTATCTAGGCTCAGAAAACTTATCAAACTTTATGTATTAAACGGCAGTGGAGTTTCAAGCACAGTATCTTCTATGCAATTATAATTGGGAGTTTGGTCGATATTTTCATTATCCCAAAATTGACATCAGCATGTCATTGAAATCAAATATAAAAAAGAAAGATGTTGTTCATATTCCACTAATCCATTAATACTAGAAGTAACAATGCACTCTAGCTACACATCAAAACTACTACAACTTTTGTCCCATCTCTATAAGCTACCTAAATTTTCTCCTATTCCACCATTCATAAAACAACATTTTCGTTATTAAAGGATCTTCATAAAACATTCAAATGCAAATTAACAGACACGTCAGCTAGTTCCAATAATGGTGAATAACTGCTGGCACATTATGGTATCCATAAAAATAAGGTAATGAGTCACATGAACTGAAAATTGCAATTAAAATTATAATGCTTAGATTTTTTCTTTCTTTTTTTTTTTTTGGGGGGGGGGGGGGTGAAGTTTAAGTTTGGAGTTGCAGCTGCAGCTAGTGGAATGTTGTTTAAGCTTATAGAAAAGAGAGGGAAAAAAAGCAATGCCATCACCTCAAAATATTGTACTATTCTATTTAAAATTGTAAATTATACTAATATTAGAAATAATACATATTATAATTTTGTCAAAAGAATGTCAGGATACTGGCTGAAACATAGAAACACTTATGAAAAAAGGAAATGAACTCCGCTGAAACATAGAAATATTATGAAAAATGCCCTCAAAATATGGTATGATTAGATGGATTGTATATACTTCTATCTGTAAATTGACCTCATTTTTATTATTCTTTTTAAATTTTCTGTGTTTGACATCAATATCAGTCACCTGAATTTTGTGAGCATAACTAATAAACTCTTTTAACATATAGCATGCTTAACAGTCAATTCAAATTGATAAGTTCCTAGATAGTGAAGTATTGTTCCAAATTAAGTACCCACTAAATTATCATTGTTTTTCAGGATATATAGGTAATCAAATTGGAAAAAAAAACTTATAAACCAAAGTTCAATTAGGTGTAATATTTTCAGTAATATAATAATAATAATAATCTATATTACTGTTAATTTGCCAAAAATGGCATTACTGTTAAATTAAAACTCAAATGAAAAATTACAATATGCAGAGCTACGCCAGTAGCATCTGCTAACAACAGTGGACCATGCCCCGGGAGGGGAACACAACCACAACAGTTAAACCCGAAGCTGCATGTGCACCAGGTTTAGCAAAGACATTGTCTTGCTTGAAGGTGTACGTGTGTAAGTGTAACCCTGTCTATCTTAGATATTCAGAAAATATTTTTGCTAATTTTATTTCACAAAGTCTAGCACAACAAAACTGTCTACCCGTCAATGCCGAACACACGTGGCAAACTGTGGCACAGGTGGCAACCCAATGGTATGCCACCTTTTGTTTCTTACATGCAGTTCTTGGAAAATGGTGACATACCCATTAGCTTTAAACTCATCAACATCACCACCAAACAGAAGAACATCGACACAGTAACCGAACTTGGAGAAAAAGATATGGCAACCATGTTCATTACCCGAAACACCCTCTTCCGCTTCTCAAGGTCATTCTCATTCCCTTACACCCCTTCACTCTCCCTGAAATTTTCCCACAAACCCTGCAAGGTTGTATTCGCCTCTTCTTCTTCCAACTATTCAGACGTAAGTTCATCATGCATGATAGCATCAAAAATTTTATTTTCTTTATATTGAGTTGATCAAGGTTTGATTTTCTCAAGTGGGTTTTGATCTATATTCGTTTTTTTTTGTTGGGTAGTGGAGAAATGCAGGAGAAGGAAGGAGAGACTCAAGAGCAGATCATAATTGGGCTTATGATTCTACAAGTGCAAGAGAAGCAAGAGACTCTGACATGGCGGAGAGAGCCAAAGAAACAATGAGGGAAGGCATGGATAGGACCAAAGAAGGAGCACAAGAAATGAATGAAAGAACCAAAGAGTATGCAGAAGATGCAAATGAGAAGACAAAGGATGTGGCTGGTTCCATGGCTGATAAGGCCAAAGAAGGTACCAACAAAGCCAAAGAGCATGCATATGAGACAAAAGAAGATGCCAAGGATGCTGCAGGAACAATGGCTGATAAGGCCAAAGAAGGAACACACAAAGCAAAAGAGTATGCACAGGAGACTAAGGAAGATGCCAAGGATGCTGCAGGAACAATGGCTGATAAGGCCAAAGAAGGTACAGACAAAGCAAAAGAGTATGCTTATGAGACTAAGGAGAAGGCTAAGGAGGGTGCATATGGGGCTAAGGAGAAGACTGAGGAAGCAGCGGGGTCGGCGAAAGAGTCGGTGAAGAATGTAGGGGAGAAGGCAAAGCAGACGGTGCAAGGGGCGTGGGAGGCAGCAAAGGATACCACCAACAAGATCAAGGAGACGGTGGTTGGGAAGGATGATGATGATGATGACAAGGATGGTGGAGCTGGGGTTGTGGTGGATGAGGATGTTGTGGAATTGAGAAGAGGTGGGAAGGGTTATGGTGTTGGTGAAAGGAAGGATTATTAGATCATGAGGGATGAGCTTTAGAATTCTAGCGTTTGTTTTTACTTTTGAATAATGCAGATAAGTTTGATAACATGTTTGTACACACATAATTATCCTGCAAGTTAATTAGTGTCCATCCATAATCATGTCTTTCGTACCATAAGATTTGACATATGTTGCATTTTTTTAAGTTTCAAGCTTTTATATACACTATAATATAGGATTAAATTTAATCGGTATACACGTCAATCCCCTATAATATATTACAACAGTATCTAATCAGACTTATATAAAGTTATAGTATGTAGTTCAACCTTAATTAAATTCAGAATTACACTAGCATTGGTTGCTGTGCTATTATGTTTCCTCTGTTGCATGAGTCATGAGTCGAAAATATAGTTGCAGGCTCTATTTCAAGCAGAAGTGAGGCAAAACATGAAGCGGCAAGGGGTGGGGGTAGCTATCAGAAGCAATATAGATCAAGTGGATCATGAGAGCATGACACACTTTAAAAATATTGTATAATTATTATAATTCTTCGTATATCTGAATTGAGAAGAGGATAGCAAAAATAGAGAAAAGAAACAAATTGTTAAAACATAAAGGAATAATTCTTGCATCTAAATGCTTTGGGGGCCTGGAATTTTTTTAGTTTTGGAAAAAAATTTGAACGGACGATGCTGAAAATGGATGTTGCGGCCTGATGTGGTTCGATGCGGTTCTATGTGGTGCTGATGCGGTTGCACGTGAAAGGGGATCACACTGTAATTGCGGTGTGATGCGAGTAATTGCGGTGTGATACGATTACGGTGCTGTCATTGATTAAAGAAGGTGATGTTCTCACAGTAAGTCCTTAAGATTAAAAACTGAAATATTTCTCTCCACAATATGGAGCATTGATGACAGTGTGCCAAAGCCTCAAAATTACTAACTGTATTTTCATATAGATCAGTCTTCGTTATTTTGAGTTTTATGTTTTTATTTTTAATACACTATTTGATAATAGAGTAAGACTGGGGGCATAAACCAATTTTTGTTCATAGTTTATATTTGTAATTGTAAGAAAGCTCCAGATCAAAAGTCAAAAAGATTTTGTTGATTATATTAGTGCAGTGTAGCCATCAAGTGGTTTGTAAACAGGATAATTAGAGAAAGAAGAATTAACCTTCTCTCCCATAACTTCTTGAATTTGTGCAACATCACTTGCAATTCCATGCATAATATCACCAGTGTTGATCTCTGTGTCAAAAAAACTAATATCCTGTCGAAGAACTGCTCTTAAATAAGCTGTTCTGATTCTCTGAGCAGATCTTTCCCCCACTAACCTCCAACATGTGATCTCTGCCAATATTGTAACACCTCTCAGATATACATCAAGACTCAAGAATTCTAGCTATGCATTGAAAATTATTAGAAGAAAATGGTGAAAAACAAATATGACTAAGAAGAGGTCTTAAATCTCCTTACGCAAGTATGCTCCAACTATCACAACTGCAGCTAACCCGGTCATAAATATGCATATCTGAAAATTACAATTATAAGAGGAAGAGAATGAAAACATGTTCCAACTTCCACTTCACATGCAAACATTTGAATTAGGATAAAGGAAAGGACAATTGCCATTGGTATTTATGGAATTATACCCAAGTCTTGTCCTAAATTAAGGAAAAGAGTGTAAGGAGAAGAAGTAGTACCTTTGCTACATCCTTCAACATCTGATCATTGTTTGATGATCCTGAAATCTTATTGACCACTTCTCCAAAAAGATAAGAATACCAAGGAAGTGATCCTCCATTTATGAGAGCCCCTATGCAACCAACAAACACAAGCACCCAATCCCACTTTGTAGAGTACCTAAACAAGCTGAAAAGCCCAACTGTCCTTGGAGGAGGCCCTGCATCTTCCTCATCCATAGCCTCCTCACCTTCTTCATCATATGCTGAAATCTTGTCAATGTCATGGTGACTATACCCACCATGGCTTCTATAAAATTGGCTTTCAGATTTGCTAACATGTGATGGTAATCCATGACCAACATAATGACTATGATCATGTTCAATATATGATAATTCAAGATCACGATCATCCCTTCTAACAGGTTCATCTGATATGCTATAATCCAACACACTGAGCTCATCTTCTTCAGCCAATGGACTTCTAGGCTTACCTCTTCTGCTACTCACTTCTTTGATGATCCCCAATTTTGGTAACACACTAGACTGACTATGCTGATCAAAGATATTACTCTGATCCTTGTCCCTAGCAACATAGCTTTTAAGCTCAACTCTTCCAAAACCAGAATGTTCATAAGATGAGTTTGTGAGGCCTCTGAACCTGCTTGTTCTAGAAAGGTAGTAGTCATTCGCCGACCGACGAAATACATGGCTGTGATCAGATGGGGAGCTAGCTGTCCATGGACTCAAAACTGACCCCAAGTTTGTGCTATACTCGCGCCACCCTTTGGCCTCAAACTTCCATGAAACCTCTCCTTGCCATGAATGGTCATCATCTGAAGCAAAAGGTGTGGTAGGAACTCTGGTGCGGCGAGCTCGTCTGGAACTGACTTTGCTTCTTGAGCTGGATGCTGTGAAAGAGCCAGACACATTGCTGTGATGACTCACTGGCGTTGGATAGTGTCGTCGCTGGTTGCTTAGGGAGTAGTAGTCAGTCTCAAAGGAAGAATCAGCCATGGCTAGCTTATTTTAGCTGCAAGTGTTTTATGTTTTTTTGATGAGAAGAAGCAGTAAAGGAAAATGGGGAAGGAATAGAAATGGTTAAAAGGAAAATAACAAAGGTTCAACTTTGTGATTAGTGTCCTTAAAGATAGGTCCCATGCATCAAAAAACTTTGCTTGTTCCGCCTGTGTTTTCTAGCCTAACTAGACACTAGAATGAACAAAACACCAACATATAAAAGGGTCACTGAGGTTCATTCATGTACATTACTATATAGATATAAGAGGGTCAACTTTATAGGTTCTTTGTGAACATATTAAGCCTAAATAATGCATATGGACGGCATGCAAGGAAAAACGGCCGGCTGAGGCTGAGCATAGTTATAGTCTTGTCAATTTTAGCTATTAGCACATCTTGTTTGGAGGATAATGTTGAAATTGAAGTGACTTATGTTGCTATTTATTAAGTCAGGTCAAATTTCTCTCTCCCAATCAGAACATAAACTAACAGGGACTATCCATTTGTCATGCAGACATAACCCCTGAAATGTGTTTCACTGTTTCTAGCCAAACCAGGTTACTGTCTTGACTTGAGCTCATTATACATTCCCCTCCTTGACTAGGTAAGTTGTGTCATTTAATAATTAGTTAAGAAGTGAAAAACTTAACCATGGAGTTTGAAAGGAATATTTCAGGTGAAAAAGAAAAGGAAATATAAAAGAATAAACAAACACTATCCATATACATTGTAAATATTATTCCCGAAGTTACAAAGCATATTGTTCTCTCAAGTATATAAAACAAAGTTTTCTTGTAAGTTACATACAATGCCTCCAAATTTGAAGGGTGAAACTGGAATGGACGAAATTTAAGGCTTGCATTGGTTGCATAATTAACAGCGTAGCGCGTTTAATCCAAGAAAACCAAATGATCAAATGAAATCAGCATCTTCACTTGTCGTTAATTGACCGATTTGCTTCTTAGAAGAGGTCATACAATAAAATATTGCGTAGGCTAAGGTTGGTCCAACGTTGGACCGAAACATCCGTCATTGTTTGCCAGAAATTGTTATTTAGAGCACAATAAATGTATAGTGCAAGAACAATACTAACCATTAATTTTAGAGTTGGTTAAAGAATTGAAGATGGTAAGTGTTAATTGAAAAGTAATATATTTAATATATTGAAAATTCAAAAGACTTTCTATTCTTTTGGTTTACATGAAAGGCATCCCTTCGAGGCCAAAGAAAATCATCAAGCTTTGCAAGTATTTAAAGTGTAATTTATGTATCGCCTACTAATAAGAAAAATTTAGAATAAAACCCAAGCCACGGGTGTAGACGAAAGGCTTAACGAGATGTGCTACCTTGATTCCTTAATCAATGTCCTTAAATCACTAATTGGTATTTAACTATTTATGTAAACTTTAAGCAAAACTACAAAAATTGCAGGTTATTAATTTACAATTAATAATAGATATATCCGTTAAGTAGCGTTTGGTATCTGAAATGTTTTATTCTCAGACAAACTACATTCCCGGGAATGTAATTCTCGGGAATAAAGTTTTCCCACATTCACACACGAGAATAGAATTTTCCCAAGTTTATAATTATCATTCACTAATTTTATTCCCGGGAATCTTATATACTTGGAAATAAATTTTTAAAACTTGTAATAAACATGAAAAAACTTTATTCCCATACCAACATTCCCGGGAATACTTTTTTAAAACTTGGTACCAAACGCTACCTTAATAAACAAAGGATGCAACATTAATAAGGAACTAGGGATCCACTGTGAACACTGTTTACTGCGACGAATTACAACTTCAGTAGTTCAAAATGTGCAACTATACCATGAATAATGAACATTAATAGCTTAGGTTACACAGCTAAGAGTACAGTATTGTGACATACCACCCCAGTAAAGTGGCAAAAAGATAAGAAGTCAATAATTCTTACTCGTTCGTTTAGAGGGGAAGAGGGAAATAATATTTTGCAAGCTATTATTTTATTCCGCAATCACATATCTCTTCTTAACTCTGACTATACTGATTGGTTCTAACAGGAGTTCAACTCTGATATACAACACAAAAGTAAATCACAACAAATGGGTAAAAGAATGCCTCTACTGCCAAAATCACAATGACAGTGCACCAATAGGCAACTCTTCATTGATTACAGTATGCAGCATGTTTCAACACAACCCATAACTAACTAAATCACAGGGGAAAGCCACATGAATCCAAAAAAAATATACATGACCCCATCATATGTATCTTTCATATAGAACAATTGTATCATGCCTACCTCTCTTTTCTGTATCATATTTAATATTGTCCTTTACACCCTACCATTGAAGATGATCCAAATTACTTGCCTGGCTCACTCAGTGAAATTTCATCGAGGCTTCGGGTCACTACCCTTGCTTCGGAAAGTTGAGAGTGAAAAAAATGATTTGGGAGCTGCAAAAATTGAAAATTATGAGTAACTACAATGTCATGTGAAAGATTGCTAAAATCTGTAGCAAATAACAGGTTATCATTCTTGACATCTATGAAAAGAAACCCAAAGCACATGTATGAATCTCAAGTCTTCAATGACAATAGCAAAACATAACTTGGGTCAAGATTGCATTGTTGTATGAAAGACACAAGACAATTCCAAGAAATTGACCCCTTAATCCAGAATGAACTACCAAAATCAATTAACTGCGAAGAAAGAGGACACATCTAGAGGATTCCTCAAAAGGAACACAACTACTTCAAAATCCTGACACTTGCAACTATGCCAAAAACGGATGAAAAGTGGACCTAGAATAAATTAGGTTACCCAGGCATCACCTTTTAACGAACTTCCTGATATTTGATCATCCCTTAGTTTAAAATGAGCAGGAGGTGCAGGGATAGAGCTTTGCATGGATTGGACTGCATGGATCAAAAATCAAATTAATCAATTAAAAACTTAATGTACCTTCATCCATTAAACAAAAAAGTGAAAATTCTGACAGACATGGACACGCATACCTAAAAAACACTAGCTGAAAATAAAAAATAGATCACGAAATTAGTATCACATTATTGGCCAGCAGTAAGCGCATTACAATTCCCTAGGTCTTATGAAAGGATAAAAACTATACTGACCACTTTTTCCACCAAACACAGGCATCCAAATTTTATTAAAAATCTAAGAAAAGATGGGATCAGCATACATACATTAGATTGTGATCCATTCAAATTCCTGATGAGAAAAGGTAAATTGAGTTTTTTCTAGCTCATTTGCATTGATATCTATGAAAGAAGAATCTTTTATCTAGATGTGCAACCTAAGATGACCAGAATGAAAGAGGATCCATTTCCTAATAGCATGATAGAACAAGAAGGTGGCAATAAATGAAAATGGTTTAAACTTCAATCTCTAAGTGGTAATAACCAAGCATGTTAATGACAAGGAATTTGAGAGAAGAATAGGTTACCCTGTTCGTTGAACAGCTCACTTTCATTGAAGCTGTCATCAGAAGGAAGACCATGGGAGAATCCCATTCTTGATTTCCTCAGGTCTTCTGATGAACGGTTGGCAGGATCTCGACCATCTTCTGTTTCATCATCTCCTTCAGAAGTTGTAGCAGAAATCCAATCAACCAAACTCTCTGACCCACGGTTTTTTCTCCCAAACTTTAGTAAGCGCTTAAAACCTTTTGTAACATCCTTGCGGGGTTGATTTTGGGATGAATTAGCAACAAAAAATGGTTTTTGAGCACCTCCCCATTTTTTCCTCATTCGAGCAGCATCATTCTCACCCTGGGTAAGGGAATGAGAATTCCAGAATGCAGGGCTTCCAATTGGAGAATCAACAGAAGCATCAATGTCAGAGGACTCATGCGGGTAAGAAAAGGGATGGTGCATGTGTGAGTTCCATGACACAGGACTTTCAACTGGTGAGTCCTGCAGAGATCCAACACCATTGAAAGTTGATGGAAATGCAGCAGGCATTTCACCCACTGAAATAGGGTCTACTTGAGAAAGAGACCTTGTAGAATCACCTATTTCAGACCCAGAATTACCAGATTTCTCTGATTCCTGGCTCAGTCTCACCTTTCCGTTATTATTATAAGCAGAACCTTCGATAGCCATTGTTTCAATCACATCCTGTTCCTCTGAGGCCATGTGCAGAGAACCTTCCACCTCAGATTCCAGTTCATCAAATTCTTCATTTTTCTGAGTATCAGATGCCATAGAAGCTTTCATCCTGATAGCATTGCCTGCAGAACCTGAACCAATGCTGTTCCCCTTTTCAAGGAAAGACCTCGGTGATTGATCATAAGGGCTGAGATCAGTCTGGTCCATATCAAATCTCAATGGAGTCAAAACAACGCCATCTGAGTTCAAAGGGGACAAATCCTTAAACTCTGCAGGATTAGCAGAATTTTTTCGTAAAGACTGAGTTCGCTTCGGCTTCTCTTCCTGGATACCTTGCATCTCTTCAGAAGTGCTTCTGCTACGGGCATAGTTTCTTACCTGCGAGCGGGTTGTTTTACTGATTACAGAAGAAGGCTTTGTATTTTCTTTTCTTAAATCAGAGAAGTTTGGAACAGACTGAGCAAGAGGATTATCTCTTCGCCAACCAGATGAACGTGAAATAGACGCTGCTGTTGTGCGAGGTGTGCCTGAAGATATATGTCTGTTAGGCAAATTTTTTCTACCGTGCCTTGAAGTACCATAAATCTTTTCTTCTGAGAATTCAAAAAGATTTTCATCCTCTTCATTCTGAAGGGAATCAATCGGATGCTGCTGAAAAAGAAGGGGTTTAAATTAGAACCAAAATGGAATTGTGTTTTAAATGTCAAAAGAAACTTTGCTTTCTAGCAGATTCAAACTTAGCAATTATCACAAAAACCATAAAACAAGTAAGGAGTACCTGGTCTCTTTTAACATTTGATTTGGGATATCTAAGTTTCTCAGCACGGTGAGAACCTAATACTGAATCTTGTCTGTTTACAGACCCTGAAAACTTAGCCTTCATCTCAGCACTGCTTTGCTCAAGACTATCCTGAATGGCCTTCATCCTGGCTTCCTTCTCTGCTCTTTTCGAACTCCATTCTTCCTTAAGTTTAGCATTTCTCTTCTTCATGTACTTCTCATAAAATTTTCCTCTAGAATCATCACCAAAATTAAGATTTGAGAAACTTTTCCTTAGAGCATCACCATAGTCGTGACTATCCATTGTTTTCACAAGTGACTTAGCTTCAAATTTTGCCACATTGCTAGAACCCGCGATCGGCTCAAGCACGGTATTTCTGGAAGGCAACTGAGGTGTTGACTCCACTACTCCAGGAGTAGGACTTCTATACTGTGAGTTAACAGGCTGCTCCACATGTGCATCTGCAGGCTCGATTCTCCGTGCAGAACCAGACTGGTCCCCAGGAACCCTCAGTTTATGCTCTGCAAAAAGCTTTTCAAGCTCGTCAGCCTTCATTTTCAACTCATCATGTAGCCCCTGATTTCCTTTAGAATGCCTTACTCTCTGAACTTGCTCTGAAGGTGCAGTTGAGGTTACAAGATCACTATCCTGACTTTTCAAAACTTCTTTACCAGGAAGGTTCAACTTGCTATCCTCATTAGCACCCCGAATTTCAACCCTTTTACCATGTGATTTACTGATTTGTTCACGACTGCCAGGCTGAGGTCTTTGGTACTTCATTTTTGGGACTTCAGGATCCTCAACCTTCTGCTGCTTGCTCGTGTAGGAAGAGTCCTCAAGGTCTCCAGTTAAAGATCTGAAACTGGGTTGAGTATTAGTAGATTGACCACTCTCACCCCGAACAGAACCTTCCCTCATTTTCACTCCACTACCACCTTCGAATTGCGCCGATAGAGACCGAGAATGACCGAGGGAACCCCTAGTAATTGAGTGAGCAACCACGTGATTTTTCAACCCACCATCTTGCCTGGTACCAGAGAATTTGACATCAGACATGACATCCTCCACAGAAGTGGTGACAACTCCAGAAGACAACTGAGAGTTTTTCCTTCCAACAACCTCGGAATCCCTGATGGGTGCCTCAGAATCAGCTTGATCCCTAAACCCACCACCACCAATCCTCTCCTCTTGAACGAAAACAGAAACTTTCGAGGCGTCCTGAGAAGACCCTTGATCCGTTCTCACAACCTCGGAATTGGGATTATTGTTACGATCCTTGTCTTCATAGGACTTGGTCTGTGAAACAGAGGACGAGGAAGATGACGTGCACAAGGGGCTTTCGTTATCTTTCTTCTCACCACTGACGTCAATGCTCATGTCACTGGCGCCACTCCACCTTCTCAAAACGGACTTCTCGGTGCCCAAAGAAACATCAGAGGAGAGCCTCCGAAGCTCTATGGATTTTCCGACGACAGGTTTGGCGCTGGTGCCGGTGCCGGCGCCGCCACTGCCGGAGGCATTCTCCTTCTGCTTGTTCTCGAAGAGGTTGATTCGGTCCTGCACGCTCAGCCGCCGTGCCGATGGAGCCGATGACAATGGCAGCGGCGGCGATGGCTCACTGGGAGCTTCCTCTTTTCTATCATTCTCGTTGGCTTCGTCTTTCTGGTTCACGTTGTTGTTGTTGTTGTTGATACGTCGTTGCGATGCCAAGGTGGCAAAGGGCTTGGGCTGTTGCCACGTGGAAGGCTTAGCTGGATCGGAAGCATGGGGATGGGCTTCTGGGCGATCGGGCCCATGGGCTTGGGCTTGGGCTTGGTCGTCAGTGTCAATGGACATATCAGAGCCAACGGATGAACGTAGTAGTTCCCTGTCATCGCCACTTTGCTTCCAAGGGCTGATAAGCTCCGGTCTTCTTTCATACAGTGACATATACTTTGTGCATACTTCGCTGCACCCAAACAAAAAAAAAAACATATATAAGTAACTTTAAAGGCACTATTATTTATTTATAATTATAATTATTAGAGATAGATTTAGGAGGTTGGTTTGTTACTTACTTCAAACGATGAGCATGAAATCGTTGGGCAAAATGTTGGAGTTGATAGACAGTGTGGGGATTGAAACCAGCAGCTGATGCACGAGCACATGATGTGGTTAGGTCCTGCCTGACTGCACCAAGCCGAACATCTATGGCCCTTAGGAGTTCTTTCCTGTAAAAGTCATAAGGAAAACAAAAATTAGCTAAAAGAACCAATCAAAACTAAGTTGAATTATATTAACTCTTTCATTGTCAAACCAAGTTTTTAAAAAAGGCTATTTAGATCAAAGTCTTTTTTAAATGTTTAGAGAGTTTTCTTTGGTATTCCTGTACCCATGTTTAACAGGCTATCATTTATGATTGAAGTCTTCTTAATAAGGCATCTATTCATCTTCTTCTCCCATACGCAAACCATCTTAGAGTTAGACGACATTCTGTTATCTTTTCCTCAATAGGAATAGGTGCTACTCTATTTTGTAGCTTAAGCTATTGTTGGCACTTTATCAAAGAACATTCAGTACAAAAATGGTTATTCTGTAAAAGGGATAGAACTAGACTTCCTACAGAATATTAGGATTACAATTTATGGACGGTATATTTGTACTATTATTATGGTATTAGGAGTATTAGCACTTGAAACTAGAAATATACTCGTAATACCTAGAACATTAGTGATTTAATATAAATAGGTACTCATTACTCAACATCTCATCAACATAATTTAATTCTGACTACTACTCTCTCTTCCTCCTTTGCACATCCTTTCCCTATAATTAAGGAGAATCTCTCATCTTAGATTTCTAACTGCAAAATTTCTTATCTCTATTATAATAGAGGAAGCACTACCACACAGAAACAATAAGAAAACCAAGATAAAAAGAAAGGGAAGAAATGTTACGTGGTTGCATCTGCTGCAGCAATGGCTCCTGTTCCATTCCCACCTGGACCAAAATACTGTCAGCACATCATTATCAATTAATTGAAAGGAACTCTTAAGACTCCTGAAGAACCACAATTCTCAAGTCAAAATGCCCACTTCATAGCCTCTTCCTCAGAGGTCAGGGCCATCCATGCCAACAAGCTTAATATAATAATTCAACAAATATCACCTGCATCTTGCATCCATAAAATCTACAGGGCACAAATGCACTAAGATTTTGTTACATTGTTTAAGTCATAAGAGACGATGAGATAAGAATTTTAATCTCAATTTTTTCTTCTATCGAGTGGCCTAGTGCATGAGGCTCCCAGGGTCTGGGAGAGTGGATGTACTCAGCCTTACCCATGCAAGTGGATAGGCTATTTCTAAGATTTGAACTTGTGACCCAAGGCAGCAACCTTACCTAATTTCTTCTATAAGATCTGCTTTCCTAATTTGTTTTACTTCATCATTATTTTCTCTGTATCGCCCAGGTGATTCCTGGTTCAAGCATGACTTTTGTTCTTTGTTTTGCCTTCTTTTCAAGGTGTCAAAATTGAAACTTCAATCCGTATTGACATGCTCTTAACAACTTGAATTGAACCACTTGGGTGCAATTATGGGAGCATGTGTAATAAATAAGAATTGAATATTAATCAAACTTTGATATTAGTCAAACTTCCAAATTTGGACAAAATAATGGAAACCAATATAACTAAAAAATTATAACTGTAAAATTATTTTTCGTGCTTGTTTTGCACAACTGAAGAGGAAACACTGTTTATCTCTGCGTACATGGTATGCAGTTGGAAAATGCAAGAATTAGGAACTCCCTTCCATAAATGACAGCATATATGACCATGCAGACTAAGCCAGCTGGTAAATTGAAGAGGACACCAGTTGCTTGATGCAAGATACAAACAACTACTAATCTTTAGAGTGGTACAAGTTGATAAGACAAATTCATCAAAGTAGAGTGGTAAGACAATAAAAAGATAAGTTCCAAATATGCAGATTGCAGAACATAGCAAACTTAAGAAGTCTTTGGTCATGTCATGTCTAATTGAAAGGAAAACATACCTTGTGAATCCGTACGCTGATCTCCTGCCCCCTGAAATAAGAAATTCCAAATATAAACAAAAATGAAAAAAGAAAATAAAAGAAAAAGAAAGTGATTGCATTGTTCAGTTATTTGCAGCAATCTTCTCTCTGTCATCTGTTAATACCTGAGCATATATTCTTCGTGCTGCTTCCAATTGGGACATCTCTGCATCTAGGGTATTGACCATTTCTAAAACCTCTGGTGTGCTAACGAATCGCACAAACCTGTAAGCACCAGAACCAAACAAGTAAGAAGAAAACTAGAAGGCTGGATGCATGAAAAGGTAGCAAATTCAATTATATATATATAATTTTTCCCATTTCATTGTTTTAACCTCTCAAGCGTTCCTTTTGTAAACCACGTCTCAGCATTTTTATGTCTCTCAAGTTCTAGCTTAATTGTCTGGGCAGCTTGTGCAAACTGCTCTTCTGCACCCTTCAAATGGGTCAAGAATGGCTTCACTAATCCTGATGCTAATTTCTCAGTGTTTCCATCACTTGAAACAATCAACTCGCATCTGCCCATTTAATAGAAAGAAATTAAGGAAACATAATTACTAACTCTAGTCAGCAGAAAATCATATAACAATTTAGGAAATCCCAAGGAATGGCATCCGCACCTTGAACGCTTTGGAGACAACTGGAATACAGCATAATCAAGAAGTGTATCAGGCTTCATTTTTTGTTTACTAAAGGGAACACTATATCACTCCTCGGACCTTTTCACTATCCAGATGCATTCTTCACCATCATTTTCATTTGGCATTGACAACAATCAAAATCAGCAAAACCCCACTCAAGAAATCTCAAACTCAATGTAGATTCTGCATAAAGAGGGAAAAAACAATTCAGACAAAAGGGGAAACTTTTTACTAAAATCTGTATCAGAGGAACAAGTGTATTTAGAAGGCCATTTCCAAATTGGCATTACTTTACAAATCTACATTTTCAATCAAGTTGAAATTTGAATAAATTTAAGAGCTTACCCACATGCCCATAAGGTAAATCCCACTTGTTCCAATGCTTAACAGAGGCACACCACACCATAGATCCGAGAACTCAAAACCCAATTCAAAAATCAAAATTCGAGCTTTTACAGAAATAGAGAAACCCCAAGTTCCCCCAAAGAAATTAGAAGAAATAGATCTGATTCAGCAAAGACCAAACTTGAATCAAGTCAAATAGACACTCATAAACCCAAAATCCCATACCAGCCAAGCTAAAGCAAGAAACTTTCAAAAAATAAATAACTTACAAAAAGATTGAAGAGTGTCATTAATTAAGCATTACCATAAATGCATGCAGCAAAATCAAAAGGGAAAAGTAAAATAAAATAAAAAATACCCTGATCATTTACATTCAAAACTGAAAGTAGAAATGTGAGACGATCGTGTGATTGAAGGTCTAAGATCTTGGATTGCGTGACTCGATCCTCCAATTTGGAGTTCAAAAGGGCACCAGCATTTGGCTCTTCTTGTCTTTTAGGTTCTTCTTTCTCTTCTTCCTCCTTTTGTGTCTCTCACTGTGGAACAAATGAATGAGGCTCTTTCTTATTCTTTTCTTTTTTTCTCCAAGTTTTTTTTTTTTTTTTTTTGAGTTTTACGAAAACCCCACAATGAAAAAGATGGTTTTTGCTTTACTCATCCTTCGTTTCAAATCCCTTTCTACTTTCTCTCTCCACAAGAGAGTGGCGTGATTCGGAGTTCAGACCAAAAACAAAAAATTTGCCACTGTTACGTTTTCGATTTGTACGTTAATGTGGTAACTAACATTGACTGTGGCAAACTTCATTTTACTAGGATGGAGGTTGTTTTTGCTTAATTAACTTACTGTTCAAATTATGGTCGTGGTTAAATCTAATTAATCCAGTTTCCCTCCTTTGAGATGATGATTGATTGGTCAATATTCTATTTTCCTAACGCATGTCATTTTCCCACTTTAATTATTCATTATCATTCGTATTGATTACAAGATAGACCAATGAATTTGGTGATTTAAAGTATGTGATTAGGCTATGATCAACACTGTGACTGCATTATATCGTTTAGATATATAATTCTTTTTGCAGAAAATGACAGTCATACTTTAATTAACTTAATCGCATAGTCTTCAGAGTAATAACACTAACATATGGTGTCTAGTGTAGTGCATAATTAATCTTCTACCTCGCACACACTATGCTTTCCACCAATCAAAATCAAATGTTTTTCCCACCTAACTGATTATCGTTTTCAAGTCAGTCTCTCCATCCCTGCATATATATGTCTCTTATGAAATTGAAATCCCATTCAAATTGAAATGCTTAACCGTAATAACTATCTATTAGGATTTGATTTTTATACACGTAAATATTTATACTAATAAATATTGACTTATTATTAAAAATATTTAATTTTTATTTTAAAATTTAATATACGATAATGTATAATTAGTTCACAGTGTGAAAATTTTATATTCATATCGCATCAAAATTGGATGTTACTTATTATATATTATTATTTGAAATTTTAGTTTTTATGTTCACCTTCTTTTTCTTTTTCTCATATGGAATGATTATTTAAAATTCTGAAGTTTTTATTTTATCACTTCATTATTCAAAGAAAGTGAAAAATGAATTCATACTGGCAATAACAAATATATATAGTAAGAGAATAAAAAAAAATGGATAGAAGTAAGATAATAATTTCAGGGAAAATAAATTTTTACATTTAGAATTGACACTTATTGGACATTGTATTTTAATATATGATTGGATATTATCATATATCATATACAAAACTAGAATAAATATATCATATACACATGTTTTGTCATATATATATATATATATATATATATATATATATATATATGAGATAAATTTTGATATCACAATATATATAAAACATGTTAAAACAAAAAAACTAATGATCAAAAAATAATAACAAAACTCAAATTTATAGTAATACTCTTATATAGAGTTATAGTAATAAATTTCATTTTTCCTTGCATTTTTTTTCCTATTACCTATATATCAAATAAAAATTTCCCTTCTACGTATTCTTTAAGAGATCTCTTGGTTTGGAAAGATTTATTCTAATTCTTCAAGTATCCCTAGTAAAATTGTAACATATGACCCTTTATAACTATACAGATGGTTGTATTAAAATTTAAATACTTGAAATCAAATTTAGACAGTTATAACTTGTCTAGAGTAATGTTCTAGGAGTGTTTTAAAATTTTATTGTTAATTCTCATGTGTAAGAGAGAAAAAAGCTCTCGATCTTAACATTTTCATGAATCATCCATGTAAGTCACACCTCATGCATATTAAGTATGACTTAATCATTTCTTTTTTGTCCATACATGACCCAAAATTACCATTTAACGACTAATGTTTTTTTATTAAGTAAAATGAAATCCTAATCAAACACGCCATTGTAATTCATTACATAAAAGGAAGAAAGAAAAACCTTGACGATGATACAAATTAGAGACTCCAGTTATGCAAAATAATCAATCGCGCATAATAGAAAAATCGCAACATATCCGTGTGGGAAAGTAATAATGTAATACAGATCACAGCGATACACATATATAGAAACACAATTTGTTGAATTTACACTAAAAGGCCTAAAGCACAAAAGTCATCAGGCTACAGGAGATATTTTTTACGTTAGAAGTGTGTTCTTTATATATATATATATATATATATATATATGGATGTGGCTATGGTGCACCACTCATATTTTACACCATCCACTACACCATCCATGTGACAAATTTTGGGCCAATCAAATTGCTACATAGGTTGGTCAAAATTTCAAATTTTCTAGTTGTATTATACTGTAGTCAAACTATATGAATACAGTATATTGTAGTATAGTATATGTACTTTTTGTATTCGCAAATTTAACCCATATTAAAATAATGTTTTTTGATTAAAAAAACTGATTATATTGCAAAATATTATTGACAACGAACAATATTTTAATTCATATTAAACTATTATTTTTTAATATAATCAGGTTTTTTAATCAAAAAAACATTATTTTAATATGGGTTAAATTTACGAATACAAAGAGTACATATACTATACTACAATATATTGTATTCATATATTTGACTACAGTAAAAATACAACTAGAAAGTTTGAAATTTTGACCAAACCTATGGCAAGTTTGATTGGTCCAAAATTTACCACATATGGGTGGTGTAGTAGGTGGTGCAAAATATGGGTGGTTCATCTTAGCCCAACCCTATATATATATATATATATTATTTTTTGGCAATAGAGAGTTAATTATTTATTCTAAACTGTGAGTATTTTTTTTAGACCAGCACCTACAAACTAATTCAACCAAATAATCACATAGGATGTATCACCACAACATGTGAGGATAGAGAGAAAATACACAATTATGAATCCATGTTTGCCAAGGGAATCGAAATTGGGCAGGAAGGATCGAAATAGGAGGTTTGGACGGTGTGGGTGTGGGTGTGGGTGTGGGTGTGGGTGTGGGTGTGGGAGAGACCTTAGAGAAACATACAACAATAAGTCCACGATATTTTTTGTTACGCGCGTGTTATGATATTGGCCATTTAACTTCATCGTTTTGTCGGTTTACCAATAGCTTTGTGAACTTTCACTTTCGAATGAAATTGGAGTGGAATGCCTCTCTGTGTCATTGATTTGGTTTGTGGAAGAATCTGTCCCCCCCCAAATCACAACGCAACGCTGCTCTCCTCATGTTTGGGTATGGTGGACCTTCAAAAATACCTTTTACATTAAGTTGCAAACTAGCAATATATATTTTAAAATTTTTTACTTAGTCCCTTTAATTATTTATTTTTAAACCCTCAAAAGCTTTCTTGTTTTCATAATTTACTCCTTGTCTCTTCTCTTCTTTCTCTCCTGTGCCAAAACTACTCTAGATTTCTAGTCCTCTCATCATCTTGGATTACTAGAATCAGAACCACCTCGAACCATTAACTTCTGGCCAACAACATCAACTAGGGTCCAAACAAGTTGAGCTGCCATGGTTGCACTCAAGCCTGCATTGCAGGGGTGGCCCTGAACACGGTTGAGGTGAGCAATCGTTCAAGGCCCCATTTTTTTTGAGACATCAAATAGTATAAAATTTTATATAGCATATATAAATGTTATATAAAAATTTATAATATATATATAATTTATAAAAAATTTACATATTATTTATGTTACTGATGCATCAATTGAGAGAAGTTTTTCCAAATTAAAATTGTTAAAGTCTTATTTACGATCTACTATGTCACAATGTAGATTAAATAGTCTTGTTTTGATTTCTATCGAAAATGATTTTTTAAAAAAATTTGATTATGATCGGATTATTAAAGATTTTGCAACACAAAATTTAAGGAAAACAATCTTCAAATGATTATGAGGACACCATTTTCCTGAGTTCGTTCAGGACACCCAAAATCTCAAGACCGATCATGCTGCAGTGCAGCTACATTTGCAATTGTGGCAGCAGTTGGTTCTGCTAGGCCTAACCGAACAGTAGCATTACATTATTCTAGTAGTGTAGATAGTTATGCATATGTTTGATTCCGCGGTGGTCAAAAGTGAGTTTGGCCAAATTTGAAATGTTTGGCAATCACTTCACTTCAAACTCAATTATATTAAAATTAATTTCATTTATTATAGATAGTTTGTTAGTGGTAGTTATAAGTTGATTAGTTTCTGACCTTCTATATAAGTCACATGGTTGGTTCAATGTAATTCAATTCTTTCTCATTCAATCAAGAATAGCATATTCAAATTCTCTTCCCCTTCAATAGATGCCATATTTCCTAATATCATTCGAAATTATGTTTGTCAAATGTTCATCCAACACACATATTATAATGATATCATATTTTAAGTGATAGGCTAGGCAAATAACAGGACACAGCCGTATTAGTTTTTGGCAACCCAGGCTTCAAGTTCTGCATTGCCCTTTGAGACTGTTTACCATTCAATCATACAAAAATCAATGCAAACAAAAATAAGTATCCTGGTGAACCTTATTTCAATCATAGCTTATCAGGCATGACAAAATTGCTCCAGCAAACTTTCAATGAAAGTATTAATTGAAAGAACCTCCCTCTTCGACGCAGGAAAAAAGACTCCAAGACATTGAGTTGTTTTGTATATGGCCCCCACGAGACATTGAGTAGGAGACCATCCAGTATACTTGGATCTGAGGGTCCATAATCAACCATAGTGGGTATTTGGGACCAGGATACGTTTGCAATTAACTGAAGTTGGACATTTTTTATCGGAAAATTACTAGTCAGTTCTATCTCAAATCTCAGATAAGCTTAGTGTATATTTCGATTCACTTTTTAGAGACAAAGTGATTTCGGAGCAAAAAAATGGTGCTAACATGTTTGAGTGTTGTTGACTATAATTGATTTTGCCTCTGAATCAATTTTAACTTCAAGCTAAATTTATAACTTGTCATCCCAGCGTGATTTTAGTCTCCAAATTACATTACTTTGAAAATAAGCAGTAGCATACGTCATTCTACTTCAAACTCAATTCTATTAAAATCAATTACAAAATCGATTTCTACAAAAATCCGTTTGTCCATACATTGATCCAAACTCATTTGAATTTCTAGATTTTAGACCTATCTTTTGATTAGTAGGTGGTGTACATGAATGCACTGACCAATAACAGTTACTCAAGGATGCCCATTTTTGTACTAAAATTGTTCTTCACCTCGGATTGCTTTTGATTTGCATTGATGTCATTTGTCATTTCCATCCAGCCATCATGAACAACTAGAAATATTAATGTCATAAGCATTGTTTGAGAGTCAAAGGACATTATTATCTACACTTTGAAGCACTTCATCATAACTCTGTTCCCTAAATTCAAAATAAGAGATTATAATATATTTATAAGATTTAGAAGAAAATAGGGCCAGATTTAGTCATTATCTTTATTCATGATTGTTATTATTTGGTTTTTGATTTGTGTCAAAATCACTCTTGTACAAATAATTTTAAGATCAGGAGCCAGATGTAGGAATGGTGTGAGTTATCGCGGTAATCTCGTAAGGATGAGTATTTTGCATGTAAGCTCGAACAGAATGAC